>JAUMHP010000084.1:5104253-5126440 GCA_032361065.1 Enteromius trimaculatus
GTGAACTTCTGTGAACTTCTCCTCACAAATCTCTGTCGCAGAGCACATCTGAGCTCACTAAGAGAAAGAAAAGGGAAAACAGATGAACTGCAGTAACTTTGTAATGGTTTTAGAGGCAACGTGCCAGAGATCTAGAGGACAAAAGCAAAGCGAGCCTCGTTTCAATGGACATTTAAACACTGCGGCTTACTAGAGGAAACAAAATCAGTCAAAGTCCAGCAATAAATTTCAGCCACAGCGTGAAGGTTGCTAATCTCCCTAAACAGACGTCCCTAGGAGAACCCGTTTCCAGTCTACACCCGAGCACCCATATGACTTAGGAACTTCCGCTCTTCTCTGACTTTTGTAGTGCCAGGAGGGGGAGTTGAGAGCACCTGGACCCACCGGGCTCCTCCTTTGTAGAGGAAGAGCACAAAGAAACAGCTGAAGGAGTCTGAGCTTGTCACCAGAATTAACCGTCTTCAGAAGGGAGGAGCACAAAAGAGGCTAGAGGTCTTACGAACACGTGAAGAGTCCTGGAAAGTGGGTAAAAGAGCTTCAAATGAAAGGCTCAGCTCATTCACTATCTCTGCTTTCTTCCCCTGTCCTCAATCTCCTTTTACCTACCTGATCTGCCCGATTACGATGAAAACCGGTCGCTCGCTTCCTCCCACCCTTATCAGCAAGAGACCATACAGTAAAGCGAGAGATTGTGTTAAAACACACACACAAGTATGCAAACATTTTGTGAACTCTGAGACACCTTCCTGTGATCCTAAAAAAAATAACTGACACCTAATTCGGTCTGAATTGCTTATACACTTAATAATTATAAATTCAAATAACATTTTTAGTCCAGGATAAAAAAAATAGGGATTGGTTGTTACATTTTCTTCCTTTTCCCCCCAAAAATCCCTTCATTCAAATGCAAACATGTTTAATTAGCTTAAGAAGTGAGTGACATTGGCAGTAAGAGCTTGACAATTGCATCAATAGTTTTGTGGTTTTTGTTATGCTAAAATTCAACAAGGCCCTTTGTCGTTCACGTGTGTTGAATTAGCATTACATGCAACAGATTTTACTCCACTTTCGTCTTTGAATACACAAAAAATAGGGGGGGAAAGGTGTACAAACACCCGGTTACAACTTATTAAATTTGCATTAATACTTCTAGAAACACATTCGCAGCGATGCTTGCTGCCAGACATTTCCAACCTTGCATAGTGACATGTCAGCAAACGAACCACTTGCTATTGACGTGACCTGAATACATTTTTTCACAAGAAACATTTAAGAACACCAAGCCCAAACTCCAAAGAAAAATAACATCACGGTCTGTTCTCAAAATTGCAATATAATAGCTTGTAATAACTGAACAGCGACTACAAACAACGCAGGCCTGCAATAATTGAAGTCATCATAATGCCAAAATCAGAACATTTCATCTAAGAAAAAGTATATTTTGTTCCCTCACTCTTAACAATAAACTTTCTTCGATGGTTTTTTGCACCAATAAGTTCTTCACTTTACAGCTTACAGGTTTACTGTTCTCTAAAGCACCCATATAGAAATGGTTTCCCACAGTACAAGAGTACAATTGCTTGTTGTGGAACTTATTAAAGGTTTTTCAATGGAATCAGGCTTGGATTTTAACTGGAACCTGTATTTTCTTACAGGGCTGGATTGAATTCATGTTGTTCTAACAACTTAAGTAACACTATATTACGACTTATTACGAGTTCAATCACCAACCATAAAAAGCTTAACAGAACACGTAAGCATTTCTTACTATGCGAATGCACATTGACTCATTATTTATGCGAAGACTTCTCGATTAGAAGACTAGTCAAATCATATCTGTGCAATAAATTTAGTAGCTGGAATGGGATAAAATACTAGAAACTAATCATCTTAAGGATTAATTATGCAATAAATAACGCAATGAGTTGGTCTAATACAAAATGGACCATGTAGCTGCTGGTAAATATTTGGGACGAAGTTCTTAATAGAAGATAAACAAATATGAGTTACGGCACATAATAAGGACTCAATCCTTCTGAATTAAACTATTCACACGGTTCTGCTTCCTTGCCCCAGAAATAACACCAAGCCAGAGTTCAATCTCTCTCTCAAGGCGTGAATGCAAACATCTCAGCAAACCAGTAATGAGTACATGGTGCTAAAACTATAAATATTTAAGCACAGGCCTGGATGAATGGCAATTTCTCACAAGAGACTGTCCCTGGAAAGTTTTCAGTGATGCTTCTTCATAACACTGTGATGAAACTATTAGTCATTTGTGCCCAGGATATTTCCATTTGCACTTGTATATAGTAGCAATATAAGATTATATACTTTATACAAAATTGAAAAGTGTTTAGCCTTTCTTTTATATGTTGTATGCATTTAGCATTCATTACATTATGACACTGCAAGACTATAATTTTAAGAATTCGTTTACTACTCTGCAGGTCCATTTTAAATCAACTAGCCTAGTTAATACAGGGAAAGACTAGAAATGGAGACTAGTTAAATCGCAGACATAACATTCATATAAATGCATTTAAACCTAATAAACTGATATACGTTTAGTAGGTGCTACCAACAGTTTTCTAACTTTCAAACTAATTACCTGTTAAGAACTAGTAATATTTGTTTAGATTATGAATGCTATTATTAAGTTTCCAAGAAAATCTAACTTAGCCCTTTATGTACTGAGGGTCTTAATTTAATAAACATCAGCAGTGTTTTTGTTGAAATAGCATCGTTATCCACCAAATTGCCTGTAACACTATGAAGGTCTGGTAAAATAGCCGCCTTTAAAAGAGTTTTAAAAGTCATTTTTATAATTTTTTTCACGGTGTTTGACATCCGACACCACCGAGGCCTCCAGAACACACAACCAGAGAAGTATACAAGCCCTATAAGCTTCAAAACTCCGACCAACCATGTCCAATACTTAAAAAAAGTTGCTTTTTAGTTTTAAAGCTTAAATTCGATTAAACTCGTGCACATCTCGGTTTACAAACCCGCCGCAGACTACAGTTGAGTTCAGACCAGCTCAACTTTACGCTAAAGTTTGCTCTCAAAAACTACAGTTGCATTTCTAAATGTGTAAACGATCAAAATAAGCGCTCGTGCGAAACAAAACAAAATACGCCAAAGTTTCGCGAAACGGACCGAGCGCAAGTTTGTTTCGCGCTCGTGCGTTTTACTTTGTATCACATTGTTCGCGGTGATATAATGACTCCAACACCTCAGAGCCGTAGGAAAAACTCCACAAAAACTATTTTACTCACCACGAATCACCGTCAGACTACAACAAAGCAGCAGTTCCAGCAACAAAATCTCCATCGCAAGCGCTCCTTGCTTTAATTCCATAATCCCAGCTCCATTTCTTCGAGGTATTGGTGTTAGGAGAAAGTTTGTAGTCCGTAGGTCGATCAGTCGGACTTTTTTTTTCACCCGAGCCACTCTTCTAGCGATAGTAGAGGAGGCACGAGGAGGGGAATGACTGACAGCGGAAACTGACCGACGTCATCAAGTGGGATTGTGCTGCGCTGTGGCGCGCGCTCTCGATCCTCTCCAGTCCCCTAGAACAGCAGAGCGCGCAGAGTACTGTGAACCAGTCAATTTGAAAATGTAAAATCCTATGGATAAGAGCAAGGAATGTACAGCCAGAGTACGTAGACACGCATAAATTCTATAAAGAAAAACTTGTTTTGGATCAAGTTAATCGTAATAGCACTATAGAGAGAGAGAGAGAGAGAGAGAGAAAGAGAGAGAGAGAGAGAGAGACAGATTTAATTGTAAATTAAAGTAAATTTGTATTTTTTTTTTTCCATTGGAGTTTTTATGTTGCATTTTGTTCACTATGTGTGTTAACATGATGGTGTTATATGTTTATATGTATACTCTTTCATTATGTTATTATTGGCTACAGTTGCAGGAGAGGCCAATCTTGATGAACTTTTATTCACCATGTGGGCAGCCAAAGCTGTTATCAGAACATTTTACAGTAACAAACTGATTTTAATCACTCAGACTGGAATATCAACACTATAAGAATTATTGGCATATACAGTTAGAAGACGCCGAATAATATAGTAAACCTACATCAGTGCTTTCAAATAATGTTCGAAATGTCCAATTGCTTTTGTGTAACCAATTCTTTAGGCTTGTGTCTATAAAGAAACTGTCTTTCATAAATAAACCAACTCGATGTTCACTGGAATAAAAATTGTGACTTGGCCTGATAATGTAAGCAGAGCAGGACAGGTTTGTTAAACTGACTATAATTCACTTTTTATTATTTAGATTTAATAATGTACAATGCTTAATTGTGTTTTAAATCATAGGACAATCTATACCATGGGTTGTCAACACAGGGAAGGACTATGGGATCTTTTGTACTGGGTCCTGATGAAGGGGGCCCACTATAGGTTCACTTTGGTATAGCATACCCATCAACCCCAGTGGAAGGTGAGGGACATTATATGACCATTCTTAAAGTTTCTTTTCTGATTTTTGTTTTCTCAAAGCTGTGTCATTTCAGTGGAATGGAAGTGAAGTTATGACTAACAATTTTCCACTAAGACAAACTTCCAGTTTTTATATACTTAGAACTTCTGCGGCTTTATATTCTGGTATTTCATGGGATTTTCAGTAGAAGCCACCATCAACATTTCATAATAATAAAAATTAGGTTAGGGGAGTCTTTTTCACATGAGAGCAATCTGAAAAGCAGGGGAAATAACTGATTCAGTCTTGGGAGAACTTGTTGAGACATAAGTTCTCCAGTAACAGATTGTCAAATGTGTTCTGACAAACACTCTTAAAAATAAAGCTGCCACAGAAGAACATTTTGTCTAAATGGATCAATAAAGAACCTTTAGCATCTGAAGAACCTTTATTTCACAGAAATAAGGTAAAGATAAGGTTACCACAGAAAGTGGTAACAAGAAGGTTCCTCAGATTCTAAAAAGTTAAGAAAGAGATGGTTCTTTAGAGAACCTTTGACTGAATGGTTCTTTGTGGAACCAAAATGGTTCCTCTATGGCACTGCTGTGAAAAACCTTTAATACATCTTTATTTTAAGACCACAAAAGTGAGATAGTGTCTTCTCAAGTCTATTTTTTTTTTTTTTTTAAATATAACAATCTGAAAAGCAGGGGATATAACTGAGATCTTAAATAGAACTTGATAGAACTTGATGAGAATGTCAAATATGAGTTATTATTATACAAATTGGTGTTTTCTGGAGTCCTTCTCAGAAGAACAATCTGAAAAGCAGGAGAAATGATTGAGAGATCTCATCTGGTCTTCAGAGAACTTGATGAGACATATTAGAGTCTTCTCAAACATTATAGTAGCTACTTATTTTGATCGGCAGTCTTTCCCTCAGAGAACAATCTAAGAAACAACTGAGATATTAAAAACGACATTGCTTTGTTAGGGAGAGATAAAAGCTTTAAAGTGCATACAATCTGCTTCGTAAGTGAATGACAGATCGATTCTTCTTTGTACTTCAAAAAACATCAGCTTAAACATGCCAGGCTTGGCACAGTTTCCCCTGTTTGTTGATAGTCTGTTATGTTTCTTCATGCTCGTATGAAAGCTCATGTTATAAAAGAGTACAATACAATATTCAAATTCTTGTCGGCCTCTTTCGTGAGTCCTGAGGTGCTGTAAACATCACGGATCAAACCGAAACCCCTGGCGGACTAAAAGCGCTCATTGAGCTGAATGGTAAAGTTCTGCAACCAACTCCAAACCCAAAGTGAAAGCATATGTGTGCGGTAGTGCGTGTGAGCAAAGCAGGCAGTAATTCCCGGGCCTAGAGAAATATGCTGTAATGAAACCTGCCTTTACCGTCACCTGTGCAATATACCTCTCAGCGTTCTCTTTGATCCGCCAAACACTGCGCGCGCGCGCAAAAAAAAAAAAAAACTTTCTCCACTGCCCGTTGTTACTTTTGAATATTAGACTTTGTATTAATGCATCCAAGACTTAATGCAAGACATATTTTGCGCGTAACAGATGCCATCTGGAACAAGTCTTCTTAAAACAAAGGGTTTATAGAGGCATCATGTCAATGTGCTTTGCACAAACCCTGTTTCTTGCTACCTACTTCTCATTGGAAATTCATAGTCAGGATTTCATAGTCGGCCTGAAGCCGTGGTGAAATATGTGTCTGCCACTTAGTTACACAACCAAGAAAAACAAGGATATGGTGTTGAAAGTTGTAGCAAATAAACGGTTAATAGCTAGTATCAATACCAAACCATTAAAACACGAGAGGTCCACTGTTTTGTTTGGAGAGCAAGGTTCGCGTTTTTATTGGAAATTTGTCGGCATTGTTTCAGTTCTGGGGTGAGAAATCGAGTAAAAATCTAGGATGTCAAATGCCAAAAGAAAGGGGAGATTGGGAAATTTTGAGGCTTGAGACAATTCCTTTGGAAATGACAGAAATGCAGCACTCGACAAGAAATGTGGTAATCATAGGTTGTGAAAATGTATTTTTCAGAAGGCCAGCAACTACTTGCACAACCGTCTGCAGAAGATAACTCTGTCCAAACTCTGTCCCGCGCTTCTCTAATAAAATCCACATTTCACATAACTTTGTTGTTTCCCCCCCAAAACAAAACCGTCCCCTGGTGAGCTTGTTGTAAAGGTGTCGGCCCACCTTCCTTCCAACTCGTTATTTTCCTCCGTGCCAGTTAAACCTCCAGAC
The DNA here is from genome assembly GCA_032361065.1 of Enteromius trimaculatus. Lineage (NCBI taxonomy): Eukaryota > Metazoa > Chordata > Actinopteri > Cypriniformes > Cyprinidae > Enteromius > Enteromius trimaculatus. The sequence goes on from JAUMHP010000084.1 coordinate 5,110,966, forward strand.
CTCTAAAATGAGACAATGTGCATCGCATGTTTCCAAGGTGCAATTATTTGCCGACAGATGTGGCTTGTTTATGTGTGGCATCTTGTTTACTCCAAAGAGTGATTGATATGCACAACTCATAAACCACTTTGAAACCATGGGAAACCTGGGGCCCACTGGCTCCACAAGCGAGGCGATGGACCCCTTGAACTTACACATCCTTTTCTGCTTGGTTATCAAGTTTTTTTTCTAATTTTCCATGATTTGAAATAACCATTGCAAAAATGAGAAACGATGTTAAAAAGAGCTGAGATGATAAGCAAAACGCAAATTAGCCAAAACATTTAAAGCATTTACTCCATAACGAATAATTACTCACACGGCCCTAAATTGTTACTAAAGGGATGGAAAATACAACAAAATGTAAATAACTATTCAAAATGTAAACAGGAAAGCTGTTTGAGCCTAAATGAGTTCAAATTATTCTTATTATTCTCGCTCATCACTGTAAAATTCCGTAATACTTCATGTTCACAGTTGTTCATGACAATTGTTTTGTTGCACTCAATTAATAACGGCATTCTAAGAACAATTAAATATTGGCTATTGTTAGCACAAGTTTGTAAAATTTACATTTGGCTTTCAGGTTTGTTACTGTGCTAGGCTAGTTAAATGCTGACATCTTTAGTTTTGGGGTGAACTTTAACAGAGAAGAGAAGTGAACCACAAAACGAGGAAAGTTCAAATTTCTGTGGAAAGCAAATGCAGACATTACTGTAGTCATAGATCAAAAAGTTAAGTAAACGTCAAGTAGAGACAGACACTTCACACGCAATAAAATAACAAAGAGTGCAAAGTAAGTTCTCTCTTTATTATATATCTTTTTAACAGTGCAGCTATTAAGACTTACAAAATCAATTTGGCACATATCAAACTATCATACTTCATCCCTTCCTCTGCTTCGTTCTTTGTTCCAGACACTAAATACACAATGGCTGAGTTATTCCCTTGGCTTTACAATAATGTGCTTCTGTGCCCCTTCCTGGTTTGGCATTTATTCCTCACACACATACAAAAAAAGTAAGAAAGAAAAAATAAAATAAAAAAGGCATTAATACATAAACAATTCTTTGAATGGTCCTGAACCGTTCTCACAAACATAAAAAGGCAATTATTGCAGCCAACTCATCAGCTGCAGATGAAACACTGGACATGACAGTTTAGACAAAACACTTCCATGTATTGCACTATGAATCCCTTATAATGACATTCGTTGAACGAAGGTTGAGGGCTAAGTTAATACTAAGGCTTCAGCCCCATGTGCCAAGAATTACATGGAAGCTAAATCTGCATAGAAACAAAAGATACACATCATACCATCCCACTCGAGCACCAGCTGGATTCTCGCATCTTGAAGTCTTACAGGGCTTTCGAGCGTTTGAGTGCTACCAAGGGGTCTCAAACCAAATTCAATCTGCTACCAACCGTAGAAAATGGAAACATACCGGAATGTAAACTGCACAATCCGATTTAGACCCCTGAATCGGCGTACATTCCATTAATGAGATAATCGACCTGAGTGTAGTCCTTCCGCTTGTAACTCTCGTATGCTTGTTTGAGAAACAGCGCCACCGTGACCACGAAGAAGAGGAGGCCAAACAGAAGAACTGCCAACAATGAGCTCGTGTTCAACAGGTGGCTGGTCAAAGGGCCTCCGGCCAGGACAGGAATGTCCTTAGGCAGTGCAGATGCCACTACTGAGGGGCTCAATGAGGTTTTTGGCATGGTCACGTTATCTGATGATGCTGCAGAAGTTTGGATTGGTTTTGTGGAAGGAGTGGATGAAGGTCTTGTAGGCACTGATGGTGAGATGCTGGAGGACATGTTGGTCTCGGATGGCGACGGTGAAGAAGGCGGTTTTAGAAGTGTTATTTGTGCAACTGTTGTGTTGGTTGTGCTGGTAGTTGTTGGAGAGGGTTTAGGGGTCGTTGTGATTGGTTTAGGTGAAGTTGTGGTGGTGGATGTCACGGCTGGTGTTGGAATGGCTTCGGTGGTGGCTGATTTTGGCACTGCATCATTTGTGGCGGCTTTTTCAGCTGGAGTCGTCTGCAGGTTGGTGGTCGCTATAGACGTTAAGTTAATTAGTAAAGTGGTCGGATGTATGGTAGTGGAAGTCCTGGAGATCGAGATGTTAGCTGTAGTTGGCAACGGTTGCGTTTCATTAGGTAAAGAGCTGATGCCAGCAGACTGACTGGGAAGCTCTGCTTCATCAGTCTGATTTTTGCCCTCATGAATAGAGTCTGCAAAAACAAAGTTTGTTTTGGTAAATGGTGACACATGGCTGATATTGCATGATTAACACAATTCATTTTATTAACCAGATTTTCACATAGCCTTACAATTGAGTGTTCCGTATCAGTGTGACAAATCATTTCAAAAGTAACTTAAAACATACAAAAAAATCTATTATTGAATAAAAAGGCAAACTGAGGAGAGGTATTACCAGTTGTGTTTACACCTGCTTCCGCAAACAAGTCACTGAATGTGAGATTTTCACAAGAAAGATTCTGGGTATTATTCTGGCAGCTGATCAGAAAACACAGAGTTTGATTTGCATCGGGAATAGCCTTCGAACAGACATTACCTTGAGGACCTGTAGAATGAAAAACAGGAATCAACAAGATACATTACGCCAATTTGGACATACTAAAACATTATGAGCCATCATCAAAATTTCAGATCCATAAATCATCAAATTGCAAAACTGGACACTTCGCGCAATCCCAACCCAAATTTAAGAGAGCAAATAACCCAAACCAAAGTTTCTAAAGGCTGTTTTTAGAGTGTCATGGCCAAATATATTTTACAGCTCGCTCTAAAATATGAAATAAAACGAACGGTGCAATCTGTGACTCATCAACCTCAGTTGTTTTCATTGGGACAGAGAAGCTCCCTGAATGCTCATTACTGGATGTCAAACTGCATATCCTGAGCTCTGCAGTCTTCGGGAACGAGCCACGTCTGGGAGGAAAAACAGGCCTTGCCGCACCTCTCTTTGATCTCCTAGCAGCAACCATGTGTGCATTAGGTACAGCACACCTCAACCTCCACATCCGTCTCCACTCTTTCGCTTATTCCCACTTGCCTTGATTACTTAACCAGGTGGCTGCAGCACGCCAGGACCAACGGGGCTATAAAGAATTTGCTTGCGCTGGCACTGCAGAATGCTCCAAAATGCCCCCTTTTTGGACCAACCATCCAGCATTTAAAAGCTCCAGGTGAATCAATAATCAACCTCTGTGAAGTAAAAACCTCCGGTTGAATCATCTCTTGGTCAGCGTTGACACTAAATCGAGAGGCCAGCTGCATCGCGTGTATTTTTTCCCTTTTAAACACTTCTCCAGCTGTTTGAAGCCGAAAATGCACAAAACCAAAGGCGATTGGAGAGTGGTGTGAAATAGTAGAGGACCTGGTTGGATTTTTGCAGTCGCCACAGGTCGCCCTGTAGTACGTTTAGTCTTTGACGTGTCCAAAACACACCGTTCCCTGCAGCGGAATGTGGAATGCTTATGTATTTATAGCTCACCATCATTCCAAACATTTCAGACTTCCAGATGGCGGTGGTGATTCTGACCTTGCTTTCGATCTTTGTACAGTTAACGTGATGGAAACTCAATAGCGACAATGTACGTGTGTTATCAGGCGGGGGCAGGGCCAGTCGCTCTACCCCCGAAACACAAAGCCAGCACGCCTCGGGGTCATTTCGGCTGTCTGCATGTTTACAGAGGTGGCAAGATAGTCAAGTGCAACGTGTGTGGTCAAAGCAGGAGAGGGGAGAAAGCGTTTTAATTAGAAAAAGAGCATGTCTTGACGAAGACTGTAGAAGGGTATGGCCTGCTGAAGCAGTGCCTGGCACATAAGCAGAACAGGCAGCCCAGGCCTCCCTTTCATCTTAAATGCGAAACACATGGCCTTCTTTGAAAGCGCACGTCCTTCAAGAGAAAAACGTGATGTATAAAAGACAAAACACAACATATGGCTTTACTTTAAAAAAAAAAAAAATGATATTCTGCAGGTACCCTGTTTATCTGTGAAGGTAAGCACGCATTCTCAAGCCCTCAAAGAAACAAAGAAAAACAGGCTGGTTTAACTCTTGGAAAATAATTAAACTATGTTTGTGCAGGGTTCAACAATAGGGATGGCCTGTGTGAGAGAGTTTCAGACTAGTTGATGGAACTGTCAAGACATGCACATACATCATTTTGCAAACTTGACAGATTCAACAATTCTTTCATTTACCCAGACTCATGTCTAACACACTTTGAACAATCTCTTAGTGTTTTTTTTTTTTTTTACTTTCCTTTCCCTTTTTTCTTGCCCATAAAATTAAAATAAATGGGGTCCAATGTTTGGTTCTTTAAAATATTTTTGGCATTCACAGAAAGTATTAAATAAATCAATCTAAAATGTAATTAAAACATTGTGGTGCATGGTGCTGTCAAATGATTCATCACATCCAAAACAAAAGGCGTTTTATTTACATAATATAAGTATTTGTAAGTTTGCTGCATATACTTATTATGCATATTAACACATTTTCTACAAACTTATTTTGGATGCGACTAATCATGATTAATCATTTGACAGCACTAATTTGAAATCAACTTGATGAAACGTGAAATCAATCAAATTAGATTGAAATCAACTTGATGTGTTAAATTGTCAAATTCTGCTGATAAAAATATGATAAAATTTTCGAGATGACTGGTTTAGATAAGGTTTTGTGGAGAAAAAAAATAAAAATTATATATATATATATAAAATATTATATTACACTATATAAGCAATTTTGTCTTATATAAGACAGGATCAGACGCTTTAACTGGAGAGTTTTGGGCCGTTTAGCCCTGCTTTGTGTCTCCCACAACACTGGCAAATGTTTTCCCAAATACATTTAACAATAGAAAAGAACTGTTTTTTAAAAATAATTTTAAAATGTAACATTCAAAAAAAAAAAATTATAATAATTTTTACACTACAGAACCTAATTGCTCACCCTTTGTAGTTCTTTTATTGAGATGCAATAATACTTATTCAGAAATATTACACTTATATAAAAACAAAACAATAATTACTGAATGAGTTGATATAATTTTGAACAATTTGAATAATTAAATAATTAAGGAATCAGTCAAAAGGATATTTGAGGTTCAGTAGAGATAGACTTACAAAGACTTAGGTTACATTTTTGCTGGATGCCCAGAGTCACATTAGCCACTATCTCGACGCCATTCACCAAATGCGTGGGTACACATGGAAGCACAAGGAACCCCAAAATGGGCAGCAGGACCAGGATGGGATGGGCATTCATGATTACATGAGTGGCTGAGACCATAATGTGAGAGATGGTCACATATCCCCAACACCTGTGAGGTAAACAAAAACAACATTGAAACTGTAACTCAAAGCAAAGTTATTCATTTCTAACACACCAGATGATAGAAAGATAGATATGAACTGCATCAGAGAAGGAAGTGAGAATGTACATAAACGTGATTCAAGTGCGCCATCTAGTACAAATTCCAAAACACTACAAGTAATGGTTTCGAAATTTTGTCTGGTCTACCTGCAATATCCATCTTGTTTAACCATGACTAGGCCATAAGTGCAAAAAACACACAGGCATAATATAAAGTTACCTTTTATGTATTTTTTACGTTAGAAGCTCCCATTATAAAGTAACATAAGCCCTAACCGCTTCTAAGTGCTCTGAACTTGAGTTGAACCTGCAGTTATAAAGGCTTTGTTGCTTGTAAGGAAGTTTCAAAAGTGAATAAATAGGTCGGTCTTGGGCGAAGCACATAAATGTCTGCCACACCCCTCCGAACGCCTGGTTACAGCCGACACTGCAAACAGCACTGAAGGGCTCACTAAACCCGTTCCAGGATGTACGGATCATATGACTTCCATCAAGCTATGAACAAAGGAATGAAACTCACTAAAAGATGAAGCAGATTATTCACGGATGGTCCGTCCTGAGCTGGAATTAAAGAAATAAAGAAAGTAAATAAAGCAGTTAGTTGTAGAAAAAAAAAGGAGTAGTATTTAAATCACTTCCATAGAATGCATTCATTAATGCATCTATTTTTCTTAACCAATAAAGTGTTCATTAAAACACTTTTAAGTGAGAACAACTGAAGCAATTATGCACACGACTGCTTTTACAAATCACAAGTACAACCCAAAATACTTATCTGAGAGTTTTGCAATTATTACTAACTTCATAACTACAGGAATGTAGGTCAGTTAAGAGGAGTGTGCTTACAAACACCACCATTGCTTGTTGTGTACAGTGCAACACGTTTTCTAACTCACTTACATTTTAATCGGTTTTTCTTATAGACACACCCTACAGTATAAATGATATCAAATGTACACATGAATCTGCTCTACGTTCAAGCTGATTTAACGAAACAAGCAGTTGAATGGGCACAACAGAATTATGATACAAAAACCATATTAACTATAAAGCATTGATAAAGCAAAGATTCAAAAATCCCACGAGGATGCACTTACCAACAAATACAATGCGTCCTTTCACTACAAAAAATAAATAAATCAGTTTGTATACATGTAATCAGCAGCGCTTCCAAAACACTTACTGCAGTTAACAAGCGTTAGCAAATTAATAACGTCACATTTCTCGTGCAGTATGTAGTTATTGTCACTCTCCTGTCAAGTGTTTCATGTTTTAATTTAGGTTGTTTATATAAGTAACAGCTAGCTGACAGACACGACACGCGAGTGATGATGCGACAAGAGGAAGTGCAGGACTTCCGGGTCACGCAACGGACCGCGTACGCGTCAAAATAAAGGTCCTTAGATCAATAGTCAGTGTGAGTTCATTGAACGCAGGAGAAAATTAATAAAAAAAAAAAGAAGAAAGATTAACATGAAATATTAATAGTTTTTAAAGTATAATGGGGTTATATATAACGTTTTTTAAAAATGAATACTAACAAACACCGCCAAATAGGGCAATGTATAAGGGACTTTTGTAATGCAAAAGTCACGTGACACGGAAGTACCTAGAGTCGTTTTTTTATTGACAAGCTAAAGCTTGGCTAAAAAACAAGTAACCCCGTAAAAATAACCAACCGACAAAGATGATCAAGGCTATTCTCATTTTTAACAACCATGGGAAACCAAGGCTCATCAGATTCTACCAATATTTTGTAAGATAACAGCGTAAAAGACACTGAAAAGCGTTTGACAAACCACCAGCAGATTTAATTAATTGTCTTTTATTCAATATATCATAGTTGAACATAAAATATTTGTGTATAAATATAATGTTTTGTGAAATGAGATTTTTATTTATGCCTGATTGTTTTCTCAGCAACTTTCTGGGAAGTCAGCTGCTCGTTTTGTTTTTGCTCTTTTATTATAAATGTATATGTTCATCTGTATAAATGCAATAATTTATACGACATGTTCATAGTAGTCATTTTTATATAGTGTTAGAGTGTTTCATTCACTCCTTCCATATTTTATTGTGTAATTTCAAAGATTATGTGGAGAATCCAAGGTCTTATTATTTTATGTTTCTTTTCACAGGCAGAAGACATGCAACAACAGATCATCAGGGAGACCTTTCATCTGGTGTCCAAAAGAGATGACAATGTCTGCAATTTCCTCGAGGGTGGAAGGTGACACAATTTCCATAATAATGACTCACTTTTATGATTGTCAACTGTATCTTTATATCTAGTACTGTTTGAATTCTCAACCGTTATTTTGAGGCGCTCAATAAAACTCAAAAGGTATTTAAAGTAGTTTTGCTCTTCATTTTTTATTAGTTTGATCGGAGGCTCTGACTACAAGCTGATCTACAGACACTATGCCACCCTGTACTTTGTGTTTTGTGTGGACTCATCAGAGAGCGAGCTGGGGATTCTAGATCTCATTCAGGTGAACACACTGCATTTTACTTGCTTGCTTCTGGACTACAGCCACAAGGGGCTGGTCAGTGTATCTCATTTAGCATTCATGGATCAACTTTTTATTGAATATGTACATAAAGACGAGGCAGAGTTGAAAACGCTGGTCACGTATAAGGATACATCTCACGGAAAGAATCGTATTCACAGTTGTGTGTAATTTTGGCACGCAGGTCTTTGTGGAAACCCTGGACAAATGCTTTGAGAACGTGTGTGAACTGGACTTAATCTTTCACATGGATAAGGTCAGTGTTCAAAGTTATCATCATCAATGGAAAATAAAATCATTAAAAAAAAATTGTTACTTGACATAAAATAAATGTTAACTGGGAAAAAATAAAAATAAATAACCTATATATATATATGTGTGTGTGTGTGTGTGTGTATATATAATATATATATATATATATATGTATGTATGTACATGTTTTTTTTAATATTTAATTTTTTTTTTTTTTTTTTAATTTAGAAAAATGGAATTGACCTTGTAATTTTAGTATGTTATGTATAGTGAAGGAACCATTATAGTATATAATACTACTAAAATAACCCTAGTGCCTTTGATAATGACTTCTTACCTCAATAGTTACCAAAAAGGTAACTCTGTGGTGCTGTTAAATGTTCACCGGGACATGATTAATTGGCAGCGACCGTAATTCGATCCAGTATACTGTATAAGGGAAAGGTTATATATAGGTCAGGATACCCTTGCTGATAATTGCCTGTGGGATTATGGCACCACTGTAAAACCTGTTCATGATAAAAGTGTACGTTACATTGGTTTTCTAAGTTATCTAATCAGTTAACTGTTTTATGAGTGGAGGGAATTACTAGGAAATGGCAATGTATGGCTTTATGGTAACTCGTCTTAGTACGTCATATGTAACATATTTGATAATACGCATCAGTAGTACTGTGCACATGTGTATTTTTTATATTATGGTCCAGTCTCAGTTAATGGTCTGATTCGGGCAGCTAAGCTGTTTGTGTTTGAGTATTGATTTTATGAATCTTATGAAGCAGTTTTTTGTACATTGAAAAATACAGGTATGTAGAATGCTGAACAAGTGACTCCTATGAACTGCTTCTTTTTAATCAAAACACGCAGTGTAACCAGAATATGCAGATCCATTGTTTTTTCAATTAATCGAAAAGATTCGGCAAACTAATGTGATCTGATTGAGGACAAATTGACTGAGCTGGTTGTTAAGGGGATACCGGTGATGAAATGTTTTACTATAATATGCTTTAATAAAACTAAATTAAGCCAATAGCAGAATCAAACCGTGAAATGTATTTTGTTACTCAGACGTAGCTTTAACAGCAAGTCATTATTTTCAAGTTACACATGAAAAACAAAGGTTAAAGGTTGTCGTTTTTGTTGGTCATTCCAGGTGCATTACATCCTTCAGGAAGTTGTAATGGGGGGGATGGTTCTGGAAACTAACATGAATGAAATAGTTGCCCAAGTGGAGCTGCAGAACAGAATGGAGAAATCAGAGGTGAGTTCACACTGACAGAGTAACCAGTAGTCACTCCAGTTTATATCTTTTACATGCATTGCTGTGCCTCAATCCAAACAAGAAGGGACATTTAAAAAAATACACGCTAATAAACTATTTAAAATGAATCGGGTTAAATAATATTGTACATATTAAATTGTTTTTAGCTTCTTGGTTGACAAAGCCTTGGAAATGTTTGTGAAGATATCACAAAAGACATTTATACTAATTTTGTTAAGCATCACTCTCTTTTTCCCGCAAACTATTGGCTGCATCAAAGATTTAAGGCCTAAAATGGTGAAAGGTATCTGGGCTGATATCATTGGTTTACACAGTCTGTGTTCCTGGTATTCTATCTGGAGTCACCGAGGTTATTGATAATGTTTGACAACACTGGATTCACTCTTATATATACACACAGAATTGTACTGTATTGTAATTGTGTAATATTTTGTTTTGGGCCAGATTTAGCCTAAAATCTTTCACTGAACTTATGATATTGGCTTACAGAATATTGTTCATAGGCCAAATTTGGGCTTCAGTTTAATGCTGAATGTAAAAAAAAAATATAGAAATTTTGAGTTTGATAACGGGAATATTTTTTAATGTTTTTGTCAGGGTGGTCTTTCTGCCGCACCAGCCCGAGCTGTGTCTGCTGTGAAAAATATGAATCTTCCTGAAATACCCCGCAACATCAATATCGGAGACATCAATATAAAAGTGCCCAGTCTCTCCCCATTTTGAGTTTGCATGTCAAATCATTTTGTTTTTGTGTTGTTATTGTGTGTTTATATTCATTGCCATAGATACTGTAGATAATGCCATTTATGGACTTAACACTGACCATCACCCGAGGACTCTTAAAAGTCTGAACCACACTACTGGGTCCAATCATTTACAATGTACCTTTTTTAATTTCTTTGGTTTGTAGACAAACCATTTCCAATTTTGATTATAGTGTTGTTTTGTATTTTGTCTGTGATGTAGAAATGTTACATAATACTGTATACTAACGTGTCATTTATGCCAACAGACCAACTACTAATGTTACACATTAATAATTTATATTAAATGTTACTTGGTCATTAAAAATGTTTTTGTCCAAATTCAAGTCTTACCTTTTTTTTCTTTTAATACTTAATAGATATGAAACCATGAAAGGATTCTTCACGGTTGTAAATATCTTATGGTTAAATCGTATATTGGAGACAAGCATGAGATTGATTCCTGAAGTTCTCCACGTTTACAAAACAAACCATTATATTTGATCTTGAAAAACATTTTATTGTCATAAAAAATCTGCAGTGTCACTAGATCTAAATGTAGAATAATACTTTGTCAGCAAATTTTTTACAACTGAAAAAACAATAGCATATCTAGAAATCTCTGCCACTGTTATCTTTGAAGATAGAGGTCTATCAAAGGTCCTTTAGATGATGTCAGGAAGTCATGAACTGCAGAATATTTAATAACTGGATAATAAGTCTTGTGATTTTGTTGCACACCTCATTTATAGCTGATATGGGTTAATATGACAAGTGTGGGATACTGTAAAATCTGATAATCATTACACCCGTGCATTTTCAAAGGAATGGTCCGTTTTGTGTTATTAGCATTAAAAATGAACATATTCCAAATGCTAAATCTTTTGTATTACTTTCATCTTTTATTTTACATTTTTGGATGTACTAATCCTGTCATTTGCTCCTGTCGTTTAGTTTAGGCAAGCTGTTGTATAGTGCATGTCTGCAAATGAAATTCAGCTTGAATGGATTTACAATGGTGCATGTTTTTTTTAATATGCAAAACTGCTATATATCAAAAAATATTCATATAAATACATTGTGCATATGCACAGATCAGCCACAACATTAAAACCACCTGCCTCTGTATGTCTGCTGTATCTGGCACTAAGGTATTAGCAGCAGATTTTTCAAGTCCTGCAAGAAGCGAGATGGGGCCTACATGGATAGGACTTTGGAGTGAGATCTGGGAAATTTGGAAGTCAAGGCAACAACTCTCTCAAAGTTTTGCATTGTGTCAGGGTGCATTATCTTGCTATTATCTACCCATTTGGATTAAATATCACCACTGAAAAAGTGTGAGTAATAACACTTAGTCGTATATTACAATAAGAACATGTGGCCTTACCACGTTTTGATAAGACAGGAATCAATGACGCTCTGGAACTCTTTGATGCCTTCTTGTACACTGGAGCCGTACTGTGTTAATTGATGAACCATTAATTCATGTGGGAGGAGTATCCTTCTGCCTTTAATAAAAAGTTGTGCAGATGTCAGTTTTACTTGTCTCATTCTATAATTGATGAAGCATGGGAAAGGGTTTCTACATCAGTAAAACGATCAGGATAGTAGGGATTGTGTTAGCCGCTGGAGCGCTAGCAACAATCACAGCTCTCCCAGCGGTCTACTCTCAAGAGAATTCCAAGAACAATGATATTAAATACACAGATCCAACAATGGTACCATCCAGTGAACCATGGGACCAGTGGCGCCTTCCACAGACTCTTAGTCCAGAAACCTACAAAGTCACTCTTTGGCCACGGCTCCAGCCGGATGCAGCTGGACTCTACATCTTCACAGGGATGTCCAGCGTGGTCTTCAGATGTGTGGAAAAGACAAACCTCATCCTCATTCACTCCAACAAGCTGAACATGACACAGCAACCCACCTTGACGGCTCTTGGAAGCACGCCAGCGCCTAGCATTGAATCAATTGTGATGCACTCAAAAACACAGTATATGGCGATTCATCTGAAAGAAGATTTAACTGCTGGTGAAAGCTACGAGCTCTACACTGAATTTTTAGGAGAACTTTCAGATGACTTGGGAGGCTTCTACCGAAGTGAATACTATGAGAATGGAGTGAAAAAGTAAGACGTTAATTAATTTAGTAAGTTCCTCATATTCTACTTTCATGTATAGTTAAATTTCCTTCTTCCTTAGAGTGGTTGCCACAACCCAGATGGAGGCAACAGATGCCAGGAAGGCTTTCCCTTGCTTTGATGAACCTGCAATGAAAGCAGTATTCCACATCACTCTTCTCCATGATCCAGAAACTGTAGCCCTCTCCAATGGAGTTGTGATAGGTACATGAACACTTCATTCTTTACAGGAGGAGTGTTGGGTAACTGCTTTGAAACTGTTGCTTACCCAGCTACAAGTTAATTATATTTTCAAAAGGTTTCAATTGTTTTATCATTCAATGTCTTTTTGTTTTACTTTTAGATGAGGTTAACATCACAGTGGATGACACTCATGTGACCAGAACAACATTTGCACCAACAGAAGTAATGTCGACATATTTGGTGGCATTTATTGTCAGCGATTTCATCTTCATTAAACAAAACACTGAAAATCTACAGGTAACTTTTTTTCCCCAATGGATCTTCAGACAAAAATCCACCATTTATGTTTATATTATATTTACATTTATTCATTTAGCAGATGCTTTAATCCAAAGCCACCTGCTTACAATTGGGGGATACATCAAGTGATTCATCTTAAAGAAGCAAATAGACATAGAAAGTCATTATAATACCTAGTTTGAATACCACTGAGATCCGTGCAGAGCTGTATGTCATCAACATAGCAATGGTAGGAAAAGTGATGTGCCTGTATGATGGGTCCCAGTGATGTAGTGTGTATGGAGAAGATGAGGGGTCCAAGAACTGATCCCTGAGGAACCCCTGTGACCAGTTGGTTGTGCCACCAATTTAATAATGAAAACTACTGCTCCGTGCCCTGCTTAATTTAGTGAAGATTAGAAAACAGCATGTGCTACTAAATAACTCCATTCTATAATTTGTACAGATTCAAATTTTTGCCCGTCAAGAAGCCATAAAAGCAGGACACGGGGAGTATGCGCTCAGTGTGACTGGACCAATTTTCAAATTCTTCGAGAAGTATTACAATGTCCCCTATCCACTGCCCAAATCAGGTAAGAACCTATGATATGACCTATGTTTTATGGCGCAACACAATTGTTTTATTATTAAAATGACAATTTAAGTAATATTTGGATTAAAACTTAATCCAAGTGTGACATTTTTTGAAGTTATACTCATCTCAGAATCTTTCACAGATCAAATCGCTCTGCCAGACTTCAGCTTTGGTGCAATGGAAAACTGGGGCTTAATCACATACAGAGAGACAGCGCTGCTGTACAATGAAGAAATATCCTCAAATGAAGACAAAGAGAGAATCATTTCTGTTATCTCCCATGAACTTGCCCATCAGGTATAATCAGGTGGTATATTTTTTTTTTTTTTTAATTTGTGATATATTTAATTATCACAACAGTACTGTTTACAAACCCTGTAATTCCCCTGTTTGCCACCTTCCTCTTTTTTAGTGGTTTGGGAACCTTGTGACTCTGAGGTGGTGGAATGATCTGTGGCTCAATGAAGGTTTTGCAACTTATGGAGAATATCTTGGGGCAGATGAGGCTGAGCCTGACTGGAACATTGTGAGTGTTTGATGCAAAATGCAGAGCAAAAAAATGCATTTAATAAATCATAACTGACTCTATTTCTATCCCACAGAAAGATTTGATCGTTCTTAATGATGTGCACAAAGTTTTTGCCATAGATGCACTGGCCTCGTCTCACCCCTTGTCATCTAAAGAAGAGGAGATGCAAAGACCAGAGCAAATTAATGAAGTGTTTGATACAATTTCCTACAGTAAGGTAGTGTGGGAACTGTTTTCTATGTTGACTATAATGTCTAATGATGAAGAACATACAGATTACATGTGGTTTGTCTGGTAATGGAGTCTCTCGCTGTAGGGGGCATCTGTAGTTAGGATGTTATCTAATTTCCTGACTGAGAAAGTGTTTACTCAAGGCATTCAGGTAAAACCCCTCCGTACTAATCCTTGTTGTGCTGTACAAGAAAAATTTAAGATGCTTTTTGTACATTCACAACAATCTGTTTTAACAGACTTATCTGGATAAATTTAAATTCAGCAACACAGTGTACACAGACCTTTGGGATCATCTTCAAATGGTATGCTGCAATTAAACAATGCCGTTCAGCCGTCATTACCTGATTTGTGGCCATAAAACACAAGTGCTCATATCTGAAATGTTGTAGGCTGTGAACAGCAGTGGTACCGCTCTTCCCAGATCTGTGCAAGAGATTATGGACCGCTGGGTTCTTCAAATGGGCTTCCCTGTGGTCACTATTAACACTGCAACTGGCCAGATCACGCAGGAGCACTTCCTCCTGGACCCTGAAACTAAACCAGACAGACCATCAGAATTTAAGTATGTCAAAATACAAGAAAAAAAATTGCTTAAAGAACCTATTGCTTATTTCAATGATTGCTAGATATTTAAAGTCTTCTTTTCTTCCATATTGTGACATTATACATTTGAGTAAAACAAACAATCGGTTGTTGATTGGATGGAGGCAGATAAGCTAAATGTGAGATTGGACTTGACTGTAAGAAAGGGTTGGGGTTAAAACAGACCAAAGGATTGGACAGGTCTTTAAATTTAATATATGCAGAAATGAATTATTCATAATTCTGTTCTGTTAAAATGTGAATTACTATATCATAATATTTTTCATTTTTCAGTTATGAGTGGTTTGTTCCAATTTCATGGACAAAGAAAGAAGCAACACAAACCCTATATTGGTTGCTAGAGAAAAGTGGTGAGTTTTTAGATTTCAGTGACAATAATGTTAGCGTTATATTTCTAGTGGAGGAGATTCTGTCATTATATTTACGTTATTCCAATACTACTTTGTTTCTTATGTGGAATACCAAAGAGAAAGCCTAGCAGAATGCCTAAACTATTCCATTTCATACAATGACAGCGAATTGACTGTAGACTGTATTTGTTTTAACATCTTCATTTATTGCTGCTCTACATTTCTAATTTAGAACAAAAGAATGACATGAAAATTAGTGGTGATGAGTGGGTTCTGGCCAACATCAACGTGACAGGATACTACAGGGTTAACTATGA
>JAUMHP010000084.1:5176861-5206521 GCA_032361065.1 Enteromius trimaculatus
AATGCGAGCTGTGGCAAGAAGGTTTGCTGTGTCTGTCAGCGTAGTGTCCAGAGCATGGAGGTGCTACCAGGAGACAGACCAGTACATCAGTAGATGTGGAGGAGGCCGTAGGAGGGCAACAACCCAGCAGCAGGACCACTATCTCTGCCTTTGTGTAAGGAGGAACAGGAGGAGCACTGCCAGAGCCCTGCAAAATGACCTCCTGCAGGCCATAAATGTGCATGTGTCTGCTCAAACGGTCAGAAACTCCATAAGGGTGGAGGTTGTGCTTACAGCCCAACACCGTGCAGGGTGTTTGGCATTTGGTGCCCTGTTCTCTTCACGGATGAAAGTAGATTCACACTGAGCACATGTGACAGACGTGACAGAGTCTGGAGATGCCGTGGAGCACGTTTTGCTGCCTGCAACATCCTCCAGCATGACCTGTTTGGCAGTGGGTCAGTAATGGTGTGGGGTGGCATTTCTTAGGAGGGCTGCACAGTCCTCCATGTGCTCGCCAGAGGTAGCCTGACTGCCATTAGGTACCGAGATGAGATCCTCAGACCCCTTGTGAGACCATATGCCGGTGCGGTTGGCCTTAGGTTCCTCCTAATGCAAGACAATGCTAGACCTCATGTGGCTGAAGTGTGTCAGCAGTTCGAAGGCATTGATGCTCTGGAACCGCCCACCCATTCCCCAGACTTGAATCCAATTGAGCACATCTGGGACATCATGTCTCACTCCATCCACCAAAGCCACATTGCACCACAGATTGTCCAGGAGTTGGCGGATACTTTAGTCTAGGTCGTGGAGGAGATCCCTCAGGAGACCATCCGCCACCTCATCAGGAGCATGCCCAGGTGTTGTAGGGAGGTCATACAGGCGTGTGGAGGCCACACACACTACTGAGCCTCATTTTGACTTGTTTTAAGGACATTACATCAACGTTGGATCAGCCTGTAGTGTGTTTTTCCACTTCAGTTTTGAGTATGACTTCATGGGTTAATAAATTTAATTACCATTGATAATTTGTGTGTGTTTTTTTTTTATTTTTATTTTTTTTTTTATTGTCAGCACATTCAACTATGTTATATTAAACAAAGTGTTTAAAAAGAATATTTCATTCAGATCAAGGATGTGTTAATTTTAGTATTCCCTTTTTTTTTTTTTAGCAGTGTATATTGTTTTTCTACCATCTTGTCAACACCAGAAGTTCACAAACATGTCATATTGCGAGTCTGTGCTGGGCAGCAAGTTGCCGAGATCAGTGTGTTCTGGAGCAGCCCAGCATGACAGGAACCGAAGCCAGCATTCCTCGTGCGCTTTTATTTATTTAACCCAAGACAAACCCTAGAGAGAGAGAGATAAAGAGAGTAAGAGAAAGAATGAAGGAGTCTCGATTCATTCAAATCCCAAAGAAAGCACCACAGCCCTTGATAGACAACAGACACGTGGTAGCAGTGAAACCAGAGGAGGCCATTGGGCCTTTTCTCCATCTTTCATCTTGGCTGCAGCACTGAGAGCAAATAAGACAGATGGAGAAGGGAATTAGTGGATCTATATAACTAAAAAGAATACTCATACACTGAAATTGCAGTAGATGGTTTCGTCTTACCTTAACGTTTTAACATAATTTAGATTTAAAAAGACATTAGATAGACAGATAGATAGTGATAGGTAAAGAAAAGCAAAGACAGAAATACAGACAGGCATAGAAATACATATAAACACTAAAGGACGGACGAACAGATATTGATGGTTGCAATATTTAGAGTGTCCACACGAGGTCAGTCATATTCATTTTATAACTTTTTATTGTGCATTGGATATGTTTCAATATGAAACCTTAGACTAAACTCTTACTGGCAGTCACGGCTTCTTAGACAGTCATCGCTTAAAAATATCCATTAATCAAACAAATAAAAGCTTCAAATTACATAGACCTATATTCCAGCCTAAAACATAACTATCGTCATGTAATTTGAATAACACCCTAATATCAATATTAAAGCACGTTAACTTCTCGTTCAAGAGCGAGAAATAAGGTGACACAAATGTCCTATTTAAGCTCGTTGAATGAATAAACGGTCAAGCATGCGACAGGCAGGGCCAGGGTTTGTAAGAGAGACACCTCACTGCTCCAACAAACTGCTGGTCCCGCCCTATGAGACATGCGGGCTAGAAGAATAGAAGTTGCTACAGTGTAACAAGTGATTTGTGTCTCTCCATTCTGAGACCGTTTTACATTCGTCAAAACCCGCAGCGCAGAATAAAAGTTCCAAAATTGTAACAAGGGGTGTGTTTAGATACATTTTAGAACGCTTTTACTCCAGTCTAACGCCATAGCGCGACATTGTAACAAAGTAGTCTGCCTCGCGACGTTCATTGGAATAGAAGGACAGCTCGGCGTGTTTGCGGTAACCAGCCAAACAGTCCCCAGGAGACAATGTTGGATGGTGTTTTGTGAGCGTTTAAAGGGAATGAGAGTGAACGAGATAAGCACGCTTTGAGCACTGCAGCGTTCGAGGTAAGAGAGCCTTGAATTTCCTACGAGACTTGTTGTGAAGTCGATGTAATGTGATGTTACCGGCACACCTGGCGTGAGGATTTCTGCTTCGGGTGCATATCGTTTTAGTTTTAGACGTTTTGTTTGAGTCGTAATAACTTCTTTAGTGCAAAGAGACATTAACCCCTGCTGGTAGGGCCACACAAAACTGTGAAACATGGGAGATGGTTTCCAGTGATCCGAGCTGGTCTCTGGATCAAGCATGTCATATTTACAACACTTTTATACATAATCAAGGGAAATGTGTATATGTTTAACAAATATAATTGTATATAGTATAATTATTGTTGTAAATCAAATTCTAAATTATATAGTTGCATGAGACAGTATATTGTTTAGTCTTCTTATGGCAGTAAATAGTCAACACTTTAAGTTTCGGCTCACTATATAAAATGTATTTTATTCACGCATTCAGTTATTGTTTAGTTTACCAACTACCATGTCTCAGAAACTAGTTCGACCATCTTAAGATGGTATGACCAGCTGGTTCTTTCAGAATAACTACAAACTATCATGTTCCAAAATAACGCAGATCAGCTTTCAAACAGGGGCGTTTATAATTTAATTGCAATGCTTAGTTTAGTTTTATATTTATATTTTTATTACAATCTTTCTATTTCAGGTTTAATTTTTTTTTAAACTTTTTTTGTGTTCGCGTTTCTGTTTTGTTTTTCATTTATTAGGTTACCTTATTTTGTCTCATTTCTGATCTTGAAAGAACTACGTTTTATAATGAGATAAAAACAACAAAACAAGTTAAAACTGTTTGGATTATGCACTTTTGACAGGTGTCTTTCACACAAACATGCTTTTGATCTGGACTCACCTAAGCAGAATGTTTCTATCAACAACCTGGTTTGAACCTCTGCTGTTATTCTAATCGATCAGAGACCTGATATAGAAGGTGTTTACATTTCACCCGAGCCTTTCCTTTACAAGGCTTAAAATGTAAAGAACTTATCTTGTCAGCTTACACGACTTCGCTATCTATGTCATTAGTTGTATGTGCATTTGAAGGAAACCATAACCTGTGAAAATGGCAGATTTAAAGACAAAGACAGAGTTGACGGTTAGTAAACATAAGATGGTGCCTTGCATTTTGTTTTTTGAAATATGCTTTTTTTGTGTGTGTGTTCCCCAGACTCCGCAGTCCTAGATTGTTGTTCTTGTGTCTAGAATCTGTGGAATTCCCAGGGTGTGTTTTGCATTTGGTCGTTTTTTCTGAGTTTTTTTTATATTAACATGAAATACAAGCTAATTTATTTGCTATCCTATCCACTCATGACAGTTGTTTTGTTTTATTATTATTATTATATATTATAAACCGATTTAAAGGTTTCCGTAATGTTGCGCTTTTGCACCTTTTTGGAGTTGCTTGTGGAAATCTTGCTTTCACTGGCCAGATCTAAAAATCTTATACCTTGCAGATTTTTTTTAATTTCCTCAGTACTCTCATGGTATTTACCATATTAAAGAACCACACATGAAGACGGGAATACAGAAATAATAATGGCTAATAATGGAAGTTTAAGTTTTTATTGTCGATCCAAATTCCGGGCCTGTGCCTTTCTCGAAATGCAGTTGTCAAACAGTGAAAGTGTCCGCTAGCAATTATGGAGACGAAATCACTGCCAAAAGAGGTCCAAGAGGGTTCATCTGTATCTCATTACACAGAATGCCGTTTTAGCTTCTTTCTGGTAGATGTTTCTGTCGAGATCAGTACAGAGTTGACTGATTAGAATTCTTGGGGGATTGATCATTTAGGAAAGATTGCACCACAGTATCGCTTATAATCTAATCTATGTTGGTGGTCATCGTTGACCAAAAAAGGCATGATTAGCTTAGCTTTACAGCATGTTTTTAACTTGGCTCATTTGTCTGCTATGTGCATGGCAGGATATGAACTTAAATTTTTACTCCCTTTCAGAATCTGCATATAAGAACTGAATATTTTAAGAGCCTCTTACTGTACTTCAGCAGTCAGCAGTGGCCTATGGAATGACATGCAATATCCGCACTTGTTTGTTGTTGCAGCTGCTTATGCCATGTACTCTATGCTCAAATGTTTAGTGTACTTTGGGTGTGTTTGACTTTGAAGGAAGTATGCTCACCAAGGCATTGTTTATTTGAATAAACATTGTACATCCAGTTTGCAGTGTCACGTGATCCTTCCCGAAATCATACTAAGATTTGGTGTGCAAGAACCACTTATTATTATTTATGGTGAAAATGGTTGTGCTGTATGTCTTGATTCTTTGGTGAATCCGCTTTGGATCAGTTTAATGCATCCTTGCTTAGTAAAAGTATTAATTACTAAAAAACCCATTGACCCTAAATCTTTGAACGATCTTGGGAAGGAATATTACATGTTCAGTATAGGTTAATCTCTGTCTACACAGATCCCAGGAAGTCCAATTCTCCCAGTGGAGGCTGTAGGTTTCAATGTTTTCCAGACATGCAAAGGATTGTGCTGATGTGGAATCAAAAGAAATCCATATTATAATATGTAAACCTGGCCTTTTCCAGTATCGTCGGCTTACTCTTTCAGCTAATTCTCAGTTTTTGAGCACTTGGAGACTCTAGAAGTGCTTTTCCAGTTCTACTGAGTGTCTCCGTCAGCGACGGATATCACATGAGTCTCCCGGGCCTCTTGCTTTTTTTTTTCTTCTTTTTTTTTTTAATAAAAGCGGCCAGGCAGACCGAAATTGCAGCCATGTTCTCTGATTCAGCACATACTTGAGAAAACTCCAGCCTATTAGATTCAACTGGTTAGAAGTAGCTTTCAAACAACAAGACTGCTCTCATGAACATCTGTCGATTGCCCAGAAATGCCAGACATTTAGTTGTTGCTCGAGGAAGAGATGCTTGTGCAGCACGCTGTTTCACTTTTGAACAATGAAGAACACAGTCAATGTGATTGATTGGTTTTAGCAGTCAGCAGAAGTATGTTCTAGTAGTTTGTTTATGGAAAGAAACACTCACATTTTAGAAAGTGTTTTGTCCAGATTCTCTTGCAGCGCTGTGGATAACCACACAGAGTGTTTTGCCTCCAAATTGTGCCGTGCAATGCTTTTTATGTGTATCAAACAAAATATTAAGACTTGGTTTTTGACTCCACAAATGTAATGTGATTCAAATTTTGCTTTAGATAGAAACTTGTGAACTGACGATTCTAGTAAAGTCCTTGCCACAGTTCACTGTGCCTGAAAGAATCTGAACAAGAGACTTGTTGTTGCTCTACAGTAAAGGCGTTATGCAATTTCTCAGAAAAAAACAAAACAAAAACTAGTCGGTCTGTCAGCTGTAACCAAAGATTGAAAGTGCCTCATTAGTGTAAATCAGAGGATTCCTGACATGTGCAGGAAGTGCACTGTATTCCTCTGAGATGGCAGTTGTGCAAGTGCTTTCAGGTCTATTAGAGAGGCTCCTCTCTTTGTTGCTGTACACCTGCCAAGTGACCTGACTCTCCACTTTCTGTGTGATGTCATATCTTTTATCTTTTATCTACCCCGAGGTTGTCAATGCACGTTCAGTTCTGCTGAATTGGGTTACTTACTAGAACCAGACACATACATTGAGTCTACTTAAACTCAAAACTTAGCTTATTTGCTTTCATAATACATATTCCTAGCCTTACTTTCCATGATTCCTCAGTACACATTATTATAAAAAAAATGAAGAGCTGGTAAATGATTAATTGCAATTATTTTTATTCAAAATAAGTTTTTTTTATAATATATGTGTGTACGGTGTATATTTATTTTGTATATAAGTACACACACACACACGCATGCATGGATATATCTAAGAGAAATAGGAAGTTCTAAATATTGAGAAAATTACAAAGTTAAATTAGAAAAAATTAAATTAAAGTTAAATTAAAAAAGTCCAAATTAAGTCCTGATGCAATGCATATTACTAATCAACAATACATGCACTGTATTTTTGGCAACTGCTACACATTTTTATTTTGGATGCGATTAATCGTTTGACATCACTAATAAAAGATCTTTGTCTAATAACTTAAATTTAAATTTTACTTTCTCTGACTTTAAAACTATTTTTTTTTTGTAGTGTCACCTTGTCAAATAACAATAAGCTATAGAAAATGTGAAGTTTAACGCATTTGTAGAT
This sequence comes from Enteromius trimaculatus, assembly GCA_032361065.1. Taxonomy (NCBI): domain Eukaryota; kingdom Metazoa; phylum Chordata; class Actinopteri; order Cypriniformes; family Cyprinidae; genus Enteromius; species Enteromius trimaculatus. The sequence continues at coordinate 5,183,541 of JAUMHP010000084.1, forward strand.
CAGAATACTACACAAATGTAACGTGATTAAAATTTTGCTTTAGAAAGACACTTGTGAAGTGACGATTCTAGTAAAGTCCTTGCCACTGTTCAGCGTGCCTGAAAGAATCTAAACATTGTTCCAAAGCAACTGTCCAGAAAATATAATGTTCATATTTTGTTAATATGTTAATTCATGCCTTATAGTACCAATTTATCATTTGGTAGATTAGAGTGGACCAATGATATATTTACATTTAAGCAACAATACAAGCAATCAAGCATTAGAGATTTGCATTAGAGATTAGAGATATGCTTTAGTCTTTACTAGAAACTTGAACTGCGTCATGTTTGGTTGCAATTGCAAATTTTATGAAGAATATTTTATTTTAAAATCCATTGAAATTGTGTTCAATGTAGGGTTACCCATTCACCAATCCGGTGCTGTAGAAATATCTCCGCTGTGCTTCATTCCCTCTGTTAGTTGTTGACAGCCAGCGATATGCATTGGAACAATAGGCTTCAGGTGTCTACATAGAAACTGGGTCATCAGCTGTGCGGCTGGATGTGACCGTCGGTAACCTCTTGTGCAGGCAGGGCCCAGCGTTCTTTATGCAAACATGCACCTCTTTGTAAGAGAACACATCTGCAGTTTTAATAGTGATGTGCGTCTGGCTGGTTTCCTGTGAGGACTCGAGCACTTTGCAGGCTGTTGCTGCCATTCCCGCTACTTTCTGGCTCATTTATACAGTCAGTTACGGTGGCTGGAGAGATTATCGCAGATCTGAAAGGCAGCGCCTACTGGGACCGTTTATGGTGGTACGAAATTCCACGCCTTTTTCTTTTTTTCATAATCAAGTAAAACGTTAATTGTAAATGATAAACTTGGTAAATAGAACAGAAGGCCTTTTTAGCTGGTTATTCATGTGGCATCTGATATCAAGGTTCAGATTCTGGATTTTTTTTGTCTTTGAAGTGTTGAGTGAGTGGCCATTTATTGCTGGTTCTCCTTGTTCATTGTAATCAGTCAAAATGTCTATGTTTGAGTCTGAAGTATTTTAATGAAGAAAAGATTGAAAAAAATCCGCTGGCTTAATCTCCCCGAGATTTTCAACATTGTCCTCAGCTGACTGGAATGTGCTCAGCAGAGAATTCTTACCGTAATATGACTATATTTAGTCTTTGGGTGTGAGTTTGGATCTGGGAAGATTTTATCTTCTTTATCTTGCAGAATATGTGTTGAAAATTGCCTTTAATAAGCCTTGTTTTATGGTCCTCTTGACTTACAATGCAGCAGACCACTTCCTCCTGGGAAGCCAAAATATTCATTCAAATGTCCTTTGATCGGTCTGCCATGCTGTACATGTATGAAACTTCATCTCTAGATGTTCAAATATTGGAAGTTAGGATTCTGGGCTGCGTCAGGCTATGAAAGGGGTTATGCTTTATTGTGAAAATACTTAAACTTTTATGAAATTTTTATTGTGTTTTGCATCCATGAAGTCTACAATCCAAAATTGTGCAAATGTCACTTTTGGGTTTTGGCATAACCTACATCACACGGAATTTCAAACATTGGATTGTAGAAACCAGTTGACAACACTTTTGCGAAATGCAGCACTGGTCATTTTCTGAAAACAGGATTCACTGAAGCATCTTTATATGTAAAATAGTACACCTGCACGTTGCATAATGCAGCATATTTGGAAATGTGCCTCTATAATAAAGGACAAATATTGACGTATGGTGGACTTTGCTTAGGTTAGCTTGATATTACTTTGTAAATATTACCTTGATGTCACCAGAGTTCATATGACCCATCATCATGCCTTGAAATTCAGATGCTTTAACGTGAGTAACTTCAAGAATTAGTTTCGAAAAATAGAAATATTTGGTTATGCAGGACTAGGGGTGGGAATCGAAAACCGGTTCTTGTTGAGAACTGGTTCCCAGTGTTTAAATTCCTTGGAATTGTTTGCAAAATTTGCAAACGATTCCAGTGGGCACGAATGACGTCATCACGCGCATGGCGTAGCTTACACTCAGTCAATAGTAAGCATGGCGCCTAAGCGGAATAAACGCTCAAAAGTCAGGTTGTATTTCACCAAAAAAGACGAAAATAGGGCAACTTCCAATCTGCCCCGGACTAACCGTTCTCAACCCAGCAGCGGCAGCAGCAACAACGTTAAATGAATGCCTTCTTATGCATTACATTTAGATGACCATCACGAGAGTCTGGATGGCTCAGAGTCAGAGGTTGGCAGTACTGCCTCCAGTTCACGGCTACCGCTAGCTTCCCTCTTTCACTGAAGCATTTGAGAATCGATAAAGAATTGAATCGTTGAGCAGAATCGAAAATGGAATTGGAATCGTAAAAATCTTATCAATTCCCATCCCTATGCAGGATTGAATGATTGAATCAATGCTTCAGTCAGGTTAGATTGATAAAGCAGACCTCTGCACTTTGTCTTCCTCTGGGTATGGCAAGGAAGCGGAAGGCACGGCTTAGTTTTGCATTTTAACTGCCTGTCCGGGATCTTCTGTGGGTCACATCCCCCTTGTGAAATCATCCTGTCAGAGGTTTGTCAAATGAAGCTTTCTGCGGCCTTGAATGGAGTCTGTCTGGTTGAGCCCTAAAGATAAAGGAAGATGACGAATCAATGTCTGCTGCTAATAAATAAGGAGTTTTCCAACTTGTCATTAAGTTTGAAATTCCCACCAGTGGTAAGGATAGTTTCCCATGTCTTTTTAAATTCTTTTAATTCTTAATATGTGATTTTTCTATTTTATTTTTTTTTTTATTATTAACATTGACGGTATAGCTCACCAAAAATGATGCTTGTCATTACATGTTATTACAAACCTGTATGATTTTCCTTTATTCTTTCATAGAAAACAGCAGAAGAATTTCCAAAGACTCTGTTGGCTCCTCCTTTCCATGCAGATACAGTAGATGTGAACTGAAGGACAACTAAATGAATAATGAAAGTAGGGGTGGGCGATATACCGGTAGACATGATTAACTGGTAGAAATGTCAACCGATAGAGATTTTAGTCTATTGTCTTAATCGCGGTTGAGATCACGTGACGTTGCACGTTACGTAACCACGCAATACACATTAACTTCTAGATTTAGCGACTTTTTAGACCCCCTTTGTGACATTTTTCCAAAAAAACGACTTGTCGACAAATCTAGCCAACCTCAGCAAGGGTTTTCTCCCACATAGAAGTCCGTAATAAGGAAACGGCTTAACGTGGCTTAATGTACCGTGACAACAACCGGGGGAAACCAAACTTCTGTCCAATTTTATTTATAATAAAGACTTGCCACTGTCAAAAGAGCAAGCTCTTATTCATTTTATGAAGATAATAATATCATGTTAAGTACTCACCCCCAAAGCCATTATAAGGAAACAGCTTAACATAATATAATTCACTTTATCTGTCGAATATGGGCTCGTTCTTTTGACAGTTTTAGTGATGATTACAAGAAAGGTTTGTTAGAAATTTGGGTTTCCCTCGTCGGTTTTTAAGCCACCTTACGCGTTTTTCACGTCAAGCGTTTTAGAATGTCCCGTGGAAACTGGTACACTGTCCAGCAATGTTAGTACATGTTGTTCTGAGAAGAAAAACGTTGAGTACTGTTTACTGTAAGTTTTTAAAGTATTGCTGCAATTCAGTTTAAATAAAATTACATTATATGAAATAGTTTCTTTGTGTTTGAATTTTTATTTATGCATTTTCTAAAACAAATTTTCAATATCGTTATCGAGTAGGGTTGGGCATTGAGAACCGGTTCCAACTTGGAACCGTTAAAAAAATAACGATGCCATTGGAATCATTTATAAAATTTGTTTTCGATTCCGATCATCGGTTCCAAACACGCAAGTTTTGGTTGCAAATCCCATAAAAGGATTTGTTCTATCTAGAGAAGTTCTATACCCCCCACATGTCTACGTCACAATCTAGAAGTATATGTGTAATACCCAAATGTTCACGCAAAGAAAAAAGGCGTGGTTTTGGTAACAGAAGTGTTGATGCTGACATGTCAGGGAGAAGATGGGTTTCTGTACAAAAGCAAAAGCACATTATTTGACCTTCTGTTGGGAATCATTAAGATTACAAAAACCCAGATGTTTGAATTCGTTCTCCTTTCGGGCTTAAACTGATGGTAAAACTAAGGACATTATAAATTGTTTTCATATTTACATAGAAAGCTAAACTCACAATTATGGCAGGGGTGTTTAATTTCCGACAGGCACTTGTGGTGTTCAGCCAATCACAATGCACTGTGTTAGCTGGCCAATCAGAGCAGACGTCACATGTCGGAAGGAAGGGCTTTGTAGAGACAAGTTTGAGAGAGGCGCAGCATAGAGGAATAACAATAATGTACAGTATTTGAAAAATCAAGTTTTTTGAACATAAAAGCACGCCAACATATTCTGTTACACAAAATAACGATTTTTTAAATTGCATTCTATGACCCCTTTAAGAAGCTTTAAAATATAATGGATGACTCGCTTGGTTCCCGGTTATGATTCTCTTATTGTGCTGTTGCATCTTTTTTTTTAAAGTCGACATTAATTTTTCTTAATCCAAAACAGAAAAAACAGTCTATTCCTTTAAGATCTCTTCATGCTATTTCAGCAGATGTCACATTTGCCTTCCCTCGGGATCTTGACAGTGTACTCTGCTATCTAGGGAACGTTCTTGTCTTAATGTAGGCACCAGTGAGAAACTAGCAGGAAGCAGTGGAATGCTCTCTTTAAAAGCCACGAACACCAGACAAGAATGCTGCGGTAGTTCGATATAATTGTTTACAGCTCTGTCCTTAAAAGTAGCCAGATTGCATACAAACATGCAGCATGGTGGACCTTCACTGGGAAATTTTTTGACGCACGCAACTCAGCGTTTTAGTTAGTCTGCTATTAAGTCAATTAAATTATGGTACAATCTTTCTGAGTTATGGTAATAGAATTAACTAAGTTCAGTGTGAGTTTTTGCTTGTTTAGGCTTGTGTATTAGTGAAGTTTATTGACCCTGAGAGTTTTGGGTGGTGCTGGTGGGGCGTTATTGTGCGTTCAGACAGGGCCTGTTTACTAACAATGGCGTACTAAGCCCCAACTCTAAACGTTCACCTCGTGGAGGTGGTAAAAAGCATTGTTGGCTTTTAATTGGCTGATATTTGCTACACAAAGGCCCTTTCTCGTCATACAAAGGTCCCACCTTTCGGTTTCAACTCACTGTGAAGCAACTGAAATTTCTTAGTTGTTTACTTCCTCAAAATCATTGAAGTCCGCAAAAGTTAAAGATCTATGAGTGGCACTGACATTTTCTGTGAATCCATGGTAAACTTAGTCCTTTTAAATGTTTGTTATTTGTCACAGAATCAACGGCTGCTAAGTGAAATCTCATGCTGGAACGGAGGATGTCAAAAGCCAGTTGCTAGCAGTGATGGTTGAATGTGTTCAGATAGAAAGAGTTTGTCAGGCCCGCTATATATCAGGCTAATGAGAGCTTCCCTTGGAGAGGTGGAAGCATGCCCTTAGTCTGAGCTTTGGCTTTCGCTGTTCAAAGATTGATGATGGTTAAACAGTCACTGAGTCGAACTTCTACAGGGAATGGAAAAGTTCAACTTTTGCTTCAAGCTGCAGGAGGGACAATCATTTGAGTTATAACAATAGCTTTCATAGGATGTTTGGCTGCTGCTTCGAGCAGCTGATTGAATTTGTTGTATTTTAAAAAAAATGTGGATATCAAGAGTTAGCAGGATATACTAGTTGCTTGTGTTTGCCAGTTTTGTTTTTTTTTGCCAAAGTTTTCATATTTGTACCACAGAAAAGTTTTACCAGCTCAACATGATCACAGTTCTCCAGCTGTCAGTTCACCATCTTGACTGCCTGATTTCAGTCTTGTCTTTGGTGCGGCTTTGTGTTTAGTGGGAGGCCAAGTCGCTCTTGCACTGACCCGTGCAGGGGGGCCGTAAAACAATCCACCAGTTAAACTTCAAACTCCATGAAAATCCTCCTCCCCCGATTCTGTCCACACACGCGTGCACACAAGCCAAAGCCGGTGATCTTTTGTTTTAACTAAACCCGAGAGGCCGTGAATAACCTCTGACAAAATCTCAAATATGTTGTCATTTTCAAAAGCTTTTATTTTGTATTAATTCTGCTCTTATCTTTCGTTGTCAGCAGTTGTGTTTGTTAGAAATCTTTGCTGGAAAACCTAATATTTTCCCCTTCGGACTGGCCAGTGTTTCGCTAATTCTTGGGAACGTCTGGTTCTCTGGTTACACACAAGTGTGGTGTTAGCTTGCGGCCTTTCTCACTCTCACTGATATGCCTGAGCTGGTTTTGTTTGTTCGTTGGCATGGAGACTTGAGCTGTACGACAACTGTCTGCTGAGGGATTTGCAATTTTTTTTTTTTTTTTTTTTTTTTTTATATAATGTGGATAAAAAAATTGTTATATAATACATTACATAATATTCAACTAAAGGTGCATTACATAAAGTAGCATGGCATCTACAGAAATTATTTAACTATTTCATTTAAACTCATTTTAATTTAAATTTGACATTTTGCATATTTCCTATTATATATTTTTTTTTTACTCAAGAATTTAAGTGCAAAGTTTAATTTAACACGTTTTAATTTGTTGATAATTACTAATATCTTAAAAAAAGCAGTGCTAATTTTTCTTGCTTGAAATAGGGATTTCTGTCTGGTCCATAATACTGTAAATCCATTTACTTAAAGCTTTATTTTTGTGATTGTTCGATAATACTGACCAGCATGAGCTTGGTAAACAGCGACATCAAAACCCTGAAATAGTCGCTCTGTTGGCAGTGTGTGTGCTCTGTGTTGCGGTGTGTGTTCTGCAAAGACTAAATATCCTCTTAAATAGGGGTTAGAGTTACTTTAGCTTCATCACCACAAGTATTTGTAATGGTTGATACAAGACTTTACTATGGCAACGCATGAGCCTTTTTATTATAAAACATGGTGATTTTTTTCATGATGCTTTTGGAGCGAATATCGTATTGGAAAAGGTAAAGGTTACATAAACCATGTTTCTCTCAATGCGCAAGTCAGGTGGTTAGTTCATGTTATTTTCTGTGGGTTGTGTCTTTCTCTCTGAATGGAGAAAAGCTTGATTTGTTTGCACTACAAAGCCTATCCAAATTTCCCAAGGGGATGTTCCAGAGGGAGAGCAACACATGCTACATCCTGTTCGTGTCACAGGGGCAAGAGGGCCCTCTCAACCCTTCAACACAAATGCATGCGGCATCTTCCACAGGCCTTGAGAGTGACGCCCCTGCCATTTCGGCAAGCTCCCGCAAATTAACGCAAGGCCCTGTTGTGCGTATTGTTCATGCATTCCTTCAGCATGACTCTGGCATGCACATTTACACTGTGCCTGTTGTAGCCATTCAAATGAAAACCCTTGGCTATGTTCGGAATGAAGTGCTGGCTTACTGCATACAGAGTATTATATATTAAATACAGGCCACTTCATTTATTATTATTTTTTTTTTCTTAATGCCATTTGAAACTGTATGCATTATACCATTTTATTCAATAGCACACTTCTTTGTAAACGTGTGCAAATGTATTAAAAGAATAGTTAACCCAAAAGTGAAAACTACCCCATATTTTGCTCACCCTGAAGCCACCCTTTCTTTTTGCTTTTTTTTTTATATCCTGGCTCTTCCAAGCTGAGTAAAGCGGGTGGATAGTGCCCGTTATTTTGAAGTGCCGTAAATCGGATATAACCACAAGTACTGCGACGTAAAACTAACTTATACGCCTTTGGGGGGGTTATCACATATCCTCCATTGATGAGTTTTTGTAACAAAAAAAATTCTAGTTTTAAAATGATAACGTTAATAACTGACTGAGCACCGACTTCCTCCTCTTCCTTTGTATCATAATGGCAGTTGGCATACAGCTTCAAGGCGAGAACTTGGCGCCCTAACCAGCACATTCAATTTATGGAGCTTAAAAATAATGGCCACAATCCACCTGCATTACCAAGCTTGAAAACTCATACTGTGTTCGTCTGAAAAAAGAAAGTCATATACACCTAGGATGGCTTCGGGGGGAGTAAAATAAGAAGTAATTTGTAATTTTAGGGTGAACTATTCCTTTGTTTTCTTGCATGAAAATGACCAAAATCAGTACTATCACAAGCAGGACACTTGCCGTGCTCGCAGTGTCCCTGCTCCTGGAGGGCCATCTTCCAGTGAAGTTTAACTTCAGCCATAATTAAACACACCTGAACCAGCTAATCAAGGCATTCAGGATTACTAGAAACTTCCAGGCAGGTGTTTTTGTGCTAAACTCTGCAGGAAGGTTGCCCTTCAGGAGCCGCAATGGACACCCCTACCGTAAAGTCCTGCATGAATGGTATGGCAGTGTGCTATTCTGAACAGAGTCGAGTGGCTTCTGCAGTTTCCGTGGGGGAAAAAATTGACAGAAATGTTTCACACTTTAGGCGTTGACGGTAACTAGACGTGATGAATGAGACTCTGGCTAAATCGCCTTATTCTGTAATCCTATTGAAACCTCTCGCTTGCTTCCAGACGTCTATGCTTATCACAGCACAGATAGACCAGGAAGAACCTTTTTGTTGTGGCTGTCCGTATGCCATTTCCTTATTATCTTTTGTGACCGGATCATTCAGGAAGTGTTTAAGCTGTAGGCTATTGGTTTTCTCTGCCACTCTGGATAATATTTAATTAAGTCTACGAATTATAAAGAAGGGATAGAAAAAAAAAAAACACTGCTTGCTTGACATTCCGTAACAAATGTGCAGACCTGTTATTTTCCGAGATATTGATTGAATCCTGCAGCTGAATACAGTGTTTTATTTGGACTTTTGAAAGCCTATAGCTATGAGGTGAAGGGGACACAGGATTTTGAGAGGCCTGGCGGTGTTGACTCAGACTAAACAAACAGGTGTCTGGCCCTGGCTGCCGGGTGAGGCCAACCTGGCTTCTACTAGAGCCTGACAGAGGAAATTTAATTTCTCATGCCCCTTAGAGCATACAAGTACAATTCCAAGGTGAACATGGGCTGATATGCTAGTTTATTTTTGTTGATATGAAATTTTGAGTGTAAGAGGGGCTCCTCTTGCTTTGTGTAGCAATGCACTAGCTGTACAGTTTTTTTTTCATTGTTAATGTGCCAAGAGTGCATTTGTTAAAAAGAGGAGATATGTTGTCTTGGCACGGTTTTTATAATGTCTACATCAGTTGTCTTTTTGGACTTATTCAAAATCATTATTCAAATTCAACATGGGATTGTTGACTTTGGTTTGTTTTATCAGGCCTTTTTTCATATAATCACACGGACCTGTTCTCATCCCCCCACTGTGACTTTGCTCTGCTGCAGTCAAAGCAGTGACTCAGAACACTGCCCCCTCTTTTGGTTTGAACTTGATGACCCTTTGTTTGGAGAATGCTGTCGTTTCCTCCATGTCGACAAACGACAAAACCACATTTTCACCGCTGCTCATAAAACAAATGCAGACCATGATTCCAGCCTAGAACGACTGTGGTCTCTAAGCTGATGAACCTTGTGTTTCCCGTCCATGGTCCCACTCAAATGTACATTTGTGCACCAACATTTTCTACTCTAAACTGTTTTTGAGCTAGCTTTTACTGAGTAGTGTTTCCTTGCAGTTCCTCTTTTCTTTTGGGAGCACTCAAATCCAAAAATACGAGATATAATTGTTGTTTACAAAAATATAGCATGCGTAACTGGAGATGTTTGCTGTGATATATGAGCAAGAAGAGTTGCCCATTTCTACCTCCATCAATTCGGGTACCACAAAGATGTTTAGGAGCTATTGTGTGTAGGAGAGGTCTTGATCTATGTGTCTGGGTCTTGACACGACTCGCAGCACTGGGTCTGGACCTGGATCATTTACCTTCAGTTTATTTGGTTTCATATGCACCTTTGATCTTGAAGTTACTAAGATCAAAGTTGCTTATGAAACCCAATAACTTGAAAGATAAACACTGTCCTCCTTCAGATGTACACATTTGAAGACAAGCATAATTCCTCCTAACAGTCAAACTGGTTCTGGTTTGGACCATGGCCTAATTTTTGACTCGAGCTAGTTTGAACCAGAGAGGCAATCGAGACCAAACCCTGCAAGACCCAGGCTCAGAGTCGGAGTTGTGAGTCCAATAACCAGTCTTCTATTTGAAGGAATATTAAGAGAGAAAATAATTTATTGCAGGATTAATTTGAAACGCACAGGAACTTTGCACTGTTACTGAGTGTCCATTTTCTGTGGTCTTGTTGAGACCCCAAGTCAGGGGTGTTTAATCCCTGCATGTTTTAACTGTAACCAGCTCCAACTTTCTTGCCTGTCAGTTTTTGTTTTTTTTTTCCACTCTGGTTGCAGTGTTATGTAGACAACGAAACCTTGAGTTTTTGGTTTGTGACACTGGACCATGCGCTGTAATCTGTAAAATCTTTCAGGCTTCTGATTGGCCAACATGGCTTAACGATTGATATTATATCGCCACCTGTTGGTTTGGCATGCTCTTAACAATGCTTAAAAGCATGCACTTGCGTTTTTATGTGGAATGGGATTTAAAAAATAGAAATATGTTGGTTTTTAGGGTGTTTTTTTTCCCCCTTATTTTCTATATTTGTATGATCGTTTTGGTGTAAGTGAAATGAACATCTGAGACCATCTTTTTCATATTATTATTATTTTTTTTTTTTGTAGTGTAGTTTTTAGTGTTGTGTGCATCTATTGTGTTAGACATAGTGAGTGGTTTTAGCCTGAGAGGATTAAATTAGTGGTTATAATTAGAACCAGCTGATTATTCCTGTACTGCGTCCTGTTGAGCTTCAACAGTAGCCTTTTTATTCAGCTTAAAGAACAAGAGAACTCGTCTGTAAGAGGCTGTGACCCCTCTCATAATGTTCAGCCCTGTCCCCACCCTACCGCCCACCCCTGACTTGCTGTCAATATGTTGTCCTTGTTTTAGATTCCTACTTCCTGTCTGTTTCTGCCTGTCTCGAATGTGTAGGATAGTGGGGCTTTTGTGGGGGTTTATGGGTTCTCAAAAAAGCCCAAATGTGGTGCTTGAGTTTCAGTGGTGCCAGAACGCAGGCCAAGGCACACAAACTGCAGCCCTCTCCCTAGCCTCTAGACATGAATCTGTTGAGGGTAACCGCTGCCTTGCTGACTCTGCAGTGTGCTGGCTCAGTAGGTCCATCCAGGAGGCCTCATATCAAAGCTAAGTTCAGGTTTTATGCATGCCTGAACGCTTCATGTCAATCTTTGTAACAGCACGGCCCCTCCATGACTGCCATGTTCTCTGATCTGTCTGGTTGACGCTTAGCCAGGTTCTCAGCATCCACAGTGCCGTCTGGCTTAGGATGGGTCATCACCTCTCTCTCCACCGTAGATCTAGCTGATTAGCTGAGATTTAGAAGTGGATCAGCTGGCTAAATGGTTGGTGTTGGATTTGGGGCAGGGGTACTTGGCGAATCGGCATGAGTGGAAAAAGCAGCAGGTGGGATGTCTGATCTCTTCCTGCAGAATAGGGAGGGAAAAGGTATTCTGCCGGCACAGGAGCCATAGAGGGATTCAAGTAAAGTAGCCTGGCATCGTATTAGCAGAATAGAAGAGATTAGTCAGTTAACACCTAAGCTGTCTTCCAAAACCTAGTAAGCCACCTCACTGTCTACTGTCTGTATACTGCATACTGACTGAGTTAACGTTCACGTTTATGTAGCGTTTGCATGGTGTTCTCATAAAGGGCAGGACACTTTGGCTAATGCTCAGTTAATTCCAGGTATTAGCTTGTTGCTAAGCTAATGACTCTTATTCGAGCACAAAAATAGAGACTTTAAAAATATAGAGTGGGGTGTCAATCAATACTGAAGTTAGCAAGTTGCTAAGCTAATACCTAAATAATATTAACTATAGTTTGTGGTACAAAGCAGTTCTGAGTAAGATAGTGCTTATTCAACTTGACCGGCACGTTGGATATTTCAGTTCATTCTGAGATTGCTTCATCAATAAAAAAGCATAAAGATGCAATAATGTTGTAATCTTTAATGCTTCCTCAAAAACCATGCGGTTATTCTGTTAGTGGGTTTCAGTCAGATTTCTGCTTTTTTTTTTTTTAAAGAGAACTGAAATTCTGTGCTCCGTTTCAAAAAACCTAGTGAGCTTACAGAGACTATCCACGCTTCCAACATGAAGGTCGTTCAACGAGGTAGGCAACTTAAATAAAACGACACATCCTAGCACAGTTAATGTTTTAGACAGCATTGCGTGTATCCTTCGCAAAAAATGTAGGTGGGTTAAAAAAGAAGAATGCAATATTCGTTTAATTTTATCTAAAAAAAAATTTTAAGTGTAAAAAAAAAATTAGCATTTGTACTTTGCCTGATGGGAATTGTTATGCTAACACTACCGCATTGTTACTTTAGTAACATGCTACATTTACAACTCCATTGAAATATATTGCAACCTAACTTTAGAAGGTTAGAAGGAGCGGAACATTAGTGCTTGTATATGTCTTTGTGTTGGAAGTGTGTGTATATTATGTTTTTTTTTTTGTGTTTGTGTGTGTGTGTGTTCGTGTTCGGAGTGGGGCCTCAGATAACCACAAGGACCTACTAAAGGCTAATACCTCACTTGGGGCAGATAGCGGAACAATAGCTGGGGGCGGTTTATCATCCTTAGTGAGCAGAAGGTGGAGGCGGTGTTAACACTCCAATGTCACTTGTTTCCCAGCCCTCTGTATTAGGGGATGTTTTAGCCATCACGTTAAAAAAGAGATGATTTGTGTCACGTGATTTTACTGTGATGATGTTTTTTTTTTTATTGAACCAGCTGAGATTTGGGTGTTGTCTGCATCTCTGTGATAGTGGTTGGGTTTGCAGTGTGTTGCGGGTTAAGAGCTGTGGTTTTGCTTCTCATGCCTGGGTGAAGCGTTACACCCTCTTTCAGCTTGCAGGTGGGCAGTGTGCTCTGCGGCAAGCCACAAGATTCCATCGAGTGGCATATACTCTGGCATCAGAGCCGCTGTTTCTACTAGAGTATTTGTGTGGAGGAAAAATGGATGGAGTGAGAAAGGAACTCCTCTCTCGTTTTCCTTATTGAAAATAATAACATCCTATTATCATGTTTGTCCCAACCTTCCAATTATTGGTCTTTCTTGCAAATGCAGCAAATTCTCATGTTATTCAGCTAAATGACAAAACCTCTGCAATATACAAATCCTCACAATTCCATAATATTGTGCAGTATACCGCAAATAACCTATTTTTATTTTTTCTATTTGCAATGCATTAAAGACATTTACGTGATCCGTGAACACCCCAGACTTTATTGTTAAGTCCTGAAAACAGATGCAAATAATGGGTTTCCTGTTATTTATTAGCTGTGGTTAAATTTTTACTGATGCTTTTTAATGGAAGGACCCGGAAGGGGGTGACCATCATGAATGTAGGCAAGCTAATGTGCTCCTAATAGTTATTAGGGTCACAGTTTTGTCTGTTAAAAGCCCCAGCTGATCTGCATCAGGCAGCCTGTTGTTCAGAGGCTAGTTTGTACTTGTAAATAGTCAGTGAAATGAAAAAAACATAAAAATCTGAATATTTTTTTATTTTCAGAAATGTCATGTTTCTAACTCTCTCACTCTCTTTCTTTTCCGCAGTGGCCAGTGCCATGAAACTGAATCCACAGCAAGCCCCATTATATGTAAGTATTGTGTCTTTTTATGTTTGTTTGTTTTATTCAGTTAGCATCTTTGAGAGGTGTGTCTTTAAATTAAACCCTCCACCCAAAAAGTAGGTGAAGTAGTCCACCTTGGTTTTTTTGTCAACCAGTTGACCATCCTGACCTATCCCTAGTTTCTGGGAATTCTAGTGAAGAGGTCCGCTCAAATTCTTCATGTTAGGCTGAATCAGCATGTTGTAGTCATTCGGTCAGGGGGAAGGGTGCTGGGTAATTATGTTTCTCTTTTGTTTGGCGCTGACCTTTTTAATTAGACTTGCTTTAGGCATAATAAGCCCACATGTCAGCAGGATGTCAAAGACACCACAGTATTCAAAACCGTTTACTAAAAAAATGCACTACTTCAACAAATCAGGCCATGTAGATTACTCTGGTTTTGTGCATCCATGGTAATGTCAACATCCTGCCATGGATGTTACTTTGTTGACTGGTAATCTTGTTCAGAGATGCAATCATACAGACACATAGGGTATAAAATTTAGTTTCTGAAATACCTGCTAATTCTTCTATGAATATTTATTAATTGTCAGATTATGACTCAAATTCCAATCAAGTGATGATTTTTATCCACAAGTCTTTTTTTCCTCAGTTGGCGACTGATGAGTGTAAATTATTGACCCTGCTTGCAGACCCCAGGAACACTTTAAGGACCAATATTAACTAGTAGCTTGTTAGCATGCCCATTATTAACACATTGGCTATTTATTATTTATCACATATTCTAAAGGACCATATTCTGCATCCCTAATTCTACCCAATAGCTACATTGGAAATAACTGGACCTTAAAATGAAGCATTAACCAGACCCGACAAAGATGAACGTCTTATTTGTTTCTTCCAGAAAAAGATGCAATTTGAGGTATAATGGTACAGTTACACTTCCTTTGACATGAACTATGAAGCATGTCACAGATGCCGCTATGATTAGCCATTCGATGAAGCACGCAGCTGTGGCTCAGTGCATTTGCTGTGTTCGTGTGTATTAGCACGTGTGCGGTTAAAGCTGCATGTGTGGTTTTTCCTTGTTTAGCAGTTGCAGGTGGCTGCTTGATGAAGCATTGTACTGTTTATTCTCAGGACGTCTTGATGAAGTCAGAACTCTCCTCAAGTGTCTCAAGTAGCAGATATCATACTCGTAACAAGACTCAGCACATTTGAATTTCACCCCTCACGAAGTCTAGAAATTCTAATCGCAACATCTGTTGCATTTTTTTTTTACAGTGGTTTGCTCAGGCTGAAGTGCTACTTTTTAGCTAGCCTCATTTTGAAGCAATTTCTTTTGTTTTGGCTACATGACATCTACAAAGCAAACAAAATCTAGATTCATTTTAAAGTTTTAGCTACATGACGGCAACAAAGGCAACAATCTGGAAACATTCTGTTTTTCATTATTGCGACTTGAAGAAGGTCAGCTTTTGGATTATGAGTTAGCAGGTGTAGAGACTTTTATGGTTGTTGTAGAAGCTAATGTGAGGGAGCGCCCTCTGTTCAACACATGATCCGGGCTGATTTGCTCTCCTTAATTATAAACAGAGAATTGGCGGTTTTGGGTTCCTAAAGAAGCAAAGAGATGTCATGAAACGTAAGCTGCACTTTGAAGTTTGCTTTTTGCACTGAGTCTTGGTCTAAACTTGTTCTGCTAAATTTGAGCTAAATGCAAGTAGCTAAAAGATGCACGGTGGTCTTTCACTCCCACAGTTCTCTCAGACGAGGCAGCTTACCGAGTGTTGTTTTAAGCACTGGGTGAAAAGGCCAGGCTCTCCTCCGTTGGCGCATTGACTTGCGATATCCTGAAATAGACCTACGAACAACCAAAGTATCAACAGTACTTCGAGAACCCCCACGAGCCCACTTCAGGTGCCAAAAATGCTTCCTGAAAAGATGGATCCTATATTCAGCTAAGCCAAAAGATCGCGAGGAAGATAAATTGGATTCTGGGTATTTTAGATGTTTTGCTTAGAAAATCTACCAAGGATTAACGCACATCGGCCTAAAAGTATCTCCAGGCCTGAATGCGGCATTAATGATTTGATGGATTGAAAAATCGACCTTAAATTCTGAAAACCAAAGTCCTGTTTGCTTATAAAACAAAGTGACCCAATAAACACAAAGACCGATATCGTTCAATCTGAATCTCCAAGTCTTATGGAGACCGTTGTCACAATCACCAGGGTGGTCTTTGTTTCATTTGTTTATGCTCTCGCCTTTGGCACTTTTCCTGGTCCAACACCTGCTATCCATATTGGGCCGCTGTAGTCTAAAAGTGGCCTGTGACTGACTTGTGAATGCTAGCAGTAAAAATAAAATATATTTACAACCAAAGAATGTTTCTGGCTTCTAATACGAAGATAGCTTTTATTAGTAACATATTTGTAGAGGCCTTTGTATGCATCATCAACAAAGTGTGAGCTTGGTTAGCCTCGGGACGTAGCAGTCAGATTCCTAAATTTTATGCATGCCGCTTAGATCAAAGGGTCACCATAACTGCTTCTCTTGCATGATGGTCATATGACCTAGCCATAAAAAGCCCTTACCACACCCAGGGATTCAACCAGTAAGGAAACCAACTTATTTCTTGTGATGCAATGTGCTGCTTTAATGTCTGGCCTTACTTTTCACCTTCACCTGCTTCTGTAGTTGTCATCGCAGCATCAGGAAATTGGGTGCATGTTTAAAAAGTGCTGGTGGAATGTTGGAAATGCAAGTTTAGAGCCCGAGGTTATATTTGTTGGCAATATTTTTGTTTGTCATAGTTTGCCTTTCACTTTTAAAATGATAGTTCACCCGAGAATTTAAATTCTGTAGACCTTTCTTCATCTTTGGAAGGTAATTAAGGTATTTTCAGTTTAAGTAAACAAATCTTAGCGCAGTGTGCAGGGTCAGACAGATAAACGAAAGACTTATGGGCTTGGAATGACATGAGGGTAAGTAATTAATGTCAGAATTGTCATTTTGGGGTGAGCTATTCCTTTAACAACTCCTCTAATTAATTTTAATTAGTGTTTATATATTTTTTATTATTTAAATTTGTATGAATTGTCAGAGTAATAATAACAGAAGCAAAAAAAAGCATCAGTTGTTAATAATAATTATAATAATAATAATATCAGAATATTGAATTACAGGTTTTTATTAGTATTTTTTTACCTACTTGTAGTAGTAGTAGTAGTAGTAGTAGTAGTAGTAAATAATAATAATAATAATAATGAGGATGATGATGATGATCCTAGTGAGTGGCATTTAATTGTTTATTTTTTGCTTTATTTATTTACTTAATTTATACTGTAGGTATTTGTCACAAGAATAATAATAACAGCAAGAAAAAAAAATGGAAAAACGGAATATTAAAGTAAATTAGTTTTATTTTCTATTATTATTATTATTATTAATAATAATAATAATAATAATAATAATTATTATTATTATTATTATTATTATAACTACTTCTATTGTAATTAATAGTTAACCATCATTATTATTGTTGTTGTTGCTGTTGCTTTTGTTACATTAAATCCTATTGAAATTATTCAATTATTATTAAAATTATTTATTTATTTATTTATTTTTAATTCAAACTTTCATTCATTTAGAGAATAAATTGTTCCACTGTTGAATTTCAACACATCATAATTGACTGTTTAACTACCTTTTAACTATCGAAATATCAGATGAGATCAGATGCAGACTTGAGTGCACAGGAGTTAATCTCACTATGAGGATTCAGTCTCGTCTCAGAATCGCTCCGCGGCTGTGATCATCGTCAGCCAAAAAAAGCAGCTGACTGGCGTTTGGCAAGGGCACCATGTGGCTTTTGCAACCTGGCCAATGAAAATATCTCTTGCAAGGATGTCCCACTGCTTGCGTCACGCTCTGAAGGCCCTGTGTGTCAGACAAAACCTTGTGGCCTAGCGTAGTAGCTAGGTAAATGCAGCGTGGGAATGCAAGCTTGTTACTTTGGTTTGCAAAAGTATAAACAATCCTTCTGCTTAGACAGCCCTGTCAAACTTATGTCAAGCCGCTCTTTCTCATGTTTATTTTTTTTATCTTATGGCACTTCCTTCTCTCTCACTCTCACTCTCATTCTTATTCGCAAGCATTCGATAAATAAGTGACGATATCTAAGACGGAGGGTAGACTTTCTTCTTGTCACGCCTGGTGATTTGTTGCTGGTGTCAGGTGTCGGGTGACTCAGGATTATAAATTACTTGTACAGACAAACTGGGAATTAGATCCAGCTTTTTTAGTTTTTCTGGTTTGTTTGATTGTTGCTACTTGATTTGAGACTTCACTTCATCTATATCTAACATCAAATGGTATCATTTCTATTATTTCTAAATAAACATGTTTTTGTAAAAGCTAGTGTTGGGTTCAAGTCCAGTGAAACACATTTATCAGTATCTTAACCTTGTTTTAACTTTTACAACTAGAAAAGGCTATGTAAATTTAAATGTAACGAAAGCAAACCCCTATTGCCATTTTTGATTTTCGATTTTTTTTTTCACTGTTTGGACATGTTTTTCACAAAAAAGGGGGAAAAAAACAGCTGCTGTTTTAGTTCTTTTGACCTACAAAAACATCTACCGCAAATATTTAAGCAATCGGGGGTTAAGTTTGGTTTTGTTAAATGAGGGGCACTTCGAAGACCGCACATGTGCATGCAGAGCCCACAAAGTCTTGCATCAATTGGTTGAAAGTGTCCTCTGCTATGAACAAATGCAACAAATCAGGATCCTTTTAGATGCTGGTAGTTTACAAAGCTACATCTGTGCAGAATTCAAAAATCAAATCTAAAACTTACTTTTTAAAAAGTTGGTTTGAAAATATAAATGAATAGCCTGCCATATGAGCAGGGTAGGGCAATGTCTATGGTAAAGTATTATAAAGTATTATATTACTTTAATTTTGGGTCATAGGGCTGAAAGAGGTTTATTAAAAATGCAATTATTGATTATCTGCCAGCAGAAGGCGCTTTTGGAATATAGTGGTTTCCCTGGTAACAGCAGGAGCCTACAGACAGCAGCGCTGCACTCATAAACACAACTTTATCAGATATCAGACATGCCGCGCTCACTCCACGGAGAGCATTCCGTTTGTGATCATTATGCTTTAGGAGATCTTGTGATGCGTTTTAATGCAAAGGTGGGGTTGATTTTGACTTCACTACAAAATTGTCTTTATCTTAATGTGTACAGTAGCCTAATATAAAAATATTTTTTGTCAGTGACAGAAATATGATTTAAGTGTAGTGTAAGACGTGTAAGCAAGTTAAGTCTGAAAAGTTAAATAGAAAAAAATTCACAAATATCAAAATAAATATTTATTTGCAAAAACTTAGGCTAAAGAAGTGCTGAGTGCTGCACGCACACGTGGCATTGCCAAGGTAACATTTGATCATTTAGTTCTAAACGCTTACACCAGACAGCAATGCCCTAAAAGAAAATATACAGAAATACATTCCTATAACATACCTGCGACGCATCATCCTTCGAATTGGTAAGAATAAGATAAATGTTTAAAAACATACATTTAAGAGGAAAGTCCACTGATGTATGGCTGCGCAAGCCCAGCCCAACTGTTTGCGTTAAATATAAATGATCGTATTAGTCAGTAAAGTTACTAAAGTGATTTAGTCAAGGGTGACTGGACAAGACTTGAAAACACAAGCAAATACTGAATATCGTGATAATGCATCGAGTCATTTTCTTAAACACTCCTGGCACATTTTCAGAGTCCGAAAGGGTTGAGTCAGAGTAAAAATGCATCCGAGACCGGACTCAAGTCTGAGTACCCTAACTCTAAAAACTATAGTTTATTGAATAAATAGGCTCTAAATCATTTATTATTATTTGTTTCATATTTGTTTGTGTTTTTTTTTGTTGTTTTCTTTTTAGTGTTTTATTTATTTATTTATTTATTTTTGCTTAGCTTTGCTTTGTTCGGTCAGCTTCTAGCCTTCTCGAGTTTCAAAAGATATTAATTGTCTATGCCATAAATTAGAAGTGACATTTAAAGTGTGTAAAGGGCAAAAAGCTGTCACACATACACACCCACATGTTGAAATTTTATGAGATGTAAAGCTATAATTATGAGGGTGGGTTTTTCTCTCTCTCCAGCATTTGTTGATATGTATATAGGCTGCCATTCTGTCGCTGCTTTCATTGTAATGAAACGTGTCTCTTAATAGACAGGTGTTGATGCCTCCCTCTTGTTTGAGGATCCAGTAATGATGATTTATGGGAGTTAATGCTTCACATTATGTGATTTTCTGCATCCACAGACGATTAAACACTTAGTCCTGGATTGTCGCACTTCCACCATAAATTCCAATGCAACTGCTTATTTTTCAGCATAATAGTAATAGATATTAAATATTTAGGCAGCAAGTGCTTTGTATGATCTGTTTTGTTTCTCTTGTTCAGGGTGAGTGTCTGCTGACTGTCCAGCTCTGTGAGGAAGAGTGTGTCGAGGATGAGGAAGATGTAGAGTTTTACCTGCTATTCGCCGGCTCCACCCAGAGGCACGTCTCCAGCACTTTGAAAGTCAGCCATGTCACGCTGCAAGCCGTGTGCCCAGGTCAGTGTTTAAACCCACCCCCCACCCCCCGACGGTCACACAACACATTCCGCGTACAGTATTTTATCACTGCTTGATAATTGTTCACCGCTTCCTGGAACCAGACGCACATTACCTGCGGAGATTGACTCATTTACATTCCAGTCGTGCCTGACCTGATTCAGGCATTGCTTGGCACGTTGTCGCTTTGCCCAATTATTCACACGCAATTTTGTTGCGTTACCACAGGGCAACCTCTGTATTACCGCACTGAACACATGTGTGTCCTGTGCTGCTTCTGAAGATTCATGGACAAGGAGTAGCTATTAATGAACAGACACATTCTTGAAAATAGAACCAGTCTACAAAAATAGCCTTGCCTGGGGATAGCGAAGGGAAGATTCTTTTCATTTATTTAGTTGGTTAATAAGTAATTAGTCATTTGTTCTTTTAATTTAGCTGTTTTTATATTACTTATTTATTTATTAAAATAATATTAAAACAATTGGCTTAAGTAGAACTTAGTAATATTTGTAGTTTTGATCACCGACTGTCCAAGGGGTAGTGGAGGAAGGTTATGCATTTTGTTTGACATTTATTTCTTTGTTTATTTATTTATTTTGTCCCAGTGATACTTAGCGATTCCTTTTTATTTTAATTAATACATTTTAATAAATAGGGAAGGGTTTCTGTTTTTTTTTTGTCTCATTTATTTGTTTGTTTTATTTATTTGTCATAATTTTTATTTCTGTATTTTATTTAATTTTCACAGAAAAGAAAGGAAAGAACTAAGCAATTATAATTTAAACAATTTTCATCTTTTATTTCATTTGACTGAGGATAGTGGAGTTTTTTTTTTCTTTTGCTTCATTTATCTGTTTATTTGGTTCATTCATTTTTCATGGTTTTGCATTTGTATATTTTAATACATTTTCAAAACAGAAAGGAGAGGTATAAGCAATATGTAAGAACTAGTAAACATTTACATAGCGACAATCTAGAACATCTACCAGCCACTTAGTGATGCCCTAGCAACCAACTAGAACTCCCTTAGCAACCATCCAATAACAGGCACAATCCATTACTGTAATTAACTGATGATTTATCTTGTAACCCATAATGTTAAGACATTTCTGCTTTTCGTGGAACTGGTAGAATTGCGATCCTATCTCGTTTTACAAGGAAATAAAAGCGGAAACACAATTTAGCCAGTATTCGGAGTCAAAAAAGGAATCGGTTTCAGCCGTAGCCCCTGAGCACTTCCACAGAGGGTCACAGTAGATACAGTGTTATGGAATCCAGCGCAGACGTTTGGCAGCGGTTTTGTAATCACTTCTCTGGCTGAGCACTTGAAAGCTTTTCAGCAATGCATTAAGAGCGCATGAAGAATGGCCCTACTATCGTCCGCCTCAGGTGCTCCGCTGTCGGCCCGCCAGGGTACACTTTCAACCCTCCGTCTCTCTGCTGGAGGTCCATACTTTTAGTTGATTCTAAATGTTTGGCTGCTAAGAGGCCTTTATCGGCAAAAATGGCTTAAATGCTTTGAACCCAGACAGATGTCCCACTGAGATGTTTTGGTCAAACAAATGTGGTGCTGCTGAGTGTGGTGGTTCTGCATTGACGGAAAAGGCACCCGCTAACTAACTCTGTCCTCGCGACGCTTGTGGCAGTGACATCTCATAACTGTAGTGAAACAACGCAGGCCTCCTGGCAGCTGGTGAAGTTCTAATTGTTTATGAATGCTGTTTTTATAGTATGTCACCTCTGTCTCCGGCTGGAAATGAGTAGTGTTAATGCAGGAACGTTTCTCAGTAATTATATCCATCTCGTCTCAACCATAGGCATTTAATCTCCTTTTTGTCTGTTGATGTGTAGCTGCCAAAACATTAAGCAAGACAAAAAAAAATTGAAGATGATTTAAATGAGACCTCCCTGTTTGATATAAGATAAATAGCTAGTTAGTTTAGTCAGAATTGATTTATTGTTGATGAAGTTGTGGAAATGTTAGTGGGTGGTATAAATATTTTTCATGGTCTGCAAGCTGCAACAAAAATATTTTGACTGGAATTTGAATTTTCTACGTTTTTAAAAGAAATCATACTTAGAATTGTTATCTAGCAGTATACGTTGAGCTGCGGTTCTCACGCTAGCGAAATAAGCTGAAATTTGACTCGTTCCTGGATTCTCCAATCATACAGACATATATACATACATGCAGAAAATTACATACTAAAATTTGGTTGCCTCTGCACCAAGAAATATACAATGCTTTGTATTTATTTATTTATTCATTCGTTTAAATAAATAAATGAGTTTTTGTTTTATTTGGTCTAAATGAAAATGGCAAACTCTATTTATTTACATTTTACAGTTTATTACATTATAACATTTACATTTTAATCTGATCATTTACAGTTACATTTTGCAACTTAGAAATGTAAATAAAATGAATAAAGAAATCTATTTACTAGTTTATCTTGTTATATTTACATTTTTTAAATGTTTTCATTTATTCAATTATTTATTCAATCATTCAATTATTCTGATTAAAATCTAAAAATGCTCACAGTTTCCTGTAAGGGGTAGGTTTAGCTGTAGGGTCAGTGTAGGGCAATAGCACATACAGTTTGTCCTGTATAAAAACCATTACGCCTATGGAGAGTCCCCATA
>JAUMHP010000084.1:5230725-5245964 GCA_032361065.1 Enteromius trimaculatus
TCTTTAACCTTAATGTTAATAGCAACTTGAGTTGTTGTTTATAATTGTTTTTAAGGCAAATGATAAAACAACAAAAAAAGTATAATTACACAACCGTAAAACAAAACAAAACCAGCTTATAAAGTAAAAGAGAACTGTTTCCTTAGCAACCACCCGCAACACATTATGTCATACAATTATGCTCAAGCAACCATTCCTAAAATATAAAAATCAATTTTTAAAGTTCACCCGGCCACTCCTGACCTTTTCTAGGTGTCTGTAATTCCCCAAAGGAAAGGGATTGTTTTGATAAACACAGTTTTAGAGAAGTTTCCTGTCCTCGTGACACGAGTTCTCAGGAAGTCAATACGGTCAAAATGGGGTTGCGTGTCAAGAAAGGTCACACGGAGGGCAGCAGGATCGTGTTTTACTAAGTGCATCTTTCTGTTGTTCTCCTTTGGCCGTCTCACTCTTTTGAGGCGATGGATTTTCCAGTCAATGGAGTGTTGTGTTGTTCTGTGTATAGAACCCCATTATGGCCCCATTTACTTGCCACCAGTGGCGTACAGACAATTAAGCCCCATGCCTGAGGGAAATGCATGGCGGCATTTTACAGCCTACATCATGCGCTCACGCACAGCGCTCCTTTGTCGTAATTCCTTTCCTCTCCAAACACATGCACGGTGTCAAACATTGTGTTCATTTATTCAGCGTGTCTTCATTCTAATAGTTAATTTCCAGTCGCATGTAGAAACCTGAAGTCACTTTTGCTGGAACACACATCATAAAGCCACTTTGAGCTACTTGATGACTATTCATGTCTGAATTGTTGTAGTATAAATCATCCTCTGCAAAGGTCTCTTTGTCCCAGTGCCTGATTAAAGCCCCATTGTGTCCGGCTGCATCCAGAGCTTCCCAATGCATGTAAACAGACGCTCAAAAACATGTATTGTCTGTAGGAATTGTGTTATACAGAGAGTCTTTTAGCGTAGCGACACAGTTTGTGAGTCAATTGATTTAGAGCTTTTTATCAGCAGCCAGATGAGTTGTTCTTATTTGACAGAAGCTTTTATCTAAAGTACACTTGTTGCAGGGCTGCCTTGAGTTGAGATAACACAAGAACGTCTGTCTTTTTTCAGTAGGCCACGCCGAACATAAATATGTGCTATGATGTTATGCTATGTGCTGTATTTTGGTGCGTTTTCATAAACATGCCAGTCGCAAAAGAACTGGGTCTTATTTTCTGAATTATTATTTGATTTTAAAAAATACAGGCAAAACGGTAATATTTAAACGATTATTATCATTGATAGCTGTTGTATTTGAATATATTTGTTTGTATATGTGCTAGGTTGGTTTAGTGCTCTAGAAACTATGCTTATTTTTACCAAGTTTTTCAAAACATTTCTTTGAAATACAAATCTAGAATTTAGGACAACTTTGTTTTTGATGCAAGATTTGAACTTCACTTTTTGATTGGTGAACATACAAACACACAACTTAAATCTGCGTCAATACTGTAGTTAGCCTGTCAGTAACAGTCAGAAATGAAATGTATATCCAGGCGTATTTTTGGCCAGCAGAATGTAAAACGCATACAGTAGTCTATACATAATTTCAACAAAGTTGTCCTAAAACAAGAATGGGTATTGTTTTTGTTTCTAGGATAACTTGGACGAAAAGTTATGATTCAAATGTTGACTACTGTGTACATAGATTCAGTGATATTAGTAGCCTTCATATTGCAGGTGACATATTCATCTCATGACCAGTCTTGGACCGTATGAAATCAGTTTTTTCCTCTTACAAATTCCTATTTTTTTCCTCTATTAAAACATAATTTTACTGTTAAATTTTTTTTTGAGTCTATTACATTTTATTGACCAAAAAGCATGTCCAATTAATTGAAATCATGGAACTTATAATATTTTAATAGTAGTTTAATAAATGTTTAACAAAAATTGTTAAAGGTTCTATGATTTTAATTGTTTTGAACAAATCCTGTTTTCCATATATTTTTGGATTCTATTTAGATGGTTTCAGTAAATATTGATATATTTATTATATTATTTAAATATAATAAATCATGTTTGTGTTTTCATAGGGCCCTACCTTTTTTTTTTTTACTTTATTAGAGTAAACCGTTATTAGAGACTTCTGCTTATGGCTGACATGCAGATACACTGGCATTATATCACCACATTGTTTTTGAGATGAGCATTGATCATTATAAACAGATCCATATTCCTTACTCAATCGGGTATGTTGCTGTATTTATCCTGTATTTATGCTTGGTTTAGTTCTCTGTAAGTTATTCTTAAAGCGTGCATCTATAAAATTCATCAAACCAGTCATGATCAAAGACCAGGACTCTGGCTGATCGTTTCCTCTCTGTGGCATGTTTACATGTAAGTGCTCTCAGTGGAGCGGTCGGTCAGTGTGAGGCATTACAGCTTTCCATTACTGCACACTGGCTCAATGTGCCACATTTGGGGAGTGATTTTCACGACTCATTCAGTAATTGGTTGAAACAGTGTCTGGTTGGAAGTGTTTCTCTGTGTGTCTGCTACATCCATTACCATTATTACCAAGCTGTGCAACTTAACATAAAATATCAGAGCAGTATCCAAGCTAGATTTCTGGTTCGCATAAACACATTTTTGAGCGTTTGGTAGTATACATTCAGATACACACAGCCATAAGCTTTGATAACTAGTGTTTAATTGGTTGAATTTGAATTCTCTGAGACTTTTCATTCGCTTTCCCATTCAAAGACAAGTTTATCATTCATAACATAGAGTGAAGGATTGCGGACAGTGTGTGTTTGTATGGTTTTGTTTGAGTTTCTTTATCAGTTTGAGGTTGATGTCTGTTCTGGGATCAGGAAACATAAGTTGCTTGCTCGTCTGAGTTCCTATGTGCTGTCTGGATCCTGTCAGAACCTACTGTGGTCGGGAATGACATCTTGTCATGAACAGCAGTGAAACATTACAGACCTGAATTACCATTCTTGATATCCCACATCTCTTCCCATCTTTTTTAAATAAAAGTCACAAAATTAAGAAACTCAATGAAAAAGTCACCTTACAATTTTGACCTATTTATTTGTTGTTTTTCTTCTAGTTTCACTTAGTTTGTTCAGTTTTTGTTTTATTTTGTTATTTGTTTGGGCTTTTTGTTTTTAGTTAGCTTCTGCTTTTTTTTTTTTTTTTGTTATTATTTAGGTATCCATTTAGATTATTTTTTTTTACAAGGGGAGGTTTTTTTTTTTTTTTTAATGTATTTTGTTTTAATTTTATTTAGTTTTTTGTTTTTGTTTGATTTGTTTCATTGTTTTTGTTTCTTGGTCCTTGGACTGAAAATTTATTGTGAGAAATAGAGCAAAAGGAATTGGGGCACATTGAAGGCTTTGTCATTTACTGATCCCGTCTCTTCCTATCATTTCAAATAAAAGCGGCAAAAACGTTTATTCTGTATTTTTTAATTCTTTGTTTTGTTTGGGCTTTGTTTCTGTTTATTTGTTGTTTCTATGTTGCTGTCCATTTAGTTTTTGTTATAATCTTTGTCTTTTTTGTTTAGTTTGTTGTTTTTCTTTTTCTTTTGTTATCAGTTTAGTTTCGTTTAGTTTTCATTAGACAACTTAAGTATTTTTTTTGTATTCATTTTTTATTTAGTTTTTTTTTTGTTTGATTTGTTTCGTTGTCCCCCCCCTCCCATTTAGTTACTTTAATATATTTTTTGCAATGTTTCAATTTATTTTATTACATTTCTTTTAGCTTTTAGCTTATTTTTGTTTCCTGATCCTTAGAGAAATGGAGTAAACACGGCATGTTGCAGACTAAATTTAAACCTGCAGCTCTAACGTTAGTTCAGAGAATCACGACCAAACCTAATTAATCCAATTCAACCAGCTATTCCCCCTTTTTTCAGTATTTATTTCTCATTCTCCCCATCCTTCTCTCTCTCTCTCTCTCTCTCTCTCTCTCCAAGTTAAAAGGCTGCAGCTGTTGACAGCTCTATTGAAAAAAGCCCACTCCCCTCTTGCTTGCTACACTAGACCACTGTCCATCCACCAATGGCCCAAACAAAGAAGGCCTATGACCAGCAGCCACACAGACACACGTGTGTGCACACTAAGCGTGGGAGTTGAGCGTGTATCACATGCTCACAATGGGCGGCGTGGGGTGTAATCATTCATGAGTGGAGCTGATGATGGTCATACAGATGAGCTGCATAGAAAGGTTTCTAAGCTTTTGTTTCCGCCACAGGGATGTTCCTGTTTTTCATGGCCTTTTGATCTTTCTATGCTCCATTACAGCTGGTGTTGTAGCTTTTCTTTGATATAAGACTAACTAAAATATACCTTTTTAAGAAGTACTTTTTTTTTCTCCGTATTTAGATTTTATAATAATACTAATAAATAATAAAAAACAATTATTATTTTAGTATATTTTTGTATTTTATTTTTTTATGAATATAGCATTCATTGGCCTTAAGTTTGATAAATGCAAAGTGTGTCGTGACCACTTCGTCCTCTCAGTAGCCTCAAGCTCACCCTCTACGGTCTGTTCACAGTTGCTCTGCGTTGAACGTTAGTGGGACGTGATGTTTATATGTGGGTCGCATTCCTTTCTGGGTCTGTTCTGAACGCCCCACACATGCCCCCAGAAAAACCCTTCCTTGCCCCAATTCACAACCTTGAGGGTTTCCAACCACATCACTCTCAGGAGGTAGATGCTCTTACCACTGCTAATATTTCTGTTCATGAGCGCCTTTCTTCATCAAGAAAGTGAATTCTGTGGTCGAAGGAAAATACTTTAGCCGTCCAAAATGAAACCATTGACATACTTGTCCTGAGTTTAGTGAGCAGAGGAAGCCATCTTTCACCTGATGAAACCGTATGTCCAGCTGGATTCTAGCGGGATCTTTAGCAGATGAAAGAACCTGAGAATATATTGATGGTTTTCCAGCTATAGAGACCTTGTTTTTAAAATGATTTTTCTCATTTTTTGGGTTCTTTTGTACTGAACCAACTAATGTAATTTCCACCTTATCCTCTGGTTTAGATTATGATTGTTTTAAACATGTAATAAGGAATTTTATATTATGGGTATACATCTCTTAAGAGCAGCGTGCAAAATCAAAAAAATATAATTTTCAGATTCATATATAAAACTACCTTTTTAACCCCAAAAAATGGTTTTGTCATTATAGATCCACAGAGAGACGGATACGTTTTATTCCGTTGATGCCAGTCGAGATGCTGGACTCGAGGAGAAGAAATCCACTTCAGTGATTTCAGGTAAGCAAATCAGTTGTTCTAAACTGGCTTCGCTTCAAAACCCTAATTTTGCATTGGATATTAAGTGGCAACCCAAATGTTAGTGGTTTTTGAGGATGTCCATGTGGGCATCTACGTAAATTGTCTAGCATCTTCCAAGTGATGCATGCATTTAAACCGAAGAACCACAGAATTCAATGCACGCAGTTTGACGTCAACAACACAGCATTGCATCACGTCTGTCTAGTTGTTGGTTAAAAGTAGCATCCAGAACAAAACACAAAACCTCTTTTATACATCTTCCAGCACTCTACAAAGAAAGGATGCCCTCTTTCCACTGTGTGTCTGTGTATGTCCAATCGAAATAGTGCCCGCATTGTATCGCATGGGAAACGGCTTGCATATCCTCCAAAGACCAAATGAATGTCTTCCTGTCAATACAAAAGACTCCACTAGTCAAATAAGATCATCTGTTTAAGTATATGACATCAACATCCTGTCTGCGACGATTGCAAGCAGTAATGCAACACAATAGATTGAGTCACTGTCAGACTCACTGTATAATGATTCAGTTCATGGGAGTTGACTCTGGTCTGTTTTCTTTTTTTATATATTAGTCTTTAGCTCTCTCATGTTTTTGTGCTTTTTTCCAGAATTCCCCCCTTCACCCGAGAGCGTACGTCACAAAGACTCGGCGAGCACCATGCGAGGGTCCGCCAGCGACGGCGACTCTCTGTTAAGCCAGGACTTGGGCGAAGACAGTGTTTTTAATAATAAGGTGGGTGCAGATTTGTCTTGCGTCTCCTAGATCACCCAATTCCTGAGTTTGTTTTTGAAGCAGAGTTGCTATTTGTTTTGTTTCTATGTCTCTTTACCATGTGAGGAACCCCTCGCTTGAGCCTTGGCCAGAAAAAACGGTTATGTAATGTCTCATTTTCAGCGGTGCTTTTCTACACACAACATCTTGCCCCACTGATGTCATGTCATGTGACGTGAGCAGATCAGCGGGCCAAGGCCATAATTATGACCTCAGACATGCCTCATTCTCAACTCCTCTGAGTTTCCCGGAGGAATCCTCCACCCCTTAACTCCATGCTTTTATTTAAAGATGTTTAACCCGGTCTTTGACACTTAAGTGTCATTTTAAGCAAGTCCCAAAGAACGACAGTGCTTTTGTGAGCTGTAATTCATTCTCTGCCAGCAGGAGGTGCTCTGAGCAAGAGAAATAGAGGTTTCCCCGGTAACGACCTTAGACAAAGCAGCTCTGAGCTTATAAACACTGCCTTAGGTGCAGGATGAAATGAAAATGACATTTTCTAAGTCATCCTTCAGAAATACAGTGATATAAAAACACCCAACGAAGCCTTTAGTGTATAATGCAATCGGCTAGCAGTATGCTGTAGATTAGCTAGCAACATGCATACATAAAAAGCTAGATGACTGGCCAATTAGGTTGAACAGAAATTAAGTATACAAAAAAACAAACAAAAAAATTAAATGCATTTTTAAACAAAATGACCCCTAAAATTAGTACTTTTTCTCTTGAAATTGTATGTGGAAATTCACGTAGCTTGCTTAGAGTTTTTCCAAGCCTCGAAAGCATGAAGTGTCACTTCACCTGAGCTTGACTTGCTTTCTGGAAGTGTTTTTTTCCCCCTTCCAAAGCTCATAAAGTCATCTATTACAGTTATTAATGTAGCCGCTAGCTTACCACACCCCTCGCTTGGCTGCGGTCTCAGCATGCGAGGAAACTAATGAGTCGCTGTGAGTGGAAATGAGTGTCAGAACTGAGTGTTTCTATGTTATGTAAGCTTTACAAGGATGGAAAGAACTCTGAGGCTTCATGGCATTTGCAGAAAGAAAAAAAAGTGATGCCGTATGTAAACTACAAACTGTATGAAGGTGGTCCGTCATCAGCGCTCATTTGCAGAATTCACATGTGATTGTCCTAACCAGATGCAAAAATGTTTTTTTTTTTGTCAGGTTGGGAAGTTGATGGTACGTTCACACCAGACGCGACTTCCATTCGGGTGTTCAGTGCTTATGTATCCGCTGAGGGCAGCCTCAGCGCGGCTAGTAATTCTGACACTTGCCGCTGCCTCCTGATTTCTCTGTGGTGGTTAAACAGGAGGTAAAATTCGTTTTGGGTATATCTCATAGGCAAACTGAATCTATGTATTTCCTTTTTATTCCTTTTTCTATGAAAGTATGTATCATACAGAGACGATGATTTTGACCTCCATAGTTTCGGGATTCTGCCTCCGCTTGCTAGTAGTCATGCAACTACTAGAGCAAGCTCCTGATTGGTAAACGCGGCGCGAATTTTCGGCAAAGTTCAGATTTTTCAACTTGAGCGATTTGCGCGTTACGCGCGTCAAACGTGCCGCAGGATGTCTAATCGCGTCTTTGCATTGACTTAATATGTAAATCACTTTCGCTTAACGCTTCATTTGCGTCTGGTGTGAACACAGCACAGTCCTCCTAGTTGTCACCAAACATCAACTGTGATTTTATTTTTGCAAACTCTAAATCAATTTCTACCCTTCTTTCTCCATCGAAGGCTGAGGATAGCATGACAATCACCAGCGGTGTGTCCATGTCCTACTCATCCTCTTCCTCAACAGTCGACACCTCTAGCCTCGAAACCCCTTGCGCTATCTCTCAGGCCAGCACAGAAGCTTCTATGTCAGACCCCTGTCAGGAAAAGCCCACATCTCCTGGAGCATCAGGAGAAACAGAGGAGGAAGAGAAAAAGGACCGCTTGACAGAAGTCCCGGAGCGGGCGGACATTTTACGTACCTCCATACGGTCTCTGTCCCCTTTCCGCAGGCACAGTTGGGGCCCAGGCAAAAATTCAGTGGGGGAGACTGAGATTAGTCAACGCAGGTAATCTCTACCACTAAACGTTAAGGTTTTGAATAGAATACAAATTATACGAAAACCAGTCTAAACTGGTCTTATAGGTCGTAAATTTGTTTAACATTAAAGATGTCGCAGAGAAAAAATAAATAGGCTAAATGCCATATAAAATTACAGACTAAGAAAAATACTAACACATTCGAGTTCAGCATCCATCTCCACTTTGCTCCATCCTTATTCTGCTCTGTCATTCATATCTGTTCTGTCTGAGGGCCTGTAGACTACAGCCTGCTCTGAACACGAATAAACACCTCACGAATAAAACGCGTGGTGTATTTCGCACATAACAACAATGAATGCAGGCTGTACTAGTGCTCAGTAAGAATAAAGTGCAGATAAGCTGAAAGATTTTAAACTGCCCACTCCCATGCAGGTTACACCAGAGTTTTTTAGGGAATTTAATTCGCAGCAAGCAAAATCTCATTAATCATTTTAATTAGGCCTACAAATTAACAGACCTTTAAAAAGGAATGAAAAATTGTAAAAACAATTGAACAAAAAAATTGTAATCTAATAGCCTATTTTATTGTCCTAACACATGATGCGGGGCCATAATTTCATGTATTTTATTTACAAAAATTAATCTAATAATAGTAATTTACTGTAGGCCTAAAAATAAGAATGTAATAGACCTACCTTAATTGGAAATGCTAAATCCTGAGAATTGTTATGCTCATCTCTGCACCTGCAGGCGTGTAGTGTGAAATAGTTTTATGGTTTTTTTTATTGAGATAAAAAAACATATTTTGTAGGCTATATTCGTTTATAAATTACATTATATTGTAAGTGTCATATTTGGCAGTTGGCATTAGTATATTATTAATAACAGCGGCATATGAAAAGTTTAATACCACAGAAAAAAGTAAAATGTGCCTTTTTCGAAGCTGCTGTATATATAAAATATAAAAAATAAAAAGATGAAAGCAAAAGTTTAGGCGCTCATTACTTTCTCTAAATTTAATTAGTGTTTTTTAGCACCCCCTATGAGCTGTTAAGCTGTTACTGTTTTCTAAGTAACTAAAATACAGTATTTTGAATTTTCCTTTTCTAGCAATGAGAGCTAAGATAGCATAAGGAGCTAGGTTTACAGACTAGCGGTATGCTAAGCTACCAGACTTATTTAACAATATGTTATTTAATTATTGAAATTAAATACCACATTACATGTTATAAATAAGAGAAACACTACATAAAAAGAAATGAAATATATATTTAGTAAAAGTTTGTTTTTCTATGGATGTATGTGTATGATGTATTTTGTGCACTTGCATGGGTTAAGCAGAAGACAAATTTCAAGTAGTTTCCAAACTTGGCCAACATACCTCATCGCTTTAAATATGACAGACAGCCGGCATTTTCATTTCCTGTAGATCATCTGATAAAAAGATCAAAGCATTATTACCAATAAACCACCCACCTGCCCCTGTAACATTTATTGCATCTGCAATCAGATACGTTCATAGTATTTAGTATATCCATGCAATAATTTATACTTGTTGTTGCTCAGTTTTGGTTTTTGTCCTATCATCTTGGCTTTACTTCAGCTTTGTATACAGCTCTGAATCATTGACAGTCTGTAGGCGACTTTGTTTGTGAGGGGAAATCCCAGTAGTGTGAGGGCCCTTCCTCCGAGGGCTTTGTCAGTAGGCAGCTGTTCTGTGAGAAAGTTGTGTTTAGGTCACACAGGACTGCATTCATGCTCATAATAAACATTCAGATGACATCTAATACGCTAAGACAAAAAAGACGAACATCTTGGTTTACATCATGGATATGTCTTTGGTCTATCTTAATTTGTAATTATCAGCTATTCCTATAGACAAAAACTGTTTTCGTGTTTTTCCCAGTAAACATTCTTAGGGCTCAATAGGTTATCATCTCATCAGCTCTTCATATTAATTTTGGCTCATTATTTCTGTTCATTCATCTTCTCATCATATTCATCCATCACTTTTTCCAGTACGGCACGAGGTGAAGTGGAGTGCAGGTCTTCAGGTCATAGGAGAAGGTACCAACCATCCATTTTCACTCTTTCCACTCAGGGGCCCCACCAAGTCCTTTCTGAACAGCTTTTGTCAAATTTGCACACAAAAAAAAAATGCAGTGAGAAAGAAAAAAAAAAAATCTTTAGCAGATCCCTTCTTGTAAAAACAGAATTTTTTTGTTACATATGTAACTTTCAAGGGCCTCTTTGAACTAACAAGTTCCTCTTTTGTCTTTCTACACATCCCTCCTTTCATCCATCCATCCATCCATCATCCTGAATCTTATGCTCTCAATGAAGCATGAGCTGGTGTCCTTCAGTTGTCCTGCGCTCAGAAAATGACGAAATAAATGAAAGAAGGTAAAGGAAGACAAAGAAGAAGTGTCTTGTTGTGGTATGATGCAGCATGAATTGCTTGACATGAGCACAGATGGTGTGTTGTAAAGACAGTGGTGTATATGCGTTCATAGTGCATTGAGTGTTTTAGTCTACTTCCTCTCTATGGTTCAGTCTTCTCGACTCTCCGGACAAACATCTGAGACCACAAACACTGCTGCATTCATTTCCGTTTGATTTCATTGTCTGAGACCGAGACTAACCGGCTACTTAAATGAAGTTGTTGAGCTAGAGATGTAGATTTAACTACAGTATCATCAGTACCATGACTAACATACTGATCTGGATCTCAAAACCTGATGAGAGGTGAGATATTTTTTTTTTTCTTATCACATTGCGACTCGATTGTTTCCTGTTAGAAAGACGTTCAGAACCACAACACACTTGTATTGAGCTGTTCTCAAGTAGGTAAATGTAAATAATTGTATTTTAATATATATATATATATATATAGTTTGTACATGCACTCTTCCTAAACTGAATTTAGTTACATATAATAAAACTAAGTTGCGTCTGCAAACAAATTATGCTTTTTCGGAACTGACCTCAGTTTTCTGAGTAATTTTACTAAATTCAGTGACATTATAATGTTTGGGCCGCTATAAGATGTTTTGTTTTAGTTTTCACTATATTTCACTAAAATGGTGAACTATTTCTGTGGCAGAACTTGAATAATTTTGCTTTGAGGAAATGTTAAAGGCTGGTTGTATAGTGGATTTTTCATTTGTCGTCTGCAACTTTCACAGCCCGAGGTCAAGCTTGTATTGTCGTCATTTGCTAGTAGACTTGTGCTTGTTGTTATTTCTTGTGCATGTCAATGTGGTTGGATTAGCGTCTAGCTTTTTCCTGCATGTCTTAGAATGTCGCCCAGATTCAAGTGATCTTTGGTGATTCGAGGTGTGTTTGTGGTCACCATCTCAACTGTTTATTTATGTTTTTAACACTGAACCACAATAAAATTCAAGCATGATCAAATATGCTTCTTTTCACAGTTATAGCCTGGAAGGACTTGTAGCAGAGAAGGAAGGAAGGAAAAGCCTTAATCAGTGCATGGGGGAGGCCAGCCAGGAACCGAACTGTCCCACGAAGCTGGACAGAGAAGAGAGAGGCTCACTTGTGTCCCTGACAGAAGAGGAACAGGAATCAGACCTGGGCGACTGCAGCAGTTTGGACAGACAGGTGAAGTAGCATTTATAAATAGATTGATCCAGCCCTAAAATCTGATTGGTTTGCAACACTCACAGACATTGCAAAAAGACTATATGCACCTGTCACCACATATCAGCTGAAATCTGTGTTAGTGTAACAAAACCTATTAAAACTAACAATAAAAGAATATAAAGTTTTATTAAGTTTTAGTGAGTTCATTTTAAAATATTTAAACTAAAATTTGTAGGTATTTTTTTATTTATTTTAACATCAGTGATATTAATATCATTTGAATTTATATTTGTTTTGTAAGCATATTATATAAACCATTTAAATTTACCTACATATTAAATTAATATTATAAATATATAAAATATTTTATAGAATTTATTATTCTTATGTATTTATTCTGGATTTTTATTTATTTATTTTTTCTTGGGATGGGATAAAAGTATTTGATTATATTAAAAGAAATTACATTTTTTGTGTGTACATAAATTCATATATACACACACACACACACACACACATATATATACATAAAAATATAAAAAATTAAAAAATAAATTACTGACAAATGAAATCTAATGTTTTGAAAGGAGGCTAAAAAACCCATGCAATAGTTATCCTGATTAAAAGCAAATTTTGAGAATTGTTTGTAAACCCATTTTAGATGTTAGAAATGCATAGCTGGGACATGTTACAAAGATGACCGTATAATACTTTATGGTGGAGTTAAACCTTGAAACAATTTGTCACCATTTTCATGAGCAGGATTTACTGAGTGGGTCTAAATCGGAAGCTTGGTACAGTAATGTAATGGAGCCACAGTGCACTGCCCCTTCGTTGAAACTATAAAAGCTGTGTTGGACTTGAAGCAGCACTGACTCCACAGACTGATCTGCTGTTTGACATCAGTACAGTAAGAGCTATAGAGAGCAGACGCTCATTATACTTTGATGTCAAATGCTGATCGTTCTGCGCAGTGCTGCTTCAAGTCGAACACACACATAGTTCTTCCGTTCAGTCACGAGTTACTGTCATTCATTTCAGATACTACAGCCTACAGTTTTCTATCTAGCTAGGTCTTCATCACATTACTTGGCTGCTATAATTTACAAAACAACTGAGCTTGGTCTCCTTATTTAAATCAAGCTGCTTAAAAAGAGAGCAGAGATGATGGCTAATTTTTTCCCAAGATTTTTATTTACTTTTTTTTTTTTTGTGGCTGGGTGATAAATACATTTCTTCGTAGTGTGACAAACTCAGAACACACTTTTCATATTGACTTTATACTGACTATAAATGATTTGTTTACTGCTTTCAGAAGTCCATCCAGTCTGGACGAAGACATGTCCCACCTTCACAAACCTTTCTCACCAAGTCCGTCTCTATGTTAGCCATCAGTCACAAAGAAACGGATGGTGAGTTTAAACACCTCTTCAGTTTTCTCTCATGTGTGTCATCGTGCCGCTCTGCGCTCTGCAGCACTGCTCTGAGTCCTATAGTGCAAAACAACATAGTGTGCACATTTAAAACTACTTTTACAACAAGATTCAAAAGTAGATCAGATGTTGCAGAGTTCAGAGTTTTATTTCTCAGCTGGTTTCTTGTGGTAAGGTAAGGAGTGGAAATGTCTGGGCATATATAACCACACACTGACCACTCACCTCCTGTCAGTCATATCTAACACCCCATTTCATGTCCTGGGATCTTTATACTTACAAAAATATCCTGTATCAACTGGGATTGTTGGTATTCTTCAACTCACCAGATGTGGACAACTCGTGGTTCCCTTTCACTGTGGTGTCACTTTAAGGGGGTGGACATGTACTGCCAGTGTTTTAGCAGCCAGTTTTATTATAATTCCTGCTTTGATCTTTTCTGCTCATGTGATCATGGAACCCACCAGCAATTGGACGGCCGCGACCCAAGCGACGAATCTCCTTCTCCATCAGCCTCTCGCCCATGCTCCCCAAATCTAAAACACTCTTTTCTATTGGCTCTTCATCCAGTGATGAGGAGGAGGCAGTCAGTAAGTAAAAGAATATCCCACAATGCCTGGCGTGGCCCCTGCCCTACCCCTGCTTAATATGAAGTGTGTCCCCCTACCTTCCTTGTGTCACTAAGTTATTGATCAGATCAGCTCGTGGAAATTATTTCTGAAACACCCATTCAATAATTTTATTTCTTTTTTTTTTTTTTAAATTCTGTTGTCCCATGTGGTTGTGTTTTATGACAATTTTGGAATTTGAAGTCTCTGAAGTATCTTACTGCACTTATGAGTTAATACAAAATGATGATAAAATTACTAGATGACTGAGGCGCCAAAATAATGAACCAGCTTTAAAATTCTCTATGCAATAACTTAATGAACTGAATGAATATGTACGATGTGCATGTCATCCACTGATGCATTTATTGTACAGTACAGAGAATGTTTAGAAGAATGTTAAGGCTAGGTGATTTAATGTGTTTTAATGGCACAGGTATTTGAAAGTACATAGCACCTTTGAGTACTGAGGTTTGTTACGACAGACGTGTGTGTGTTTGCAATGTTTTTGATTCGAATTCCTCTCAGCCTCTCATCCGACAGAAAAATGGTATTATACATGTACTTTTGCTCAAGTCATTCATTCCTGTGGATTATTGGACGAATGGATTGTGGGTCTCCCATATGAGACATTGCCACGTCTGTATAGTTCCTTTCCATTGGCTCCATCTCTTTCCGTGTCCTTTAAAGTCATTCAGATCCACATAAACACTTTTCATAGCACTGCTTATAGATTTCACAGCTGCTTAGTGCTTGTTATAAATAGTTTTTTTGTTTAGATATGACTTATTGGTATAAAAGCATATATGGACATTTGACAGCTTTATGTCTGTGTGTGTATAAATACATATATATATATATATATATATATATATATATATATAACATACACATATATATAAATAAATAAATAAATGCTAACTATGCCAACACTGGCAGTTTGTTTCATTTTTATTGGTTTAATATCATTCTTTAACCCCCTTTTTTTGTTTGATTATGCAAAACATTATCAATCATTTTATCTCCCGCAGTTAAGCTTTTGTTGTTGCAGCGCAATGCCTTAGTTTTTCTTAAAGCCATTTTGAGTGTGTATAAATGTGCCGTTTCGCTTGAAGAATTGCCTTTGTTCTCTGCAGGGCTATTCACACCATAAAACTTCTTATTTAATTTATTTTTGTACAAGTACAAAACTCCTGAAGCTCACTGAACAGTGATTAATAATGCCAGTGGTCTCGTTTATGTTGTTTAGTTAGTCATAGTCTTGTCTTCAATGTACTTTTGGTTTAATCATATTTTTTCTCTCATTTGACAGGTACATTAGGATCCTTAGAGTACAGGTAGGACAAATATTTATTTGTGTTATACTTAATATATATATATATTTTTTTTTGTTTTTGTTAATTTCATTGATATGTATAGGTGATGAGATGTGAATAATTTTGTGGCAATGGAACAAACAAATGTTGTGAGCCAGATTT
>JAUMHP010000084.1:5246064-5261498 GCA_032361065.1 Enteromius trimaculatus
GATAGATATATAGATAGATAGATAGATAGATAGATAGATAGATAGATAGATAGATAGATAGATACAGTATATAATATATATATAGTCAGAACTGCTATAACTGCAAGGCCCAAGCTCTGACAGACATTAATATACTAATGCTGTGTCTTGTACTATGCCCTAAAAGTATGTACTCTTTTTGTGAAGAAAATATACTTATCTTTTGAATGTGTAACAGAATCATAGCACACTTTGGGACATTACATTACACAATTATATGCACCTGTCACTGCTTAAACTGGCCTGTCAATCATTTTGTCACAGTTAATGTCATCCACAATTTGCTTCATTTAATTTCCTGGAATGAAATCAAGCAGTGCGCACTCGTTTTAACATTCGGGGGACAATAATTCTAATTTTAAATGCCATTTAGAACAGAGAGTATGCAAATTAGAATGCAGCACCAGTTACAAATTTTCCCATTTTCCCCATTTTTGTCTCATTCAGTATATTAGAGGAGGGTCCGGGGCCGTTGCGGAGTGACAGTGAAGGAAAAGTTGGAGGAACCAAAGTGAGCAGGACCTTCAGTTACCTCAAGAGCAAGATGAGCAAGAAGAACAAGGTGTGTATATTTTTTTTACTAAATTCATAATTCCAATCTTTGAACTCTGCGTGTTCTGAGAGTTACGACTTGGACCAGTGACAAATGTACCACGTGACCGCTGTAAGGTTCATTTTAGCTATTTAGGCGCTTCCTTTAAGTCAGACAATATGGAAAGCTATGAGTTGGAGTAAAATTTCATATGTTGTCATTTTGGAATTATGGTAATTATGAGATGGTGTGAACTGAGCATATGATAATTAGACGTTGACTTTTTCATTTGTTGAGATGTCAGGTTAGATTCAGTTGGTAAATATTATTATGTTGGGTGTCCATATTAGAGACAATCACCACGTTAACGGTAATATTTAAAATAAAACCCATATTGATCATACCATATGATAAAATATAATTTAGTTATTAAAATATAGTTTTTATTACTGTAAATATTTAATTATTACTGGATCTCTCCTTATTAAAATTATTTTTTTTCTGCATTTAAAAAAAAAAACTTTAAGATTTAACATTTTATTAACAAGTATTTTAGCCATGATTAAAAAAATATTTATATATTGCCTGAATTTTTTATCAATACCGTGTGACTTTTACCCCATGCTGGTGAGCCTTTTACCCTGTGTGGGGTACAAGGTCTCTCATCCCACCTCATACATTAAGATTTTTAAACAAAACAAAAACTTATATATATAAAACATTATATATAATTATGACTGCGTTTAAGTGCCACCCAAAAAAAAAAAAAAAAATTTTAAACTACGAGATTAAAGTTGAAACTACGTCCATTTCTGTTTTGCTATAAAATTAAAATTACTAAAGGGACTAATCTTATTGCTATTTGGTGGCGCACTATAACGAATCAAATGGAAGACATGAAATATTATTTCCAAGCATACAGCTACAGCGACCCCCAAGGGAATGTTGACTCAGTATGTGAGCTGATGTTAAAAATGTCAAAAGTTCAGCGCTTTAATAAATATCATATTCTTGATATTAAACGGTTTCCGCGAGTTCTCAGATCTCATCCCAGTAACATCAAGCGGCTGCTCGGACACAACAATATTCAAATATGCCTACATCTGGTGGCCTTCTCTCCATCGGGGTCATTTACAAGTGCACTATACTAAATACTATATTTCAACTTCAATCTCGTAGTTTTGACTTTATTCTCGTAGTTTCGACTTTATTTTCATAGTATTTCCACTTTTATTCTCGTAATATTGCGACTTTATTCTCGTAGTTTCAACTTTATTTTCATAGTATTTCCACTTTTATTCTCATAATATTACGACTTTATTCTGGGAGTTTCGTCTTTAATCTCGTAGTTTTAGATTTCAAAAAAAAAAAAATGTTGGTAGCACTCTCTGCCACAAACTATCGTGTCACACATATATATTTTTTTTTTTTTTTATCAATTTGTTTCCATTAAGGTGGGCCTTTAGCCCTATTGCACCCTATATATGTATGTGTAATACACACACACACACACACACACACGTGTAAAAAAGATATATATATATATATAGAAAAACCAATACATTTCCTTCAAGGCTTATCTAAATCATCACAGACCTTATTAGTGGAAACAAATGTTAGCATTTTATTTTGCCTATGTTGCCATGCACCTGCTATTTAAATTTGAGGTTTTCTTTCTGTGGTTCCTGTTGATTATGAGGTTGCTGATGATGTGAAAGCTTACAGCAACCCCCGCGTTATCTGAAGTTGTTCGAGTGCTTGCAGAGTTTGCTCTTGCTCAGGCAAATTTCTGCACTTTTGGTCTGTCGTATAAGGGCTTCACAGTAGGGAAGTTCGACAGGATGTAGAAGCAAACTGTGGTCTGTCTATGGCTCCGTTTAAATATACTCGCTAACACTTGAGCTTTACCGCTCATGCGATTCTGTGAAAACAAATACATGTTAAAATCTATGACCTCAGTTTCTGAGACCACATAAATCAGCTGGGCCACCATGTATGGTTCATGTCTTTAAATATAGTTATTTAGAATTTGATACAGCTTTTTTCTCTTTAAAATCTCACACATTAATTTGCAACATGCTTTTTTTTAACCTCGTGTTGGTAACTAGGTCAGTGATGTAGACAAGATGCATTAATTGTTTGATGTCACATGGTCACTCCAGGTCTGAATTATGTTCTGTTTTGATTAGTAGAAATGCAATCACAGCATAAATATAACTCTGCTGTTTGTACTAAGGAGGGGTTGTGATAAAAGGAAGTGCACTGTATCTTTAAGTTAAGCCCAAAAGTGAAAGACGACAGAAAGAAACAGCAGTCACTTCCTCTGGCTGGCTCGCCTGCTCTCCGTCATGAGAGCTTATGTGTTTGTGCAGACAGACACTTAACCTCATCTGCTGTACCTACAGACCAGTGTGCTCACTGGCTACCTTGCATTAGGGATGTCTACACTATGTCGTAGGTTTTTACCGCAGGGTCGGTCACTGAAGATCAAGAATATTGGTGGGCTGGTTGAGGTAAAACTATGTTACCAAAGAGTTTATGAAAATTTTGTTTTCGTCATGTATTTTGAAAATAGACATTTGTTTGATGTTCTTTTAAAGGTTTGATTTGCAATTTGGTGTTTTAGTGAGTTGGAAAACTTTCTTATCTTTTAATTTTTTTTGCTCCTGAAATCATTGTATCGCTCCAATTGTGAATGGCGTGAATTACATAAATCACTAGTGTAGTTGACGTAGCAGTTTTATTTTTGTTTTTGCGTTTGGTTTTTTATTTATTTTTTTTTTTTATTCTTTAACGCACTTGGACATGTTTATATATTTTAGCATGTTCTACATTTTATACATGTTTTTTTGGGAACTTTTTGGGAATAGCACTTTGACTCTTTTCCTTCCTATAATGTTTGTACCCAAATTATTTTTTTCCTGATGCTATGATATTAAGCCACTCACTGGAATACTAGTTCAGTAAATGTACAGCAACATTTTACTTGTTATTAGTATGTATAGGATATTAGGAATCAGATCAGATAACTTTGAATTCTTTTAGTTGAATGCTGGCCATTTTTTGTGGTCTATGAAAATGTTTGTGGTTTCTCCATTAGTGCTATCTGTTTTCTCAAGCACATCACTTAAACGGAGTGAGTATGCTGTGGTTTTGACACTTCATGCAAGGTATCAAAGAAACAAGGAAAAAGGGTCTTGTTCTGATGGATGATTCCTAGATGGATGGGTAGATAATGGTAGAGAGATGAATAAGATGGAGAGGTAGATCCATTTATATGTTGGTAGATGGATTGGTAGGGGGTGGATGGATGGATAGATGGATAGATAGATTGATAGATGGATAGATGGATGGATGGATAGATTGATAGATGGATAGATTGATAGATGGATAGATTGATAGGTGGATAGATGGATAGATTGATAGATGGATAG
Organism: Enteromius trimaculatus; assembly: GCA_032361065.1. NCBI lineage: Eukaryota > Metazoa > Chordata > Actinopteri > Cypriniformes > Cyprinidae > Enteromius > Enteromius trimaculatus. The sequence continues at coordinate 5,250,070 of JAUMHP010000084.1, forward strand.
ATTGATAGGTGGATGGATGGATTGATAGATATAGATAGATGGAAGGATAAGATGGATGATGAGTGAGTTGATAAGTGAATAGGTAGATGAATGGGTAAATTGGTAAATGGACTGCTGGTAGATAAATGTATAAATAGGTAGATGGACTCATGGGTAGATACATTTCTAGGTAGGTAGGTGGATGGATGGATGAATGATAGATGGATGGGTAGGTAGTTAGGTGGATGGATGGATAGAGAGATTTTGACATTGAGGATGAATAGATGTATGGGTAAGTAAATATGATGTTAAGAACAGAGAGGATATTGTAAATGTAATATCAAGGATAGATAGATGTTGAGAATATATGAAAGTGTGTGTTCATCCCTGCAGCTGAAGATGAATGATGAATATGAGTGGAAGTATTGATCGTGCAGCTGATGAGGTTTCTCAGTGCTCTGCTGACACTGTGAGATTTATGATGGATGTGCTCCACTCCCATTTAATCTCCCATCCGGGTCGGGACCTCACAGTAATTGAGTCTAATGCACAGCTCGGACTGTCAGAAAGCGCTCTACATCACACATTTACTCACTGATTTATTCATTCACCTTTTGACAGGAGAAGGAGAAGGACAAGAATAAGGAGCGCGAGCGAGATGCCAAAGACAAGGAGAAGAAAGCCACAAACGGGCATCTCTTCACTGCAGTCATGACAGTACCCACAATCCCCTGCCAGCAGTGCAACAAACCCATCAACACTAGAGATGCCTTCCTCTGCACCAGTAAGAGCGCATTAAATACAGAACTCTATTCTACTCTATAATCTTCTGTTCTCTATTTATTGTGCTTTCTGCAGTTATTTCAACTTTTTTTCTTTTTCAATACGGTTTCTGTTTTTTTCTATTGTTCTATTTCTATTCTACCACTATTTCTTAACTTTAGAGTGGACTCTTCTCCTCTCTACTTTTCCCTTCTATTCAACTCTATTCTGCACTCTACTCTTATTGTCTAGCTTCTTTATACAGGTCTGGACTCTGCTCTCTATGTATTTCTATACTCTTATTTATCACTTTTCTACATTTTCTACATTCTATAATCTGCTGTATATTTGTTAAAAATATTTTCCACTGTATTTCTGTACTCTAATTCTATACTCTATATAACAGCATGCAGTTTGTAGTGCTAAAAATACAAAGTTCATACGAAACATTAATCAAGTTAATTAAAATGTATTTGAAGTGGTATCAGTTCTGTAGATATTCAATGAAATTTGTGCCAAAATAATGGTAAAAAACTGATCTGTTCTACTCTGTTGCTTATTTTGTTTCGCCATAGGCTGGTGTCTTTTTTTGACACTTCCTCCTTTACTGTCATTTGCAGCGCAGTGGTGCATGGAGTAATTTACCGCTGTGAAAGTGTTTTTTGCAGAAGCTTGCTTTGCAAAGAAATTCACACAGGAAGTTGGTTAAATAAATTGATTCCATAGAGAAAATGGCCACAGATTGTCTCTAGAAATAAAAAGCTGTTTTAATTAGCTAGTCAGAGACAACTTCTGTATTGTAGATGAGTAATTGAGATTTAAAACTCTGCATGAGCAGGTTTCTGGGGAGACACGGTTGGGTGTAAAATGTGTGGAGAATTGGGTTAATATGTGTCTCAGAGTGAGCAGAGTTCCAAAGGAAGGAAGGGGGGAAAAAATAAAGGAATAATCATGGCTCTCTGCCCAGTCAGGCCTTACACGGTGTTGCATCACTCAGTGGCTCCACCCACACTCAGCACTGCACCGAGGCCAGTCAGTGTGCTGGTACATCCTGTCAGCGCACCGCTACCGCCATTGCTCTCTCTGTTTATTGTTCACAGAGAATGTGCTGGCAGACTCATTACCGTTTCCTCTCGTTTCCCAACAGTAACTGATGTGCGAGACACTTTTAGTCAGTTTTAAAAGATCTCTGAAAGGCTTGTGTGAAAACGTTGTTGATATTGTTGTTTAACAATTGAATACTCTGCCATTAAATGATCGTGCATGTTGTTTTTCTTGTAAAATAGTCTCTTTCCATGACACTGTGGGGTTTGCTGGAGACATTCTGTGGGAGTGGGGGGAAGTTGTAAACTTGTGGGGAAATTATCACGATCTCTACTTCAAACATGTAGGTTGTAGAAGGTCTAGCGGCCCTTGGTGATATGCAGATGATCTGAGATTATGCCTGGCTTTGTTTTTAAAAGATTGTGAATCTGTTTTGGGTGTGTCTTAACTGTACAGTAGTTTTGTGGTCATGAGGTGCAAAGTACACACTGACAGAGAAAAGCAAAAGCACCAATTGTGCAGGTATGTTTCGACTGAGTGTTAGCATTAAGATTAGCATTTTTGCTTATCACATCGATGGGAAATCTACGTAACATCAGATTAGTTGTACATTTAAAGTGACCAATTCCTTGTGTCATATGTTTATATGTTGTCTGAGTTTTAGTTTTACATTTAACTATTGAAATACATAATTTTAGCTGGTTTCCATAGAGAAAACAAGTGTAAACACTGACTTGGCACATATGATTGAAATCTTTTAAATGTTCAAGACTAGTAATGACTCAATCGAAGTGTTTGTGATTACATTTGTGGTAAACGGCAAAAAAAAAAAAAAAACTGGTGGAGTCAAGCAGGAAAAGGCTAATCTCACTCTCTCCTACACAAACGGAGGAGGAGGAGGAAATGGCAGTGTTTGTTACAGTGCCACTTTTCTTCCAGATGCCTATTTTGTTTGCTGCTGTTTTTTTTGTTTGTTTTTTTTTTGTTTTTCCCTCCAGCTTCAGACTTATTTTATCTTCTTTTGGATAAGAAAGTGGAATATTACACTAAAATGATGGATAACGGCTTTTTCATTCAGTATTGACAGTACTGCGTGTGTGTTTGTTTTCAGATTGCAATGCACAAGTCCACAAGGGCTGCAGAGAGAGTCTTCCTGTTTGTGCCAAGGTCAAAATGAAGGTATTCCATTGTCTTTTGTTTGTTTCTCATACGACTATCATAAACGGTGAAACTTTTGCATGTTTAAGAAGTTCCTTTGCTAATTATTGTCAGTTTTATAACCATAAAAAATAGCATGAGATCAAGGGCAAAGTTTACCACAAATTGAAGATTCTGTCAGCATTTAGTTTTTTCAAAGCATTTTTTGTTGTTGTTGATCTCAAAAGTAACAATTTTCATTTTTGTTTCTTTTAATATTATGGTGTAGATCTATAAAGACTCTATTCAAATATTTTTCAGCAGCAAAAACAGCAGCAGACGGTTACAGACTCTCCCTTGACGCCTGGTGTCACACTTAGAAGTAAAAGTAAAGTCCACACATAATCATGTATTACTTTGTTTTATGGATTTCTGCTATGTATTTTCAAAAATATGACCATGTCATCTTTTTAATGTGTTTAGCCCTGCCAGCGCGGGATCGTCCATGGTCTGCCATCTCCATTCCCGATGATCAACCCGCTCCTCTCGCCCCTCGGAAAAACCCCAGCAGTATCATGTCTTTCAACAGCAACCCGCTGTCCAAGAGCATGTCCATTAATAACATTGCAGGGTCAGTGCCAAAGCTAGCCGATAACATACAGATGTTTTTAGATGTAATATTATAATTGCTTTTAAAATCAGTTTTGCACCATTTTTTTATGTATTCGTAAGATTTCCCTCATTGTTTTAGTGTTTTCATTTCTCGTTATACAACAAAAGAAAATTGTTGCCTTGATATTGATTTTGACCTCACAATATTATAAAATCAATAAGGCATTAAAACATGGAGCGTATAATGTATCTTATCTCTTTGCACATTCAGACAAATGGAAGACCCTCCTCTAAAGAGTCTGAAGTTTCTGTCCCAATCAACAGACTCTCTTCACAAGACCAGTAAAGTCAGTGAGTCCACAGAATCTCTTACTGACGAGGGTAAGTCTCTTCATTTCAAACTTGAATCAAATATACAACTGTGTGGTAATTCATAGTTCAGTTATTAAATTGTATACAGTTGCAAATATTATTATGATTTATCTAGAAATTGCATTAATTTATTATTATTATTTATATTTTTTTTTTCATTTACTGAAAGACATGCATTTTCTTTCCTGCAAGGATTAAATTGATCAGTAAAAAAAATCACAGTAAAGAAATCACAGTTAATTTTAATTGCCGTAATATTTCACTGTTTTTACTTTATTTTTGACCAATTAAATACAACCTCGGTGAGCATAATAGTGTTCTTTCAAAAACATAAACAGCCTTTGCATTGGTAATGTAGATGAATAATTGACATTTACGTTATATAAACAGAAACAAATGTATAGTCCAGACAAACAGCATCGTTCTTTATGGCAGGTACTGAGATGATGGACAGTCAGTTGATGGGAGAGTTTGAAGCTGATGCCAAAGAGCTGGAAGCAGATTCTTGGAGTTTTACGGTGGACAAGAAATTCCTAAAACACTTTAAAAAGGATGTTATTAAGAGGCAAGATGTTATCTATGGTAAGAGTCACGCCAGACCCTCTTAAGATGCTTCTGCTTTCACTTTAAAACTTTGTGAGAAGTATTAAAACTGTTGTCACTGAAAATTAGCTCACTGACAGACTTGTTTGGTTGTGCGATAAAGTTCCTGCCGCCTCTCTTTATTAGAACTCATCCAGACAGAAATGCACCACGTGAGGACCTTGAAGATTATGGCTGATGTTTACAGTAAAGGTCTACTGAGAGAGGTTCAGCTGGAGGCTCAGACTGTTGAGAAGATGTTCCCCATGTTAGATGATGTTCTGGACTTGCACACACAGTTCTTCTCACAGTTGCTTGAAAGGAAGAAAGAGTCAGGAAGCCAGGAAGGGGGCGGCTTTGTTATCCGAAAGCTTGGTGATGTGCTGGTCTCTCAGGTAAGTAGTGGTTGAGCATTGATAGAGTGCCTCCAAATTGGTAGAAATGCTTTGATTTGTAATTTTATTTATTTTAAGTAACATACAAATTCTTCCTCACTAGTTCTCAGGTTCCAGTGCTGACAGAATGAAAAAGGTCTATGGGAAGTTCTGCAGCAGGCACAATGAAGCTGTGAACTTCTACAAGGAGCTTCACACCAAAGACAAACGTTTTCAAGCTTTCGTCAAGGTAGCCATCTCAGTTTTGCCTTCATTTCTTATAGTATATGTAAGTTAGTTTGTAAAATTAGCATACTGTACCTTTTAATTCATTTCCTCCTTTTGTTTCCTGTTCAAGCCTGAAAATTGAACTGGTCCCATGTTTCACATCCGTTTCTGTTTTCCAGAAAAAGATGAGCAGCCCTGTCGTCCGACGGCTAAGCATTCCTGAGTGTATATTGTTAGTCACACAACGAATAACAAAGTATCCTGTCTTACTACAGAGAATACTGCAGCACACGAAAGGTATGACTAGTTGCTATACTGGTCAGGCTATTTTAAAACCCTTGAACTCAACTGTAGTGCTCCAGGTAATACTCTGCAATATTTCATGACAGAAAATGAGGAAGACCATGCAGATGTAACCCAAAGTCTGAAGTTGGTAAAGGAGGTGATTGCTGCTGTTGACAATAAAGTGAATGACCATGAGAAGAAAAAGAGGCTGAAAGAAGTGTACAGCCGGACGGACAGCAAGTCCATCATGAGGATGAAAAGCGGGCAGATGTTTGCCAGAGAGGATCTGTTACGTGGGCAGAAGTTGATTCATGATGGGCCACTGCAGCTTAAGAACTCTGCGGGCAGACTTAAGGGTAAGATCCAGTACGATGGGTTCATTGGTAAATTAATATATCAGCAGATAAAAGGACGTTTGAAAATAATCTCAGAACCTATTAGCAACACCCTGCAACTACGAACAACATCCTAGCAACCACATAAAAATAATGATGAGTAAAAGACACTAAGAACACCTTAACAGTAACCCCATAACAACACCCTACAACCAAACAACAATAATTACATGTAAAAGACACATAAGAATTAAACCATAAATGCTTATAGCAGCCACATAGGAATACCCTGGCAACTACTTAACAAAAACATGTGAAAAAGCCTCTCGGAATACCTTAAAGGAGTCATACAAACCCAATTTTCCACAAGCTAATGTGATTCTTTAGGATCTTAATGGAAAGTTTGTAATATAGTTTGGTTTATAATTTCTCAAAGATAGTTTTTAAAACGCTAATTTTACCCTGTCAAAAACAGCTCTTTAGAAATCACTTTGTTCTGTGTACTTCCCCTTTAAATCTTCACGAATTCTGCTGACTCCGCCCCTCTTTTCTGAGGAATTAATACATTCAACAACAAAACACCTCAATCGCTTAGGAGTCTTGCTTGTCTCTGCGTCTCGGTCTGATGATAGCTCACTCAGGGCGGGTCTGAGGTAAGACACCAGTTCAGTCTGTGTGACACGCTGCTGTCAATCAACTATTGTGGGAGTGGCCTCTGTCGGAGTCACAACGCATTCAGCAGCATAGCAGCACATGAAAACAACGTGTAAAAGACACTTAAAACACCTTAACAACCTTATAGCAACTGCGCAACATTACCACTCAGGAAGCAACCACTCAGAACACCTTATCAACAACGACATGCTGAGGAGCAAAACTACTCTGAACACCATACCAACCACATTGCAATCCTAGCAGTCACTCGCATAACACATAACAGCAATGAGTTAGAACACCTTAACCGCATGACAACACCCTAGCAACACTTGAGCAGAACAAAATTGCAGAATCTGCAGAAGAGCGCCATGGAAACCATCCACATTTTGAAATCGGGGTGTGACTTGCTTCTCACATTTTATTCAGGAAACGTAAAAAGCTAGTTTCACATTTCAAAATACAGTACATCGATAAACAGCCTTGAGATTTCGCTGACAAAATGAAGTTTTGTCGATCACCATAGCAATATACACCCACGCTAACACAAACAGGGCCTGTGTTTTAATCTGTCTGATGTGTTCTTCTCCAGATGTCCAGGCATTGCTGCTGAGGGACGTGATCGTGTTTCTACAGGAGAAAGATCAGAAATATATTTTTGCATCCTTGGTATGTTTATCATTGAACCTTTTCCCGTGACTCCCTGAACAGTGTTCATCAATAATGTTCGGATGCAGTAAATGTCTCTGCCGCCCTATCCGCACTGTTTTTTAATAGGAACGTATATCAAGTTCTTTGGCGCTTTCTAATAGTGTGACCTCACCCCATCGTTTTCTAGTCTTGTCTCCTCATCTTTTTCTCTCCTCTCAGGACCAGCGCTCCACTGTCATCTCCCTGCAGAAACTCATCGTGAGGGAAGTAGCGAATGAGGAAAAAGGACTGTTCCTGATAACAGCGGGCATTGAGAAGCCTGAGATGGTAGAAGTATATGCCAGCTCTAAGGAGGAGAGGAACACATGGATGCAGCTCATTCAGGAGGCCATGCAGTCGATGTGAGTCTCTGAATCGGTTTTTCATTTTGTAAAAAGGAAGATGTGATGCACAATATATGAATCGATAAGGGCCGATAAAGATTTGATAAATGTTTACCTTGATAAAATAGTACAAACAAAAGGTACTTTAAACATCACAATTTGTGAGCACTGGTAGTCTTTCTTTACAGACTCTCGATTTCCCCCAGGGAGGGAGATGATGATGAAGGTGTGCCTAGTGAAAACGAAGAGGACCGAAGACTCCAGGAAATCAAAGTCAAGGAGTTGAAAGGTACTGAATTCCATTTCTGGAAAAGTGTGCAAAGACATGGAAATGTTTAGTGACTACGATATTGCATTGACTACAAATGTCTTGAAAATTATTTTTTTAACACATTAGTAATTTAAATGACTGAAAGACCCTTGGAAATTAGACGTATAAGGTGTATAAATGCTGCTTAAAAAATGAATATTAGATTTCTTGTCATAAAATAAACATCCGTCTTTACAGATCAGCTGCACAAGAGGGATGAGCAGATCTTGACTTTACTGGAGGAGAAAGTGAAGTTGTTCAGGGACATGTGTGACTGTGGCTTACCAGACGAGACCAGCCTTCGCAACCGAATGCTCTTCAGGGCCACACCCGATGACATCACCAAAGGGGAACCAATCATGAAAGAGGCTCTGAAGGAAGGTAAGGCGACCAGTACAGTTACATAACGCTTATATAAGTCGGAAAATAACTGTAGGTGTCTTACAAACATATGGCAGAGAGAAAACTTGATACATTGGGAATATGTTTTTATGAATATTGCAATCTTAGAGGGCTGAGATTTAGGACGTAATTTAGTTTCAAAAGGACTCTGTGAAGTGGAGGGTGTTAGCTACATGTTGCATCAGATCTTGGTGCAGCTTGTTCGTATGGTCCCTGGCCAGTTACACAAGCTTTCTTAATCAGAATCACATTAAATTTGTGAGTCACAGTCTCAGAAAGACCTCAGTACTTTCTGTGCTTGTAGATGGTACTAGTTAAATGAAAAATGGAAATTATAAAATGCAGTAAGTGTTTTCAAATATGCTGCTTTATTATTTAATGCTTAAATATTTTTCGCTGTTATGATAAAAATTTGCAGTGTGAACTAATTGATCAAATTAATAGAAATAAAAATAGAAGCAATTTCAATATGATCAGATATTTTTATATTTGAGAATAACAAAAAAGCAATAAATGGGGAAAAAATAATTTTGGGGTTTGTAGGTATTTGTTGACATTTTAAAATAACTTTAATCTGATTTAAAATATAGATGTATTCTGAACATTGGTAGTTCTTGAGAAAACGGAGTACGGGGAAAAAGTATTAATTGTATTATTATTTTATCTTTTTTTATTTTAAATTAATTTCGCAGAGACACATAAACCTTTGTAGGTTTATTCCTCCAAATACTGTGACGATATCAAAACATCACATGTACGACCATAGCGACAGTGACACAGCCATTGGCATGAGTTTGAAGGCGGGGCTGAGTGTTTACTGACCAATAGCAGTTGAGGGAGAGTTTGCAGAAACCTGTTTGAAAATTGCTGTTAGTGACAGAAAATACATGCTTTACTGATAACAAAGAATGAAAGAGTGTACATACTACTTCTTTAAAATTACTCCAAATCCGTTGAAAGTGACAAAAACAAACAATTAAAATGAAGTAAGTGATATTCCCGATCATCAGCGTTTTAGAGTGTATTTGGCGAGAATGATTTTATAAGTGCTGAGAAGACGCTTTGGCTTTGAACGTGGGAGTGATAGATAGTGCTTGTCACAGTTCATACAGCAAGTAGAAGTATTCATTAGAGGAACGTGGACATGGGCAGAATCGATACGTAAAGCTGATCTGAGTCCGCTGGGCAGGAACAGATAATGGATTGCTTTAATGCTGCAGGTCAAGAATGGGAAAGAGTATTGATTACGGTCTCCTCTTAGCCTTTGGTGAACTGTTGGTGTGTGTTTGGATTTTCTAGAAACATCAGTTGTTCCTTATTGGGTGAATCTAACTAATTTTAAATCAAAAGTGTATTTTATCCTATTTTATTTAAAAATCTATAGTTGTGTCTGTTTCTTGATTTCAGAAATAGGGCCTAGACTAGTTTTTTGACATTTGAACTGCCATATTCATATAATTGACATATTTTGTGTGCTTTTGTGTAGTGGAGACATTACAGGTTCTGGTAAACGACAGTCTCGGAGGAGCGGTGCAGGATGGCGTATGTGCGGCGGGACCCGTGACTTTGCCACGACGGGCGGAAACCTTCGGAGGCTTTGACAGCCACCAGATGAACATCTCAAAGAGTAAAGGTGGGTGTGTTTTCCACGCATGTGTGTGACTGTGGGAGTGTGCGTGAGTGTGTTTTGTGATGCCACTCGCGTGCGTGGGTGTTTGTTCCAGGTGAGACTGACTCTGTTTGATCTCCCGCAGATGGAGACAGAGAGGAGACAGAAGACTCCGCAGAGCTCCGCAGGACTGAGTCAGACAGTGTTCTGAAGAAGGTACAAACCGGTCAAAACAGGCAGCTTTCAGAAATTGTGTTTGTCAGAAAGATCACGATGGGAAAGATTTGCATTATTATTTATTAAGAAAAAAAAGACACATTTGAAGGGAAAACGGCAAAAACAAAATATGGAGATATTTGGCATTTATTTATTGTTTTTTTTTTTTCTCTAAAGATAGATAGATAGAAAGAAAATTCAGTTAATACATACATAAAACATGGATAAAGTTAGTTTAATTACTGCAAAAGTCTAATTTCAATTTGTACATTCTAAAAAAAAAAAATAAGTGGTGTGATTAGGAAATATTTAAGAATTCTGCATCATTTCTATACCAAAAAATAAGCAAATTAAAATTAGTGCAGGTGACATCACTGTTTTGATAAATGAAAATATACACACACACACACACACACACAAATATATAATTAATTTACATTTTTGGATTCTTTTGTTTAATATTATACAATTAAAAATAAATCGAAATAATGAAACTTAATTTTATAAATGCATGCTGTATATCCATATTTTATAAGTACGTTATTAAAAATGCTTTTGCTCTCTAACTTCAAGTGCTGTTCTAAGATGTGTTCCCATTACCATCTGATTCATTACTTATCAGTGTAGCACCATATGCTCAAACCATTAAGTGCTGAGCATCGAAATGTATGTCTGCTGTAGCGTTCATTACCTGAAGTGAACTATAGGTTTACACATGCTCATCGCAGCACATAACTGTATAGTAACTTGATGATGAGGGCACATTAAAACTGTCCTCTGCTTTACAGCAGCAGAGTAATGCCTGTCATCACAGCTGCTTATTTCCGGCAAGTCCTGCAGTACCCTGTCGAAGAGCACATGGATTGCTAATTATTGATTTATGTACGGTAGCCCCAGTGCACTGACCATGTGACTGCCTCTCTCTCCCACAGGCGAGCAATGCCAACCCCCTGCTCCTACTCAAGAGGAACAATGAGGTACGATTTAAAAACAGCTTAGGTTTGAAGCTCAGGTCAAAGGTATATTGGTTTCAGTACCATGACCTGACAGCCTAGCTATATATATTTAGACTTTATAATAAGATTTCCTTTTCAGGCTTGTGGTTTAGTGGGTAACACATGCGCAACATGACTTTGAGTTAGGATTATTTTTGATCCTGCCTGAATCAGTAATAATAATATTAAATAAGTAATATCAAATTTCATCTGTTTTTTTCATTACAAGTATTGTTTTAAATTGATTTTTAATGTAAACATTTTACGTGCGTGTGTGTTTAATGTGTATAATGACATGGGTACTACAACGCACATTCCTGTGTCCCCGTAAAACAAAAGGCTTAAAAAACATACAAAATCGTTTTGTAATGAAATTCAATCAATAAGAATTTAAATTTTAGGATTTCTTATGCATACAAAATTTTCTATGGTTCAGTATTTTCTAAAACTGTATGTATTCATTACATATAAAACATAAATATAAATGTTTGCATATATG
>JAUMHP010000084.1:5270953-5281412 GCA_032361065.1 Enteromius trimaculatus
ATGATTTCTGAAAGGATCATGTGACACTGAAGACTGGAGTAATGATGCTTTGTATCACAGGAATAAATTACATTTTAGTTTTTTCTGGATTTTTAATCTAATAAATGCAGCCTTAATGAGCATAAAAAACATCTTCAAAACCATTAAATATCTTCCTGACTCCAAACTTTTAAACGGTACTGTGTGTGTGTGTGTGTGCGCGTGTATACAGTATATATATATATATATATATATATATATATATATTACAACATTGTTGAATTTACTTAGCTAATTGTCTTCTAAGAAACAACCCAAGGTACTGTGTTTGATTTAGACTGTCTGTTTTTCAGATTGATGGCTGTCCGATGGCTTTGTTTTACGATGAGAATTGTTTAACTAGCAGGACAGGCCTTGTAAAACCACCATCTCGTGCCAGATCATAAATCAATGCGATCCCTCGCTCTCGGATCCGTTTATCTTTCTCATGCTGCCCCATGTGCCAGTCTATCTCTCCATCTGTAGTTGTGATATTGTGGCGCTCCATCAATGTCTGCGGTGCTGCAGTGAGGGAGGATGCGTCTCATTCGTCTGTCTCCCTCCCCCGGCCAGCGGTCCTGATGAGAGAGACTGCGGTGTTTGTGCTTCATCATTTGCTTTCCTGCCGCCCCTTGGCTCTCATCAGCTGTAATCGTATTTCACCTGCTACCTTAAATCAGGAAGTCTCTGCTGTGCCTCGCTCCCGGGTTTCGTTGCAGTTCTTCACTCTATTTGCAGTCATTGTTCTTGGAGGAGGACGGACAAGAACAAAGAAATCAATCATGCTTTTACACATTTATCTCATTCCTTTTTCTAATGAGGTAAATTAGAAAATAACAGGGCATTGCAATTTTGAACTCCTTATTGCAAGGAAATTGCAAGTATAATCAATTTCCTACGAATTAGCCACCTCGCAAAATATGTACAAATTGCTGTGAGATCAGGCTCGCAAAACCTATTTTTTAGAGTTCTTGCTGATCTGCAATACATTTATAGGATGTTTTCTATCAGATGTTAAATAGACATTTATTAGATGCCTTTAAGATGTTTAGGATGTATTGCGTATGTAAAACATTTATAAGGTGCTTTCCAGGCCAAGCAATCTTTAACAGACATCTTGCAGACGTACGTGTGCTTTTTGGGTAATAACTCCCCACACGTACGTCTGCAAGATGTCTGTTAAAGATCTCTTGATCTGGAAAGCATCTCCTGTCTAAAAACGTCTTGCAGACATCTTTCAGATGTCAGTTTTACATCCATTCTAAATCATAAACATCTAATAGACATATTGCAGATGAGCAAACAACCTAAATATGTCTTGCAGGTGTTAATGCAGGCGTCAAATAGACGTCTCCGAGATGTATGTGTGCTTTCAGGGTAGTAAACTAATTATTACAGTATTGTTGGTAGATTTTGTGAATTGGCTATGCAAGCATCGCAATCGAAACCTCAAAATGCACAACTATTAGCACATTTATCAGTGTAGTTTTTCATAGTCTAACTGTTTTTAACTTGTCATGTTGAGACGGCAATTCGCAACCATCTTACGTTATGGCGTATTAGTAGGTAATTTGTGTGAATTTGTATATGCAGGCCTATGTTTTTTGTATGATCTACTCATGGTCCTGTGACGGTAAAGTTTAGGGACAGGCAATTAAAAATTCTCATAAAATACTCATAAAATCATTAAGTTGTGTTTTGCCAAAACGTTAGACATCAATGGTCTTAAGTTTAACCATTACCAACAAGCGTTACTATTATGCATTCATCAGTTTTGTGATTCCTAAAACAATACTTCAAACGAACAAACCGCATTGCAACCTGAAAGCTCTTGACTTGTGGTTGAGAGCATAAAAACTATAGAAGTTAATAAATGCTAAGAGAAGATGACTGCTTCATGTGCCACTTCAGGTGCGACTGAGATAAAGAGCAACAAAAGGGATCTATTGTTTGCTGTGTCTTGTCTGACAGCACGTTGTCAGTTTCCTCTTTGCTCCACGATGTATTTTTCACTGTGTGAGAACGTGTGGCATGAGAGTGGCGCATGACAGTAACTAAGGGTTACGGGTCTTTGCGATTCTCTCACAATTAATTTTGTTATTTTAAACTGCATGATAAATAATCTTTACTAGTTTCGCACTACTTATTAGCTTACCTTCCAGAAAGTGGAACTGTTAAAAATCAATGCTTTCCACAGCTTTGGGAAAATCCCTTGATAACTTACTCTCTGGTGCTTTATATAACAAAATCTATTATTCCTTTCCATTTAAAGCAGACTGTGAATATCGAAACACCCACATAACGCGAAGAGTCCGAACGACTAGCTCCGACTCCCTGACCCATCCTGACTGGCATCCAAACTGAGCCAAAAACTAGCGAGAATAAAGAGGTGGAGTGATGAGAGAGACGGAATCTCACTCTCCTCTAACAGGAAAGGAAGCTATTATACAAAAATCTTCTCCCAGCCAGAGCCACAATAAGACCCAATGGTAAGACATGCGGTGGATGGGGCAGTATTGTTCCCCGGCCCCCTCTCTCTATTATGGCTGTCAGCCGCTCTCTTTTAATGTGCCTGTTTTGAGGGAGATTAGAGCTGGGTGATGGGGGGCGTTTGGCCGGTCGCTCTGGGCTCTTTGAGAAGCTTCTGTGTGGTGATTGTGAGCGCTGGGCTATTCCATTAGTGTCAGGATGACTGGGTCCTCGCTGGAACAGCCACACAGAGCTCGGCTTCTCTAGTCAGCAAGCAGGAAATTTCAATTGGACCAGCGGCCCCGTCACAAAGGATCAAACGCAGAGTCCGCTCTGGCGTTAATGCCGGGGAAGAATGCGATGACCCAGTCTGTGCTCGTCTCGAGGCGAGAGCAGAGGACTTCATCTGCATACCTCTAGTCTGTGATGGTATGCAGGGGTATACAAGCCTGTAAATCTAGTAGTACTAGTTAATTTGGGACTTTTTTAATCATTTCTGTTTTTGCTTGTATATGAAACATTTCTGTCTTTGTAGTTGGAGGTGTTCCAGAATGATTCAAACAATATTCATTTATTATTATAAATAATCAACACAGTCTCATGACCAGGTTAATTACGTATTTTACGAGATGGTTAATTTGTACGAATTCATACAACCTTTTATACGATTTGTCTAAACCCCAGTGATGGGTAGATTTAGGGGCAGGGTTAGGTGGAAGTCATTCATACAAATTCTTAAAAATTGGCAACTCGTGAAATATGCACGATTTAGCAAAAATCACATGAATCATATGAAGCCTGCAAGAAGTTATGTGTGCTGATTTCAAGAGAAAGGGGGAAAATGCTTGCTGATAGGCTATTGTGGTCTATCCTCCCCAGACTTTCCACCGCCCTTTATCTTGTTCTCTCATTGGATGTAGGTCATCGCCAATATTTTTTTCAGTCAGAACCCATTTTACACAGCTGACAGGTCTAGATATTTAGCATGTCAAATATTTCAGGGAAATGCACGATTCTCTCAGATCGTGTCTTGGATTGTTCACATAGCGTGATTGTCGCTTGCCTCAACCAGCGCAGATTTACGTCCAGTTTCATTTGTCAAAATCGCATTTGTTGGCGATTTCGCAAAACCTGTCAGAGAGTGAAATTTGGGGCTAAAATCGTGCAGTGTGAACTTGTAGTCGCACTGTATGTCACTGTATAAGATGTCTCTTAAGTAATTTGTTTTTGAGTCTGTGTTTACATGATAGAATTGGTTCAGTTGTGCAATTTGTTTTAAAAGTGGACAACATTTGCATTTTATGTATTTGATTCACCAAAACAAACCAGCCCAAGTGTTATTTATTTGTAAATCGGACTTTACCAAATTTGCAGTGTAGTTTTAGATAACAATTTTTTTTTTTTTACTTTTGCTGTAACATTGAAACTTCAATACAAATGGTGGCACTATAGAACAGGGGAGAATTTAAACTTCGTTGGAGTACTGTTGAAACAAATTTTTTGAGTGTGCAGTTCTTCATTTTGTTTGCAAGAAATCAAATGACCCTGCATAATCAGTTTTGATTGGCCATTTAAGCCAACTTTGTATTGAACAAAAATACAAACATGTCACTCTTGTCTCATCTATTTGGTGCGGCACCTTTGGGTAAACAAACTTTTGAGGATGGAGAACATGAAATGTTTCGCTTGGCATGATTTAAGTGCTTTCTGTTGGGCAAGGCTCCATGGTTTCAAGGCTGTAGACACTTAATAGCTGATGTGTCTGTGATCCGAGAATCTTCTCGCTGACAGCTGCTTGGCAAATACCACTACATAGTGAGAAATGGGACGGGAGAAAAGGATGTACAGTAGTTGTTGAAACTAGGATCAGTTTCTCTATTGGACATTCCTAAAACATGGAAGTTGTGTACTTTACTCACCCTTGTTGTGTGTTTGTGTGAGAAACTGAACAAATTTAATAACTGTATAACTAAGCCAGTTAGTCAAGACTCAAGAACAAATCACTCTGAGCAATTCATCCAAACAGTAGTCCTCCATTTCTAGTACAATCTTACAATCAACTACAGACCTTGAATATGAAGAGCTCAACGTCTGAAGATTTGAAATCCAGTTCCACAAGGAGCAGAATATCATAATAAGGCTCCATTAGAAAAAGTGAAATACCTACACACACAAACTTGACAAAGGGCTCTTTTACAAGACCCTCAAAGCTAGTAGAAGAATAATGGTTTGACTGTGAGGGGAACCTCTGCGCTTCACTATTACCATTCTCCGTCTTCCCCTTCCCTTCCACAGTCTACACTTCCACAAGTCCTTTCAAATGCTAATGTATACAGGGGAAAGGAATCGGGGCGGGGGGGGAGGTCTTGGTCTGTCCAAGCTCAAACTCCTGTTGTAGATCCTTTCTCTGAGCGGTTATCATTCAGAGGCCCTTTTTGGGACAGAGACGGCAGAAGGCCAACAAGCTCTTTCCTGGGCTTTACAGGAAACGATCTGCATAGAAATGTAACCTTCAGAGACACCGGGGAAGGGAAAGGTGAGAAAGGTATGGCTGATGACTCAAAGCACACACTCTCTCTTGCCTTGAATTGGCTCTGCCGGGCTGACCCTGTAGACCCTGAAGAGTACAGCTTGTCTTGTGACAGGTGCTATTCCCCACGGGAACCGGGCCAAGGAGGCTGCATGGTCTGTAATGCTGTGAGGAAAGTGCTCATTAATGGTAAAGGATTTCTTAAACTGCAGCATGAATTCTTCAGAAGATTATTCATGCACCATAAGCAGTGTTAAATGTTAATTGTGTTGAACTTTTAGAGGATATCAAGTGTTTTGACATGAGGCCAGCGGGTTCACGTCCACGGCACAGGGCAGCTCTGAGGCAGCTTAGCTCTGGGACGGCTGCTGTTTTGTACATTGCTGTCTGAAAATAGCACTTCGTGTTTTTAATCCCTTCCACTCGACTGGACCTCTTCTGCCTCGCTCTAGCTAAAGAAAGGCTTTTAGACCGTTTTAAGTGCATCTAAAGCCATGCATTTATAGATTCTTTGCAAAAAGCATGCTCTGTTTTGCCTTTGTTTATAGGATTTTCACATCCTACCACAGGCTTATTGACTGTATTTCGTTTATATGCAGGGAGTGAGTTCAGTATTGCTTCTATTCCTCCGATATTGGAAGACGTTGCCTTATGGCAACAAACCCACTTTCTTGACTTTGTATTTCTTTCCCCTGAAAGTGAGATTTCTATGTTCAGTGATCTATAGCAATTTTAAAAAATTCAGTGATTACAAAGTTGTCACTGAGCAGTATCTGAAAGAACAAAAGCTGAAAGATGTGACATTCATACCCTATTTTGACAGTTTGGAACCTTTTATTTTCAGAGCATACTGCATGCATTGTGTTTTTCTGGACCTCCAGTGCTACATATTGTCAATACCAGATAATGTCCATCTGATACCACAGAAATGTTTGCCCTGAGAGACCTTACCTCGCTGTTACACAATCTCTCCATCTCCTGATCGCAATCTTGCACAGCATGTTACTCTGATTGTGAACGAGACGCCTAACAAATTGCTGCCATTGGCTGTTTTGTTAATTAGGTTCAAATTGACAAAGCTGGAGGAGATCACATTTAAAAATCAAGCATGCCAACTGCATCTGGCTTGTCGACCTCATCAAAGTCAGATAAGAGACGCCCATTTTGTCTACAATGAAACGGAGCGTCTGATCATGCCAGAGAGGCTTGTGGCTTCAGGGCTCTGGGTAATTAAGCTAGCTAATAGCGTGTGACTAATTAGGATGATAGTTCATTCTTGCGAACTCTTTTCACAAAGCAAACAATGGTGCAGTGTCTGCGACGAGCTCGTCTTTTCATGTCGGGTCCGCTTTTGTCTTTGCACTGGATTTGTTGCCGTCTCTTCATCAGCTTCCAGTAAAGAACATCCTCACTCTTGCAAAAACACTCAACCCAAGATGTGGTCCACTGGTTTTTGAAAGCCCGTTGGCAGGGAAAACAGTACTTGCAAGAAAAATTTGACTTGGATTATATAATACACTTTGTTCTGAGCGGTTTACACTTTGTTTGTCATGTCCCTGCCAACTGATTGACAAATGTTAATGTACCTTCACACGAGGCTGGCTGCAGTCTTCCTTCGCTCGTTCCCCATCATCCCGTCTAGAGAAGAGGTGACAGGGAGGTAATTGAAGCGGGAAGAGTTATTCTGCTAACCGCTGAAGTGTGGCGAGGACTTTCAGAGGCTGCCACGAGAGGCCATTATGTCATGTCGTGTTTCTGCGCTGCCGGCTATCATGTTGGCGGCTTCAAAAATGAAAGAAACTGAAGGGAAAAAAACCTCAGTCTCACTGACCTTCATATATATAAGGAGTCAATTGAATGCTTTTGCTCAGTGATATGCCTTGAGATTTTGCATTCTAGAGCTCATTAGCTGCATAAAATTTCAACCTAATTTGTGCTTTGAAAAAATAACAAAATACTGAACAATTGACTCTTCACAAAGACCCGCCCCCGTTTGTTACTGTTGCTACAGTATGTCTGCTCTCACGCCATGCGTTCACACAGTGAAAAATACTGTGCTGAAAAAAGCGCGCTAACTGATCATCTCTTCCTCTTTACTAGTTATAGCACAAAATAGACATGAATGAACAACAGAAGGATTTTGTTTAAACTGCGGAAAGACGATACACACCATTTGTCACGATCAAGTCCACCAACCTTAATCTACTCTTCTGTCGGTTTTGTTTGTTGGACAAAAATATCAGATTTGGCGTTATGATTGGTCAGATCAGCAGTCAATCAAACTCACTGCAAAGGATCAATTAGAGGAAGCGGGTTAAGAGGAAGGTAATCATGTAAATGTATTTCTTTCTTTTTTTTCTTTTAAACTTTTACTTGTCTCTTTAGTTATTTGATTTTTGATTCATGTGTTAAGTTCACATATTCTCTTTTTTATTTACCTGACTAATATTTGCCTTTTTCTTTATTATTTATTTATTATTTTATTTATTCATCAATTTTAAAATATATATATTAACAACTTGTTTATTCTTATTGGTATTTTTTAATTATATATGTATATTTATTCACTTATTATATATAATTTTTTATCCATTATTTGTTTTTATCAGTTTGCTTCTTTTTTTTTTTTTTTTTATCTATATATTATTCCTTTCGTCAGTTACTGAATATGTTTGAAAATATATCAACACATTTCCCATCCAAGGTCTTACAGGTACGTTTTCCAGTCTCAGTAACACCTTAATATTTAATTTTATTTTTTTAGGCTATTTGTCACGAACAATTCTGTATGTTAGCAAAGCCATACTTTTTGAATCAGTTTGGGTTAGTTGAAATGACTTTGTCTTCCAAATTCATTACGCCACTATTTTTTACATTTTTGTAATTGGTGGAAAATATTACAATTTGCTATGTAATACACAATATAATCTTGATGCGTTAATCAACTTATTTATTTTTATTGCAAAGCAAAAGAGTTATTTAACCTTGATAAAGCTATTTTCGAAATGTTTCATGCATTGTAGACAGCACTAGTCATTATTTCTGTAGCTAATGATCAGTCAGGGATCGGATATCGTCTGAAAATCCAGGCATCAGAGGAAGAGGGAAACTGAGCTGTGTGTTCAGACAGATTCAACACTGGAATGTCCTTTACTGCAGTTGAGTCATGCAGAAGTGCATCACAGACAAAAGAAAAAATGTGATGCCACTTTTATTATCCGCGCGCCACAGGCCGTCTGCTAGTGCTTAATGACGGGAGCAGATGCTAATCAGCAGAAATGCCTCTGTGAGCGCAGGGATCAGTGTTTCATTGATCAGTCACATAACACAGACCCAATGCTCTTCTCTCATTTGCCAATACGCCACCGATCTGTTTGTGCCTGCAGCCTTTGAAAAGCAATAATAGGGTCAATGGCGGATGAGATCGCCTTCCAGCCATTCACATGATACACCTCATTAGCTACGTTACATCACACAGAAGCAAGGGGGGACTGGCCATCTGACCGGGCATTTTCCCTCTGGGCCGACATACTTTTTGGGCCGGGCGATATATCTTCTCATACCATATTTGTCTGATCGGCCCATAAAAATCTTAGCACCATATAGATTTCTTTTCTGCCTAACTAGTTGACGGCACTGTGGTCTTTGCGGCTGTGTAATGTATTTGTCAATACTGGCCCAATGGACAGTATCACGCTCCAATTGAGCAGCAAGTTATTTTTTCAAACCTTCATTAAGCAGCAGCAGCTTTTAAATTTGGGTGGAGAGACGAACATTTGAATGGCGCAGTGGGCGAACGCAAAACTGACTCAATGGAATAAATCTTTACCTTGTTTCTCCTTTACTGTAAGTTACCAAAAACACATATGAAAGCACGTATCGCACGATAGATGTGCGACAGAGCGGCTCTGTCTCGCAGTAAATGATGTGACAGAAAACTAGTTAACCAGTCCTGTTCTGTTCACACAGAGCGTGTGTTCTGAGAATGCGGTTGTGAGTCCTGATAATGTTTGGTTACAGAATGCGGTTTGACACCTGTAAATAACCGAACTGTGTGTAAAAGTATCGTATTAAGGACTCAAATACAGGATTAAAATCCATATTCTGCTGCTGAACGACCAGGATCTTGCATTAAGGGAAAACGGAGATCCTGTCCTAATGCGAGTGTAGGATACACACTTTTTAAAACGGCGAAAAAGTCAAATATGTGCAGAGGTTTCCATGTAAATAAAGTTACATTTTTATTTATTATTTTTATCGTTTTATTTTTATCCAAACAGATGGGATATTCCATTTTTTTATTTTGTGAGTTTGTATTCTATTCAAATGCTTACAGTGTAGCTCATAAGTTTACATACCCCTTGCAGAATATGCAAATATGTTTTTGCCTATTGCTTACACACTTTTTGCTAAATTTGACCCATTATGTCAAAACTCTACACACAAAACAATCAGACATAGCACTCGAAGATTAACAACTCACATCTACGCCAAAATGAAACACTGCAATCAAAACTTAACACTCCTTTCTAAAAATCTAATTCTTGCAACAAAACCATACACCAGAGGTGGTCGAAGTACACAAATCAAGTACTTGAGTAAAAGTACAGATCCATACTATAAAATATTACTCCAGTAAAAGTAAAAGTACTCCTTTCTCAATTTTACTCGAGTAAACTTAAGTGCTTAAGTAAAAAAGTACTTAAAAAAGTAGCAATTTTTTACAGTCTACTTAATTTTATATAGCACAGATTGTTTTATAATCTTACTGCTCAAAATACCTGAGATTTTTGACGATCATGATGCAGTAATGTTAAATGTGAAGTGTAGGCTATTGTTTTGCAGAACGTTATACATGACATGAGAATACGTTAGGATAAACATTTGAAGGAAAATATTTTTATTATTATTATTTTTTTCTTAAACCTTGTCTGTGTTGTAAACACTCCCAGAGGGCATTACTTCACATGTGTACACACATGTGTAACTGTTAATTACTGTAGTTACCTGAATATCAAATCCTTTCTTTTTCCCCTCAGATGTTATATATAAAAAAAATATTTAGACATTATCTACAGCACCAGCAAGCTTGTTAGCTAACAATCAAGCATTAACGTTAGATAACAATATTTAGACCTACTTATTTTCAGTATATGGTTATGAATAAACATACATATCTGTCTACTCGGATAGTTGATCCAAACAATATAAAAAAATGTATGGCGTTTATAAACAATATAAACACAGACGTAGGGCTAAATGCGCTAAATGTTCAAATCCGATTGAACAGGTTCATTAAAAAGAATCAGTTTGTTAATGAATCGCTCGTCTGCGTCTCGCTCAGAACAAGTGGTATAAGTAACGGTATGTTTTATGAAATGTAGTGAAGTAAAAAGTACGATCCTTTGCTTAGGAATGTAGTGAAGTAAAAGTAAAAGTTGC
>JAUMHP010000084.1:5284664-5333398 GCA_032361065.1 Enteromius trimaculatus
TACAAACCTGTTAACCAGCTGATGCCAGACAAGACCTAATAATATCTGGAAAAAATCGAAATTGTTTCATTTCACCAATGCATTACATATTGAGAGCAATTTTTCTAAGTAAATAAAAAATAGTAATAAAAATCATTGAAATTTATATATTTTGTGTGTGTGTGTATATATATATATATATATATATATATATAAAATAGTAAAATATTTTTTTACATTTTGGTGTTGATAATAAATGAAAAACAACAAAAAATAAATAAAGTAGAAAAAATAAAAGAAAACACACACACACACACACACACTTCCCAATGCACACATCTGCCACAACCTCAAAAAAAACTTAAGATTGAAATAAACACCTGGTTTTCCCAAACACAGGGATTTAGACGGTGTCCAGAGGAACGCTCCTGAAAGTGTTTACCCACAGCTCCGTTTTCATACAAGCGCAAGCGCATATTTTATGTTGTTTGGTTTTCTCATTTGACTCTAAAGTCCGCGTTTGTTGACAGAACCCGCAGAGTATCAGCATTTTTCACTGTCAGCCTTGACCTGAAACCATTCTGAATCTTTCTCCACCCCATTCAGCTTGTAAAACTGACAGCAAAAAATCTCACGTAAAAATGCCTGCCATTTACATTGTGCTTACAACACGCTAATATTTCAAAACCTTTAAATAAAGCTGGGTTTGGTGCCCTGAGAAGTCAGCGAACAGCCCTGCCTAGCCCCTAAACAATGAAACAAGACACAAACACTTCTAAACATCTTTCAGAAAGTCAGTTCAAAGACTAATCCATGACCTCTGCTTCCCTCAGGGGTGTTAGTGCAGTACTGTGTGTGTGTGTGTGTGTGTGTGTGAAAGCCACATACCACAGAGCTTCACGCCATGTTCAGGCCCTTAAAAGCAGGACAGCACAGGCTGCTGTCGATGGCATCGCTGGGGAAATAAGCGTCTGAGTTCGTGGGCTTATTCTTTCACAGATGCATTGGAGCTAATGGAACATATTGATCTGGCATGTCCGCTTTAATTAAATGTAAATGGGTGATGAGCTAGTGGTATCTATGACGGCTGGGATCACAGAGAGGGTGAATCCAGTGAAGAGTGTATGAATGCTGCTATGTGCCTGTTTTATCTCGGAGCTCTCATACTGTACGCGTAAATGAGCTGGGCTGCTGCCAGCGCTTCTAGGATATGTGTGGGTGGCTGTAATTATAATTGATATTATATAATTAAAGTTGTCTTGTGGATGGGAAAGTCTTGCAACATGCTGTTGTCTCTTTCTCTCTTATTTTATAACGCCCAAGAGAGTAAAAATAATGTGCCAGACATATTCAGTATATATTTTTGCATTGTTGTAGCTGGCATTGTAAAATTACTTAATGGGAAACGAATGGTGAAATGCTGTACTTTTAATATAAAATATACAACTTCAATAAAAGTGTTTAATCATAATAATAGATTTGTTGCAATTTGTTATTATTTATTCATTTATTACTTATCAATGATGAAAACCGTTTTTGTTGCTTGATATTATTGTGGAAACCAAGATAATAAATGAATAATATATTATGGAAATTTACAACAACTTAACTAATAATAATAATAATAATAGGTGATTATATTTGATCAATAGTTATAATAATAATAATAATAATATTTATATTATATAAAATATTTATATTTCTTTATATTATTGTGGAAACCAAGATAATAAAAGGATAATGAATGATGGAAATTGACAACAACAACACTAATCTATTTATTTATGTTGCTTAATATTTTTGGGGTGACCAAGATAGATTATTAATTATGGAAATTGACAAAACAACAACTATAATAATTCTATAATAAACTATATAACTATAATAAATACATTATTATTACTAATAATATATTATTAGATACATTTGTATATAATTAAATATTGACTTGATGTATGATATAATGTCTGTTGCTTATTAGCTCAAATATTTAGGTAATTTTAGCAGATTATTTAGTAAAAACTTCAGCCCCAGAATTCAGCTGTGAAAGCGTGATAAAGGAAGTGTGATGGCAGCTGATTACTTTGATATGGAAGTGAGAACGAGCTCTAATTCACACTGATCACTCAAGAGATCATGACGATGAATCAGAATCGTTCATTTAAGCAAATGCTTTTTTTTTTTTTATCATATTATTACAAACTGCTTTGACCCAACAAAATTCAAAAGTACTATCTTTCCAAACTGGGAAAATACCTTTACTTTAAACACAATGATGGTTTTGTGCTCTTGGCAGACAATAATTGACCACTCATAACAAACACAAACTATGTTTATCCTTAAATACAGGTTTTATTTTATTTTACCTGTCATAGATTTGTTGATGTTTTTTGTGGATGAGGCAATGTCACGCAACCTCAGCATGTTAAGATCTGCCTACTCAAAATATATATAAAGAGGTATTATTCTTTATTCTTGTCACCACATATAAAAAATGAAGGCTGGAAAAATGTAAATGACAACGCAATCCACATAGAAAATGCTTCATTGAATGTGCAAATAATTTAAATGCAGAATGTGCCTAGTGTGAAAACCAACTCAGGCTTCTGAAGTTAGTGAGATTTGCTGTGAAGATTTGAAACGGGCAAAAGAGACCTGTTCAAATATACATGAGCCAAAAGCTTTCCAGCCTCAATTATGCACCGGTTCAGAGAGAACTGAGGCTAAACACATTTCTGCATTTCAATTAGCAAACTGTCTCTGCATGAGGTTGCCAGTGTCGATCTGCCAAACAACTGCATTCAAAGACCAAACATCTTCCATGATACACAAGGGGAGGCTAAACGTGCAAATGAGTTTGAAACTCGTTTTTTATAGTTTATATTGTATATTTGCATGTACTGCGCTTATTATATAAACGCATGTACAAACATATACTTGTATATAAAAATTATATATTAAATATATTTATATATAATTTATAGGAATATAAATATAGAATGTAAATACATGCAAATATAAAAAAAAAATAATTAAAAAAAAAAAATATATATATATATATATATATATATATACAGATATTTTAAGTAATTGTTTTGTATTTAAAACATTAAACACCTCAAAGGTTTGAGCAGTATACCAGTCGAAGGTTTTGGAATAATTTTAAAAAACATTTTAATGCTCACTAAGGCTACGCACGATTAAAAAGTTCAGTAAACCAGTATTGTTGTGAAATATAAAAATAACGTTTTTTTTTTTTAATATTTTCAAATCAAATTTTTAGAACCATGTGATGCTAAACACACAAGTAATGGAAGATGAAAAATAATTTTGCCATTGCAGGAATGCATAACATTTCAAAATATTCAATTGGAAAACACTTATTTTTTTTAAAACATATTTTTCAGTTCTTATTTCTACATATTTTAAAAGATCTGAATTATTCTATACTTATTTAATTTAGTCATTCCATTTTGAAATGCTACTACTACAATTCAAGTTTGTGCAGTGCTTTTTCTTGACGCAAACCTTTTTACATTGTTTAGTAATAATTGTATGTCATCAGTTTAACCTGGAATGGCTTCTTAAAATGTTCATATTTCTTGTAGTATATTCCTGAACCTTGTGAAGGTCTTTTTCTCCGGTGTGCAAGTAGCAACCAGTGGCTGTTATTTGAGCCCAGTCCTCAGGGCTAGCAGGTGGCCTGAAAGGCAAAATGAGTGGCAGGAGGGACTGGGCTCAACATTCTTGCCTGGCAGAGGATTTACCTTCCATTCACCCCAGAGTGCTCCGTCTCCTAGCGCCTGTGCCCTTGTCTGTCTGTCTTCAGGGCCCCCCCTCCTCCCACAATCCACTGGGCTCTCAGCCACAGGACCAGATTAGAAGCTCGAAAGGAAATCGCCGAAAGTCTTGTTATGATCTCCTATATACGAGGGCAAAATTATTTAGATGTTGGATATTTGATGTATGTTCCACTGCCACAGCAAGTGGTAAATATTCACATTGCTCTTTCTCATCCCAACCCGACCGGTAAACGCTCTCGCTGCAGTGCACCAGCGTATCCGTCAGATGTGCTAATAGCTTCTCAGAGGCTTAACGGTAAACATGAACTCGATAAAAACTTTGCGAAGAGGTGCCTCAAGGAATCACTCTGAAATGCCAGCCTGTTTCCAGACGACTGCAGAGTTTCCTGGACTCGGTGCTCTCTCCTATTTTAGGGAATAAAGCGGATGTTTAAAAAACAGCCACAATAAATCTGCGCCTCTGGCATTGCCTTTGGTATAGTCGTACTATAAAAGAGGCTCAGTGCATGCTTACCAATAATCACATTTGAATTGTTTTCTTCACACAGCTACATTTTGATCAAAACAAATGATATTTCTAGGGTCAACGGTATTATAAATGGCAGATTTATAATTTGCGTCAAGACTTATCGGGTAAAAAAAAAAAAAAAAAAAAAGATTATATCCTAAATTTGTTAATCAACGCCCAGTATCCATGAATTTCCTTTCATCCGCTCCTATGTCGTTTAAAACCTGAATCCTAACTAAAATATTATTTCACACATAAATTTGAGCTGTAGGAAACATCCCGCAACGGATAATATTTCTAATTTAAGAAACATTTCAAAAGAATCCATGCGGATTTAGCTTGAGCATTATACGATTTGGCTAACAGCGTAAAGCTCGTTCCTGTTACGTCAAAAAAACCTTGGATGTTTTGTGGAGGAGTTTTCAGAGAGGAATCCAGGCACTTTTTTTTTAAACCTCCAGGGTGCTTATGAAACCAGTCTGCAAGCATCAAAAAATCATTTATTCAAACCCTTCAACTGACTGAATGAGCAACAAACACGTCTACCGGTATTAGGCACCAGGAATTCAGTTCACAAGGACGCCTGTGGGATCTGCCGCATAATCCCAGAAAGTCCCCTTCAAATGGAAATGTTTAGCAGTGAGTCATTTACTACAGAAGATAAACTCCCCCCAAAACACAATTCAAATTCATATCCCCTTTCAGGAGCTCTAAGACTGTAAGTGAGCAAGAAAACTAACCTTCAACAATAATAGTTGTTCTGAAAGACATTTTCTGGGTTTAATGCTAATTAAGCTCAGTCTATTAAGGATCAACACAATGACTTGTCCCTCATTTTCTTCAAAGGGTTAGTTCACCCAAAAATAAATTCTGTAATTAATTATTACCCTCATGTCGTTCCAAACCCGTTAGACCTTCATTCACCTTCACAACACGAAGACATTTGTGATGAAATTTGAGAGCTTTTTGGTCAATGGTAAAATAGTCCGTGTGACATCAGTGGTTCAGCTCTAATTATATGAAGCTACATTCATGCAAAGAAAACAAAAACAACAGCTTTATTCAATCATTTCTTCTTGTTTGTGTCAGTCTTCATCACGCATTCACAACAGTACCGTGACACATGTGCAGCACATCTGGGGAGGAGAAGAAATCGTTGAACGAATGCGTTATTTTAGTTTTCTAGCTTCATTAGGGTTGAACCGCTGATGTCACATGGACTATTTCAACGATGTCCGTACTACCTGTCTGGGCCTTGAAAATGTCAGTTGTGTTGCCATCTAAATCTCGGATTTCATCAGAAATATCTGTGTTCTGAAGACGTATGAAAATTTTACTAACCCTTTAAAAACAGGTAAAAATGGTTGTTACAATTTCAGTATTTAAAATGGGAATAGGTAAATAGATGTAAAGCAGAAATATGTATTTTAGTGTAAGTGTACTGCAGTGAGATGTTGTTGTTACAACCTAGTATTTAAACTATGAAGCACTAGAAATGGGTAGTTTATTAGGGTTTTGCAAAATACAAAAATATTCACACTAAAATCCTGTTAACATGCATATTAACATCTTGTTACTGTACTATTGGGAGAAATTTAGAATATAAAATATTGTAAGTACCTCACTTTTTTTTTTTTTTGGAGCTAAATGCTACAAATGCTGTCGGCAGAGCTTAACTTGCATTAAACCCAGAATATTCCTTTTAAGATTATCCAGCATTTAATCACAAAGGAAAATGGTAACCGACGTCAACACCCTCATCATCCACCATGAACTCATTATGTGCAATTTTTTCTTTTACTGCCATGTTTCATCACAAACACATAAATTAAATGCATTTAGAAAATGTTTAAACCTTCAAGAAATCTTAAAACGTGAGGACGTCCTCGATTATACATTGTGCTGTAGAATCTATACAAGTTCCATGTTAAAATCCATACTTAAATAGAAGTACCACAGGCGTTTTACATCCTGCTCGAGTAAACTTGCACTTTCCCATGGGGATGTTCTGCATTTCTGTAGACGTTTCAGATGTTTTGCTTTAAACGCGGTGTCCATAAGGCGTTTTGGAAGCAACACGAACATGAACATGCTGGACTGCCAATCAAAGTGAAGAAATCATGCTTTAGTTGTCATTTATCATAGTTCGCTGGAATGTTCTTGACCTCCATGGATTGCAAAAGAGTTTCCAAAGAGTCGGTACTGGTTTAAGTGTGTATTGTGTCCTTGTGCCTCTGATTTGGCGATGAACAAGCATGGCATGAGTTAGCGTTGTGCTGTAGGGAGAAGGCCTTTGTGGCCTCTCTTCTGGAGATTTTTCAACTCTTCTCTGTGGCTCCTCTCAGCAGTGGATAGATGGTTTGTTTTCGAGAGTGGCCGTGACTGACCGCAGCCACACCACACCCACCCAACAGAGGTGCTTCAGGCCAGCCAATGACAATCCAGCCCTGCTGTCGTCCATTCAGTGTGGCTAGAAGACCAGGGCACCTGCAATGAGAGACGACAGCGCATAAAACCAGATTTTCCCTGAGCTCAAAGCCAAACGCTGTAATTTGAACCCAGCCAATGCACTCCCACTTCATGCAAATGCAAGAGGCCATTTAAAATTGACATAGAAAAGTCAGGGATTTCATGGTGTCTCTATCTACTATCACCATATCATGCTTAATCAGTTTGAGGAATGGAAAATAAGGCTTAGTTTGATTCACAAACACTGGGCCACATGCAACGGGAACAAATGTGTGATTGTACTGAATGCAAAAAAAAAAGAAAGAAGGAAAAGTGTTTTAAAAAACCAAACAGTAAAAATAAGGACGATTATAAAACCAGAACCGACTTGGATGAAGTAGCGGAATCAATTGTGAGGATCTTTGAACCTCGTCTGTTGTTGTGTCCGTGGAGAGCGGATGGGATTTGTAATCTCAAAGCACTTAAAATGAGCCTTCCCCCTAACGCCCTCTCAACATCCCTATGCTTACAGAAGATTTAAAATCAATCGCTTACATCAGCTTCACATCCCACCAGCGAAGCTTGCCTCTAATTCAATTCTCATCACCTCCACCACATTGTAATTTAATGCTAATGCCTCCCCCTTAAAGGGCGTAAGTGTGTTAAGCCACAACAATGAAATCATTTCAGAGTCTGCATGGACAAGGCCATTGACGTATCCATCTAAACGGACTGTCGCTTTTTATAAACTAAAAACCAAGTAAATATTTTGCAGATCCCAGACGTGGGTTTCACCTTAAATGCGTCCATCTGCTTTATGATTCATTAAGTGTGAGATTCTGATCTGGCAGAATAGCTGCCACATGCGCTTGAAGGAAACGCAGAGATGTCATTGGTTTTGAAATACTTTTCAGATAAAAAAGATAAAACTGTCTGCCGAATTTCATATCAAGTATGTGCTTATGACGTGTTGGCAGATGTGTGAAAAGGTCGAGGTAAACCTCTGAATGGAGTGAACAATTGAGAGTAGGGAGAAAGTATATATGTAAGATACATTAAAAATCTAAATAAAATAACCAACGAATCTAATTAACAACCTAATTGGAATCCAGTCTACTGTATTTCCATCTTAAAAAGACTAGAACAAGTCTATTGCCTCATCAAACCTACAGATTAAACGGGAATTGCCAAACATACGAGTTTAATATTGAAAAAAAGAATGAAATGTTTTAAATGTGTCAATAAGAAATCTCTAAAAAGGCACACTTTAAATATAAATCCACGCACTCACAAAGCAAAGCTCCAATCTTCTGCACAGGGGAAAAACCACAAACCCACCAACATAACTAAACAAAAGCTTTTCCCTTTACTCATAACTGCATAAAACAACGGTTCATTTCATCATTTACTTTCCCAATCCAGAACTAGAACAGTGCAGAGTTTGTAGGGCTGCACGATTTGGGAAAAATATCACATTGCGATTATTAAGGTCAAACTTGCGATTGCGATACGATAAACAAGTGGTTTGACTCAACTTGGTTGTTATCAAGTAAAATGCAAATACAGATTATTAACAATGCTGAAATCTGTATTTTTCAACTGAGATACAGTATACAGTGCAATCTAGCAACAAACTAAAAACTAAAAAACTAAATTGACATACAAAATTAAAATAACAGTAACATCTTTACATTACTGAATTAAATTACATTAATTAATTTTGACACATAATTTACACAAGTTTTTGCCCAAAGCTCAAATTATTATATTAAATAAATAAAACTAGAGGCATTTGTTAGCTTTAAGATTAGTTTTTCAATTCAATTATTCCTTACAAATACACTTTATTGTTGGAGTTCTTTCCAAAATTTGTCTTGGATCCCAAAGTTTAACCTATTCAATCTAACATCTGCATGCAAGCCTTATACAATTTTCTTATACAAAATGTGAGAAGGGTCAGACATCCTTTTTCCTGACAAAAAAAAAATTGTATTTTTTCATATACACATATTGAAAACTTTGCTCAAGTTTATTATGTGAACTATAACATAGACCGTCTCATAACAAAGTATGCTGGAAATGACATAAATCAAAGCACATGGCACACAGTGTTCGGAGAAAAGCGCTGGAAAATACGACAGAAAGATGCTTGTCTATAGCCTGCTGCAGTGCAAGCCACGTGCGACAAACGCTGCCAGTATGAAAGCAACATCGGCGCGCGCTGCTACTGCTCTGCAAATGCGCTGCTTCCACGCTGCTTATGCGTGCAGTGTAAAACCGGCATGTTCAGTTAATTGCGTCTTTGCATTGACTTAACATGCAAATCACTCGCGCTTAACGCTTCATTCGTGTCTGGTGCGAACGCAAGAATGAATGTCTTGTTACCATGAATGCATTTATTTATTTAATATAATTGCAAAACATTTTCTGTAATGTAATCGCATAGGCTGACATCGCGATTAATCGTGCAGCACTATTGCCAACTAAAAAAAATTATGTAGGCCCAACACAAAATTATGAAGTTAAGTTTTACTTACCAAACTGAATTACACTGATTGATTAAAAATGAAATTAAGTTACCGTGACAAGATGTTCAATGACTCTTGCGTTTTTAAATAAGTAAATAAAACAAGCATCAAGATTCGAGCCAATTTTAGTCTGATTAATGTTCATAAAAGCTGGACAAAGCCAAGCTACAATCTCATTATCTAGGTTTCATGGTCCAGACAATTTCTCTTTGATTAAAATTGATTGATTTACATTAATTAAAAAAATATATATATATTACTTCAGTACCAACTGCAAATGTACGTGCTTGCTTGGGAAATGCTAACATTTGGACAAGACCTTTACAGTTAAATGGCTCAACGTTTCCTCAGAACTGGCACATAGTCAACATCAATAACACTTCTGTGCAGATCTGTAAAACATCCTGCTAATGCTAAGCTTATTCTTATCAAAAACCAGACTTCATAGAGGGTTAAAGTAGACATGGCATTACTAATGCAGCAATGCTAAAGGATAAATGTAAGTACTGATTATAGCTAGCAGTGCTATTCCAGGAAACGGAGAGCTGACACCATAACTGTGTGCACTTGAATGTGCAAATCCACAGCTAGTTTAAACAGGGTACAGTGACCAGGCAAAGCTTATCTAGCCTTTACCCCAACTACTGTATGTCAATGCTTGGTGGGTCAGAGATGATGAGGCGCATGGGAAATCCAGGCTTTCGTAACCTGTGTCAGCCTGTTTCCATCAGTTGGGAGAACGGTGGACACTGCCAAAACATCATGTTTCCTGCTTTAGTAACATGCATGCCACAAAGAGAGCTCAGATTAAAACAGCCCAATCCGATTTATGGGCTCTGCAACAGCAAAACAATTAGCTGGTTTAGTTTTTCTAAAGGCCCCTCCTTTACGGGTTTTAGGACGGGAGGTTGTGGTGTTTGGCAAAGGGTCAGGACTGTTCCAACTGGCAAATTACCTGGATTAGTTGAACACAATGCTGCCCAATGAAACTGCACTGTTGGCAGAAAAAGTAGTAACTAAAAAGCATGTGCAAAAAAGTCAAAAGGGATGTCATTCCAAGTCAATGCCTAGATATTCCCTTTCAATATCTACCTGAAGCTATTGATTTGTTAATTAAAGCCCTGCAAAGTCATTAGGCTTGGTAATAGTTTTAAAAAAACATTACCAGCGCATACTCTGGTAACAACTATGGTGTTGTTTGGGTCATTTCTGACTATTTATCCAGTGGCCACACTAAGGAAAACACAAAACTGCGCTAGCACTTTCCTTCTAAAATTGTATTCAACAAAAACATTCCCCCCAAAAATGTAGGTGCCCTTTATAATCACCTTTTTACTATTTTAATGAATTACATGCAGTAATAAACATGAGAACACTGCAAAATATTTTGCCACAAACTTGCAGGCAAGCAACTAACTATGAACAAAAAAAAAAAGTTAAACAGTATAAATAAAAACAACTAACACAAATATTCCTTTAAAAGCAGAGTAAGCAATTTTTTCGATTAGCACGTCGAGCCGAATACCTAAACAAACTTGCCTACAGCAAATGCTGCACCAGCTTTAAAGCATACTTTAAAACATACTTTGGCCACCTGCATTACGTAATTTTGTCATCAGTAGGGCTCGCGGACAGTGCAGGCAATTTTTTGAGACCCGCACGGACTGTCTGCGTACAACGGTGACGAATGCTGAAAGAGTGCAAGTCAATTGGTGGCATTGCGCGTGTATCGACCTCGTCCGTCCGCACTAATCCAGGATTGAGAATACTTTGAAAGCTGTGTGGGCGTGGCTGTGCGCAAGACGGAACAGAACGTGGAAAGTGAAGCATACCCGGGTAAGAATAAGCGTCGCATTAGCAGGATGTTTTACGGATCTGCACGGAAGTGGGTTTTTGACATTGACTATGTGCCAGTTCTGAGGAAACGTTGAACCATTTAACTGTAAAGGTATTGTCCAAAGGTTAGCATTTCCCAAGCAAAGACGTACATTTGCAGTAGGGCTGTGCGAAATATATCGAACAATATCCGCTGTTTTCAAAAGGAACGCCAGCTTATAAAGAGAGCCATCGATCACTGAGAAGCTGCGCCATTGAATCACCCGCGAAACTCAAGGCATAGCTTCTCAGTGATTTGAGAGAGGTGGTTTGAGAAGTCTAATGTCAAGGTGTTGTGCAGAGAAAGGTCTTTGTTTATGTGAAGTGCTGGGAGTGGGACAGTAACGCAGACGAAATGGCCTGAAACCTTACTAATTATGCTTACAGTTACAGTAGATTTTGTCTGTGCTAGCATACATCTCACCATACATACAAAATAAAAGCAATGCTGTAACATCTAAAATTACCTTTGTACTCCACTGTATAGCCCCTTAGAATCTATAACATCTGCTGTGTAACTAAAGACTGCCACAAATTGTAATGAAAGGACAATTCTGGCAAGGTATAAGACCAATGTCCCCTAATTCACCACTTATCAGATCAGAGGAAGGGTGATCCTTGACTTAAAGGGAAAGTTAACAATGTTTTTTGAAACCTGTATGATTCACTAAGTTTTTTCCCCTGCATAATAAGGAAAGTCAAAAGGCTCGAATGTTGGTATGTCCGTTTTATTGTATAGCTATCGTACAGCTGAAACACTGTGTGCAAACCAAAAGCAAATGTAATTATTTCTGTGAGAACATTTATAAATGAAGTCAGTGCAAAAACACAAGCGCATATTCTTGAAGTGAATGACACAAATTTTACACGAGCTTTACATGTACTCTACCATAAATCTCTGAAAGCTTTCCTTTATCTTCCTTTTTTAAGGGCATTAAGCTAAGTCTCTTAAAAATGTATAACTATACCGTGAAACGAGAGGTTTTCAGCAAGGCTGTCTGATTAGGACTACTAATGTCAAATTTAGACTGTGGGATTCAATTATCCTGCTGTCTAAAATGATACACAGCTTTCGGAAATGGATTACATTCAGGTACTCCTCTGCCTCTCCCTGGCCCCTGCAGATTTTAAAATATTTATAAGCTGAAAGTGGAATCCCAACTCTGTACAGTCCTTTAAATGATTTATGAAGCTCATTCTTCTCTATGTTTTGTTTCTCATAATGACACACGTCATTCCACCATGGAGGCCAACTGGCATTTTAAGGGTGAGACCATAGAGCTGCTCACCTCTATTAATTCTTCATATCTGCACTCAATAAGAGATCAAAACACAGCAGCCTTTGCTTTTAATCACCCACTTCTTAAGCTGCTTTATCACTGCGGAGACGGCTGCCAGGCTGAACAGGGGAAAGAGAAAAATAAGAGCGTCTAGGAGGACTGTATAATACTTAAGATACTCAATAAGAAACTGAGATCTGGCTTTGCTCAGCTTTTGCTGTAGTATTTTTGAGCCAATCACAAGAGCCGAAAATAATCACTCAAGCTGAATAATAAATGATGTATGAATATCAGCATGAAAACTGATGACATTAAGCTATGACATCAGTCAGCAAATATAAAAGTGTCAGTTTACTGTAAATATAATAAATGCATTCAAAAAACAGCTATTCTAAAGTGAAATATTCACAATTTAAATGTTGCTGTTTTGCCAGAATACAAAAATATTTTTCAATGCTCAATGGAAAAATACTTTGCAGCCAGATGGTATACTTACGGCGTCTACCAGCAGAGTCTAGCGGGGCCATGCTAACCAGCTAAGCTTTAACCCTTTGGTTGGAACCCGGTTAACTACGTTTGTGTGCTTCCTGTGGGCGTTTCTGGAGCACACCGCTGCTGCCAACATCCTTCTGCAGGCCTGCCAGGGCGTCCTCCAGACATTCTGATTTTGTGCCCCCTGGGGCTAATTATAAAACCCATCTTTTGCTGGGCCACCTGCTTCACTGTGAAATGAAGCGCTTGTGGTGTGAACGAAGTCGCTGGCTGATGAAGAGTGTTAATGATTACTCACAGAAGTAATCATTTTCTAATCACCAGGGGATGCAATGAGACAGCTCTGGTCCCTCCCCAGGCAGTCTAATTTAAATGACACAAGTGAGAGATGTTCAGCTGACTGTTATGACGCATTCTTAGAGGCCAGTGACACAATTGTAATTCCTCAGCATTAGGTTTAAGCAACTACCTTTGGTGTATAACATACACAAATCAATATGCACGCTAATCATTTAACTCGTTTAATGCAGACAAGAGGCTTGCTGGCTTCTGGGAAAGGCAGTTTATGCATATGTTGTTAGTCTGTTATGACCTATTAGCTTAAGTCTTCATAAGTGCTGCCAGACATGATGTTATGATAGCAGAAATGATGATGAGTCTAGAATGCCTATAGAAGTAAAGTTAATATTGACTATATGAAGTGCATTAACTTTGTTATAAGCATTAATGTTTAGTACAATGTAAATGAAAAGGTTAAATTTATGTTCTTGCGCTTGTTTTTGTACAGTAATTTTTTTGATAGTAAGCTTATAAATGGAAATAAAATTTATTTACTTCTTTGGAGAGTTAAATAAGTATTAGAGCCTGACCGATTTATCGGCAGGCCGATATTAGGCATTTTCCAAGCTATCGGTATCTGCATTTATAATGGCCGATAAATGAATATTTCAAAAATAAAAGCGGACAAAACACCCTTCAACCATGTCATAAGTGTTAGCGTGGTATAGTTTGTCCACCAGAGGGCACTCTACACCGTCCCTGTTGGCAACAATTGTGTATAACGCGCCACACATCCTACAACCTGCTGATCCAGCCAGAGTCGGGAAGACAGACTTACCAAAGCTTACCAAG
The DNA here is from genome assembly GCA_032361065.1 of Enteromius trimaculatus. Lineage (NCBI taxonomy): Eukaryota > Metazoa > Chordata > Actinopteri > Cypriniformes > Cyprinidae > Enteromius > Enteromius trimaculatus. The sequence goes on from JAUMHP010000084.1 coordinate 5,298,709, forward strand.
TCTTTTAAAACTGGTAACTTTAATTTGGTTGTTGTTGTTTTTGTTCAAACGACTTTACGTTTCATATCTTAAGTTTGTATTTTTATACATTTTATTTATTAGAACTTTAATATATTTTGATGTTCCTCTGTTCTGTTGTGACAATAAAAGAAACAAGTTTCTTTTTAAAATGCATTATCATATTATGTTAGTTAAAACTCATAAATAACTACAAATAACTAATGTTAGGGAAATATGTTAATGTTTTGTTGTGCATTTCTGAAATAAAAAAAAATTAATTTAAATAAAATCGGAATATCGAATTTTAAAAACAACAAATATTTGTATCGTATCGGCCTTCAAAATCCTTTATCGGTCGGGCTCTAATAAGTATCATTAATTAAAAACATAAAAAGCAGACATAAAAATTAATAGTAAAATACTGCATAATGATGAACTTAGATTTCACCAAAATATTAACTCAAATTAGTCTTTGCTTGGAAAAAAATAAAATTCTGCTTTTTATATTTATTGAGATTTAAATTTTTTGTACAGTACATCTATAATAGGGTTGGGTCGATAGACGATGCCATCGCCGATGGCCGATAGACGATGCTGAGCCGGCATCGCGATCCTCCGCCCCGCCACAGCAGCAACAACAACCAGCTCGCGATAAACATGCTGTATCTATGGTGGCAAATCTATGCCATTAATAAGCGAGAGCACCACTGATGCTGGCGAGCGTGGTAAATTTTTTTCGCGAGAAAAAAACAGATGTACTTGCGAAGAAACTGGGCCGCAAGCTCATTTCAAACCCTTGCACAATTCAAGCACTCGCGCACGATCACTGTTATTTATTTATATTTTTTTTGTCAGTCGTGCAGCGGGGACAACCCAACCCCCACACGCCGCCTACGATGACGCCATCGTCCATCGCGATGTTTCAGATTAGACATTATACAATGTCAAATTGGTCGACATGCATTTTAAAACCCTAATCTATAATTTTAAAAACTTAATAACACATCTGTACCTTGTTCAGAATACACAACTGATGGCAATGCATTTTCCATTTCTAAAACAAAGGTGGTAGGTTCTTAAAGTAAACTTCTTTGCCTTCCCACATAAGAAATGCTTGGTCTAATGAAAAAAGTATTTACTAATGGACTAACAGCCACATAAGACTTATTGCTTCTGGGCATGGGGACTTTAATGCACAGCTGGGAAATGCAAATTCTGCAAATTTACAATTGCATTCCAATTGTGAAATGGTTTCTGTTCACATTGTCCTCTGGCCACTGAAAATATTCAACAAAACATAAAAAAAAAAAAAAAAAAGACAAGTTTCAGTGGTCAAAATTTCAAGAGCTTTATAGCATACATTTGATGGGAAACAAAACACTGTGACATCTGTTCAAGCAGCAATAAGCACCCTCTCCCTAAATCTCTCCACACTGAGTCCCTCATTGCAGTCTGTAATTACAGAGATTAAGCCACTTTGTGCTCTCACTCTACCTAAAAGTCAATTGACAGAAAAAGCTTTGTAATGTAGATTACAAATCAATATTTCACTGGCTCACTAGTGCTGACGCATCATTCTGATCCTAACTAAGAACTCATGAAACGTTTAAGCCTCAACCTTCAACCCTCTTGAAGTTGCCCTTCAATGATAGTCATTGCTGCATTATACTGCAAGACATCCAGATGGTTTAACATGCCAATTTTCTCTTTGCTCAACCACTCTCAAAACCCTCAATAAGATGGGAGCACTCAGCTGCTTTCAAAGAAGGCTGCCAAGCCGAGTTTAGCATTTTGGCATGCAGTTATCTTGACAGAAATCACTGTTTATGTGTCAATGTCGACAGCCTACTGACTTCAGTTGCTCCTCTGCTGAGAAATATGATTTAAGCAGTTTTCAAAGGAAGCACCTACAATACAAAACGATTTGGTTGTGTGTGTGTGTGTATAGATCAGATAAGGTAATACAGATACTTACACCATCAGAGAGAATAATAAACAGTATACAGTCTTTAAACTCACTTGAGTACATCAAAAATGAGAGAAAAGCCAAAAACTTACCAAGATCCGATCCATACACTTCAATCGGAGTCATCTAGGCAGGAAGATGTTTCCAGGTACTAACAAATGCAGTAGGAATCAGTGAATAAGGCACGGTAGTGATACTGTTCCAGCTATCTGACGTTGGATCATAGCAATCCAGGGTTTTACACCGCTGTGTGCCGAAGTATCCGCCGACCACGTAGAGTTTATTACCAGAGGCCACAGCATGGCAGCTCATTCTTTTTGAAGTCATGTCACCAACACGCGTCCATTGATTGGTCTCACAGTCAAATCGGTAAGCGGACGCTGCGGTGAACTCCGTATCACCACCCATTATGAATATCTGGCTGCCAAGGACAGCGGCAGCGGTGTATCTCCAGGGTTGTGGGCATTCGGCAGCTATAGTCCAGCGGTTCTCAACAGGGTCATAACATTGGACCTTTGAAGCCTTGTCCCGGTGTATGGTGGTTCCACCAAACACAAAGAGTTTTAGCTTGGCGCTGACCACTGCTGCATTGCTAACACCATCCCTAAGTGGTGCCATCATTGTCCACTTGTTGGTTAGGGGGTCATACCGCTCAACCTGTTTAAGAGATACTGATGGGGAGGCTGGGAAGACACCTGCTATAGCAGTGTGACCCCCAACAACATAAAGGCAGTTTTCAAGTTCAGCCGAGCCATGTCCAAAACGTGCAATCAGCATAGGGGCACCTTTCGACCATTCTTCATGTACCGTGTCATATATCCAAACATCCTTTGACACTCCATTTTCCGACCCCCTTCCTCCCGTCACGTAAACTTTGCAGCCAATGGCACATGCGCTGAACTCTTTCCTGGGACTGGGAAGATCAGATTTAGGGATGATCTCTTTTGCTTTGTGATCCACTTGGTAGATCTTATCACACATAAATGTCTGACCGCCAAGAATGAGCAGCGTGTGCCCAGCTTTGCGAGGCCTAGCGCATGGGCTAGTGACAACGCCGTCATTCTGCAGAATCTTTTTCTTGCACTGCATGGCCTCATCGACGATCTGTCGGCTCCTTTTATCTGACATCACAAGTTCCTCACATGCCACGGCCTCAATGAGGCATTCCGAGGGTAGCAGCGCAAGGCGTAGTCCTCGCAGCAGTTCAGGAAGGTAGTCTCTGCGGCTGTCTAGGTCATACCTTACCCAGCGCATGACTGCATTGAACACAACTTGTTCATCTTCAACTTCCAGCTCATCGCTAAGGATGAGATCCAAAAGCTTGTCTTTCGAGAGGCCGCAGAAGTCTTCGGTGTCTCGAAGAGTCTCAAAGTGGATGAGGCACATCCTCCACGACAGCTCATAAAGGCGCTTGCACTGATGGGCGTCGGAGAGCAGCATCATCCCTAAGCAGTTTGATGCATGCAGATTCTTCTCTAAAAATTCTGCTGCTGCATCACGGATGTCGTGAAACTGCAGCATATCCCCAGCCTCGAGAAGTGACTCTGCGTTCTCCTCGTTGATGATGACACGTGAGGAATAAGCAAAGTCCAACAGCAGCTCCAGCACTTCTGGGTGAACACTATCTCGGAAGTTAACCTCATTGTCAAGGCTCTCACGGAGGCCACCGCTAAACATGGCTTCAAAGTAGCGACTGCAAGCGGCAAGCACAGCTCTGTGACAGGGAAAGGAGCGGTCGCCTGCCCATAGGGTCACATCTGTGAACATGCACTGTTTGCGCAGGGTGTTGAGGTGGGTGAGCACACTGTCTGGATGAGACGGCTTGTGGAAGAGCGAAATGTTCATGGAGCCCGTGCTCGTCCTGGACTTGCGGTTTTCATGGACGCTGACTGACATCTTTTCAAGCACGTCCAAATTTTCACTGGTTCCAATACCCCGAACTAGGAAAATACAAAAGCACAACAAAGGAGGTTAGCAGGTGTAAAAGGTATTTTCAGTATTGGGGATGACTCACTGATGTACGTGTTTATGTTTGGCAATAAAATCATCACTGAGAAAGCAGTTATGCACAGTGCTGTATCAACAAAATTTAGAGCCAACTAGTGCCACAATTTTTTTCAGCTGCAGACAACACAACTATTGGTCTTAGACTTTTGGATGATTAACATGTACTTAAATGTGGTTGTAGTGTTTGCATTGAAAAGGCTGAGAAAACTCTTTTTTTTTTTCTTCTTGTGTACAAATGTCTAGAGACTGAAAATGTATTGCCTGAATGACATTTTCACATTCTTCACAAGAAAACTTTGCTTGACATTTGCTAGATATTCCCAGCTCATTGTGTAATCTTGAACAGTTGAGTTTACTGCACTTTGTTTAGAGAATCTTAGAACTGTAATCCTTCTTTACACTGCACAAAGTGCACAATTAATCAATTTAATCACATTTTATGCTGACAGATTGTCATAAAGTTTAGATTCAGAAATAAGTCTGTAATGCTTTGTTTTTGGCAAAACCTTAAGATAACTATGCAAGAAATCCAATGAGATCATTATAATGAACTTGTCAAGAAAACAAACATAAGAGTGTCTTATTTAAACTATTAAATGGTAGCATTACTAGTTTAATTGCGTGTCATTTCTGATAAAATTGCAAGAATTAAAATAAGCTATCTATAATAATATCTATATAAATATCTATAATAAACTGAGAAACCTAAACTTGATTTGCAGTGCAGAAACGCAATAGGAAAAGCAACAAAAATGGAATGCAGTTACCCTGCAAAAATAGTTTCAATGTAAATTGCATTAATAAAAGTTAATAAAGATCAGGATACTGAAGAGAAATAATTGACATTTAATTAGGGTTGGGTACCAAAACCCGCTACCAGTATGGCAACGAAACCTACTGGAAGAAACCGGTATGTACCGGACCGAACCAAAACGCAGATTTCGGTGACTCATTTCGGTGCCGTGCCTGAATTAAAAACCCAACAAATCTATGATTTTGTCTTCATTTAATGTACCGTTCATAGAGTAAATCTTTTTCATATACTTTATTAACCGACTTTTTAAACCTTTCATGCAATTTCATGATAAATCATTCAAGTGAACAGTTGTACAGTTTCATATTTATTTGCATATTGAAATTAATATTTCTGTATCCCTCCGTGTTGTTTTTATTTACTCTGTTTGGAAGATAACGAGACATTAAATCTCCTTTGTAATAGATATGATTATAAATCACGAACAAGGCATTTACAGCTGTATTTGGAACAATGCTTTCTAAATGATGAACCAACTCTTTACTAATGCTTAACTAATGATTCATAGTGTGCAGTTATTATAAAGTGTTACTATTTTTATTTTTTAAGTATCGATTCAGACACCGGAAACGGAAAAAAACTCTAAACGATACCCAACCCTACATTTAATGCATTTCTTTCATGTAACCCTATAACAAAGACAAAAAAAACAACTAATATTTCAACATTTAAAGGCTGTGGTAGGTAATTAAATGTACAAAGCCCAGGTTATATTGCTCGATTTAATGAACTGTCAGGATTTTGAACATGATTTGGTGAAATCCTGACAGTTTTGCTAGTTCTATCAGAGGTTAGAAGGTTTCAAGATCAAAGGTTCAATGTTACCAGTGGCTCATTGTGTGAGTGATTGTGCTTGCATGTAAACTGGATTCTTTAACTGAAAAGATTTGAGGTTGTGACGAGAGAGGGGTGCAAGCATGCACAAATATCAGCAGGGTCTTTATGGATCACACTCTCGGGATGACATGAATCACAATGCCAGAGGTGGCCACAAAGGATGCAAGGTCACAGCTATCCGTGCAGAAAGCTATGCAGGGGGATAACGGCAGCTGGGAGGCTGATATTGGAGGGGTTGGATGCAGGGCTGTTGATGGGTGAACAAGAGAAAGGGAGCAAGCAGGTGTCTAAAACCACTTACAGCGACAAAAACTGCTGACCCACGCACAGGCACTGACAGTGAGGAACTGAGGGGGGGTCTGCATTGGTCCCAAAAAGCGTCCCCTCAACAGGCCAGGCCGATAGAATCCTTTTGGGGCCAGGGAACAGAAAATGCAAGAGAGAGATTTTTTTTCCACATGTAATATGAAAACTTAAAGAGGTTCTCCAGTCATTTCTTGCAAGTGACAATTTATTAAATGCTGTACAATTTCAATGACTGTGTGGACAGGTTTGTGGCTGAATGAAAAGGAGAACGCTAAAAAAGAAGCCCGACTATTATTTCACAGCTTGATGAAACTGCCTCGGAGTTCCCGCATGGTTCATCCTATCAACCATGGTAACATCACTCAACAACAGCATGAGCCATGCCAAAGTTTCTGAATCATTCTATGTGAACAAACTAACTACCTATCCATGCGGATATTCTCACCCGCATGAATGACAGCTTTTAATTGCAATGCCACTGAGAGACTGAGGAACAAAGGTCTTTATTTCTTTGAATGTTCTTCCTGTGTAAACATCTAGACTCCTCTGACTAAATAGCCTTTCCAGGTTCTTTTCACCGAGGACGTTGGTATTCCAGAGCTGTATTTTTTAGTTAGGCTACAGCAATGGAGGGAGGGGGGTGCTTTTTGTGTGTTTGCGGAAAGTCAAAAGCTGGCAACCTCGCCGATTTGAAAAAGCTCAATGAATCACCGGTCTGCATGGAGGCCATCATCAGGACCAAGTACTTCTATCAGCACTCAGGCTAAAACATATTTTACACAAGTACGTGGATGCAGACATTTCTCGCTGCGCAAGCTCGACTTCACGCACCGTCGCTGTCCGAATCGTTGTAATACACAACGAACAGCTACAAGGGGCGCTATAGCAGATGTCTTTTGGTTTAAGAAAACTGCAACAATTTTATATTTCAGGGGAACAACAACTTTTCAACGAGGCAACTTTGTACTGACCCCTCTTTATTCAGGGATTATTTTAACACTAAATATTCTTTGCCGAATACTTTTTTTTTAACTAAATTGTTGCAACAGACAGTCCTTACCGTCCTTGTTACATAATACTGTGGCCAAACTGGCCATATTGGTAATTTTGTCTAAAATGGAAAAAAACTTAAGTGAAAGCATGCTAAGCCCTCCTACGCTTAGTTTCTTATTTATTATGACAACACAAAGAGGCATTTTTCAACCCTGCAAGGACGCCCAGAACGGCACATCTGGACATCTCCCTTATGTCAGGACATTGCACCACTAATAAAGGTCTGATGAATTGAATCAGGTGTTAAACATCCATAATTGTATGGGAACAAAACGTAGAACTCTACGTCGATACTCTAACTACCAGGGGAGTAATTAAGGCAAATACTATTGTAATGTTGGGGTCATGAAACATTTGCAAAAGTAAGCAGCAGCCAATATGCGTTTAGACAGGCGTTTGTTTACTTGAACTGTGACCGATGCAGAAATAACTGGAATTCACTTCAAACACTGCCTTTGTACACGAAGCCTAAGGCCATCAGACGCAACGTCCAGACTTTTTTTTTTTCAATCGCATCAACATATTTTAATTGTAAAAACGTTCTCTAGGAGCAGGTGTTCTGTGGTTCGGGCTTGGGTGGGAAAAAAGCAACAAATACACAATATACTGTCCGACGTTCCCTCAGTTAACCCCTCGCATCAAATACACTATGAGAAGTGGTTGTACGTGAACAAGTGTAGCCAATTTGGAATTTAAAAACAGATAAACAATAAGTTCGTAGTAAACGGCGACTATTTTCTGCGCCACGAGACTTCAGAAATGCGCACCAAGTAAAGCTACAGTTAGCCAGCTCGCTAGAGCGCTAAACAATGTAAAGACACACCTGATTAAATCGATAACTTACACTGAGGTAAAATGTAATTGCAAGATAAAAAGTGACCATAGTAACATCTCAAAAATGACAGATTTAGCTGCGCTTATGTTTATGGCGACCGCTCGACACTGTGAATGAGAGAGGAGCTAATGCTGTTAGCGGAGAGTCGTAACTCAGTGTACTGACATGCAGAAGAAAGCCTGACAAACTCTTGGCGATTACAGACACGTAAAGACTCTGCTCTCCCTGTAAGCGATCATTATCTTCCGATTTACACCCATATCCCCTTCTGGAAGAAGCGAGAGGTAGTCATCAATCCCTATCCAGCTCACATCTAATCCTGACTGAGTGTATTGGCTTTTTGAGCTCTGCCAAAAACAGGAAGAACAGTGCAGATGTTGGTTAGAGTGTTATTCATCTGAAGCTTTTTTGTTTGCTCTAATACAAGACTCTTTTTAGAAAGACGTGGTATACTTACAGTGTCCTGAGCGCTAGCGCGAAATCCTGACGTTATGCAGTTTCAGAATTAGGGAAGGAATCATAGTTTTGTTCACCTCTTGTCTGGTAGGCTGTGTTACTTTGTTCACATTCCAGTCCACACTGATGAAAACTGTGGAGTCTCCTGAGGTAATATCCAAAAGCAGGGAAACGGGTTGATTGACGTGCCGTTGACCAATTACGCGCTGAGGATTTATGCAAATATAATGCGCAGCCAATAGGAACGTTCCAACCTGAAAGTCTGCGCTGTTTTCTGTACAAAACAGCCAATGGCGGAGCAGTGGGAGGAGCGTCGCGGAAGGCGACGACAGCACATCACAACAATTAGCAGGGCAGTAATAGACTTTTTGTGCAAACACGCTGTTTTAAATTGGGCACAAAGACGAGTGTTTACCTGTTTTGTCGAACTGGTAATTGCATTTAAATTATAGCTATTAGGTTTTTCAATATAGTTAGCATATTACTCTTATTATTGAATTAATGTCCCGTTGTTTGTTCATAAGGCAATGGCTTAGTGCCATCACAGTTATATCCTTTTTCCATGTATTTTTGTTTGTATGCATGCAGCATTTGTAAATTGAGGATGTTTTAAATGCAGTGCTTTTAGCTCCATCTAGTGGGTTTGTTCCATTCACTGCTATTATAGAGCACAACACCTGTTTACCTCTCTGATCATATGTAGACGCATGTTAAAGCAAACACTGCTAAAACAACAACAACATAGAACCCTGCCCAATGCACAATATAAACGTAATGGATGTAATGGTTATAATGGGAATTGTATAGGTTTAATGGAGAATATGGTGTATACTGGAAAATGACAGATTGCTTTGGTGGGACGTTTAAATCCTATTGGAAAAATGATCCCCCCAAAAAAGTTTGGAAACCGCTGAAAAGATAGATAATACAAGAAAAATTCTCTCTTATAATATACTTCAGATTGTTACTCTTGTTTTTGCTCAATATTAGGTTAATCAATATTTTACATAAATATTTTAAGTTAAACTGTTTTATATTTATAATATTAATTTAGTTTTCTTTAGAAATATTGGCTTATTATCATTTAGTTGCTATCTGATTGTAATTTCTTTCCCACAGTTTAAGTGCTAGTGGTCTCTCTGCAAATGATAACTCTGGCATTTCATCACTTGGTGCTCTGGGTTCATCACCTGGGCCTGTGCATTTTCTAGTCTGTCCCTGTGCTGCTGAAGCATGTGTAATACAATCAAGTTCACTTAGATTTGAGTCTGAATGCATTTTCTGGGCCAGTGCATTGAGACCCACTGCCTTGTCCTTGGCTCGACTAAAGAAATGGTTGGATTTCATTGGTGGCCATAATTAACTGTGTTCCATCTGCAAAATCACCAAGGGAGTATCCTCCATTAGTTGTCTAAATCTAATACGGGACCAAAGGCTCTTTAAGTGTGGAGAAATGTGCTGATCTTTACCGCGTTAATACATGCAAGACAGGCAGAGTTTTGACCGCATATGCTGTGGTCATTAGGAGTCAGATCATGAAATTGTAGCACTATAATAAAGCCACAGACTTACTGCGGTGCTTACAGCAGCTTTTGCTGGGGTAAAAAAAGGTTTAGGGCTTAAAAGGCACGCAATGTGAGCCATATCTAATTTTAAATGCTGAATAAGTGCCTTATAAACCAGACATGGTAAGCCAGGTGCCAAAACAGAGGATTATATAGATTAAATAATATTTGTACATCTCAAGTCCGATTTATTTGTGTAGCGCTTTTCACATTTCAAAGCAGCTTTACAGAAAATGATGTTAATGTTTAGAATATCTTAATGTACTGTACGTGTGCAGATTATACTTTTATATCAACTTTTTACATTTTTGTCAATCAATATAGTTATGTCTCTATGACTGCTAAATGTAGTGTTCAAAAACGTTAAAAACTGACAAATCACAATACAAAAAAATAAAAAATATGGATCATCATCACCGTAGGCATTACATTTCATTCGGGTTCCACTTGATGAATGACCCTGGTGAGAAGATAGTACTGTCCCTCATCATTTTAAACTTGCACCACAGATATGCAGCTGGCCACTAAGAGGGTCACAGGAGAGCCCGTGGGTTATCCCGACATGACAAGTGCCCCCTAAAAAAGCAAGGCCATAATCCTACTGATATTTGAAGATCGCTGTAAACTTTCCAACTGTGCTTAGTTTTATGTAAATTGCACTACCCATGGTGCACTTGTTCCCAAACAGTAAAATCTGACCCTTATGACGTACTGCTGGCATTCTAAATTTCGAATGATATGTTCTTACCGTGGAACAGTTTGCAGAGAGCTTCCCATGCAGCAGAGTTTACGTGTGCTTGGTCATAACTTCTGATCTGATTAAAGGCCAGTTTGTTTCTTTCTATCCAGGTTCTGTTTGCAAAACACAAGCTGAACATGGAAGACACACGGGAAGAAGCATCTGGATCTGAGGCCCCTGCACAGGTCGTCCAGCCATGGACTTTTTCCAAGTCATCTTTGATTAGAAAGCTGAGACAGCACTTAATCAGTTGTAAGTTGTATTATTTTTATTATTATATCTCAACCATGCGATATAATTCTTTATTTATCCATCTATATTTTTTTATTGCTGTAAAACGATGAATTGATTAAATCATTTGCATCCAAAATAAAAGCTTTTGTTTACATAATATATGTTTGTGTACTGTGTATATTTATTATGTATATATATAAATGTGCATATTTAAGAAAAAATATGCATATATATATATATATATATGCAATTATATAATATTATATAATATAAATTATAAGAATCTAAATATACATGTAAATGCATGTAAAAATTTTCAAATTACATGCTGCATTTATTTATACACATAATACACATATATTTTGTAAACAGAAACGTTTATTTTGGATGTAATTAATCATTTGACAGCACAAATTAATATTTATACAAATGCATTTATCTATCTTTATGCATTTCTTTACATCCATTTATTTTTGTATTTCCTTACTGATACAGTATGTGTTTATTTATATATTTATCCATTTATGCATTTTTTTATCTATATGCATTCATCTGTATCTACTTATGTTTATACATTAAATATGTACTGCAATAGAAAAGGATGCACTTATTTTAGATATGCATTATTTTCACGGAAATGCCGTAGGCTTGTTTGCAGTGTACTAATCTGAGTAACTATGTGGAGCTTCAGAGTGTTTTCGTGGCGGTCTTCTACGTGACAGTTCATTCTGGGCGAGATGCTAATGGTGATGCATCTCTCAGCTGATGATGATGAAGCAAATCAAGCATCAGATGAGCCCGTTGTGGTTTTGCAGCCTCTCATCTCTAAGCAATCTGTGAAACTGAATCATGTGCCGAGGACGCAGTGTGATCTGGCATCAGATTTTTTATAAATAAATTTAGCAATGTGCTCAGTAGGTCGGCAGTTATAAAGTGTTTTTTCCATGAATCTATGGTTACAGCTATGTGGACGCTCAAAGAACATCCCCATATGTGCTTGTTGATTTCAAAACCTTTGGGTCCTTGAGGATATTGGCTTCCTTCATCTTCTGGAATGTTTTCTACTGGATGATGGAATATGACTCATGGGATTTGTTCCTGTTTAGACTCGAGGGTCTACTTACAGTATACTATTGCATCAGAAGAACTATGTAGACAATCATATTTATTATTTTTAAAGCTTAAATAGGTACAAAAAAAAAAAGAGTATAAATTCTTCCTTAAACAACACGATCTTCTGTTGAACACAAAAGATGATATTTAGAAGAATCTTTGTTACCAAACAGTTGATGGTAGTCACTGACTTCCATTTTCCAAGTCAATGACCACCATCAATTGTTTATTTGCCAACATTATTCTTTGTTTTAAGTAGTATTGGTAGTATTAAGCATCCACACAAACATTTATTTTTCTTCTGCTCTGATGTTCATTGTGATGCTTGTTTGTGGCTTCTGTAATTCCTGATAGCTAGCCATGAAAGCAAAAGGTTTTGCAGCCGAAAAGCAGAAATTCATTTCACTCTTAAAACTTCTTTTCCCTTTTATCTTTCATCATCCTGTAAGGGTGCGATGAAAGTTAACGAGGAGGTGATCCGATGAGGATCGTTTTCTGCCTTTTAAATCTTAACAGTGTTTGCAGCAATAGGCCTTGGCTTTATTTATTTATTTACAGAGAAAGTTTTCGAAATTTGAAAGTCAATTTCAATATAAACACATATTTTGCAACCAAAACTTTTAGACATTGCACTTTATGCAAAATTGTAATAGATATACATTGACAAAATACCCAAATAGTGGGCTGAGTTGCTGGCTATTGCAAAGCAACTTGATTCAGTTACAAGCTTTATTTCTCTTTCACGCAAAGCGTAAACATTAACTACCCTCTTCATGCAGTGTTTATGTGAGACAGCGTGAGTCTGCTCTTATTTTTTCCCAGAGTCACAGTTCAAGTGAAGCTCCTTAATTAACATAAATGAAACTCAGTTTGAACTCTGTGGCTGTAAATTCGAGACCTGGTCTTCCCATTCCCTACGAGTTTCTTGTAACTCAATGTGTCCTGTCTGCATATATCTCCTCTGATTACCGCTGATGATAATTGCCTCACTTATACTGGCCAGAGAGTTCATAGAGTCTTAAGTGAACTGGGGTTGAAACACACACATCCTGATTTTGCCAAGTACTATGTGTACCTAGGTCAACATACTTTGTTGACCCTGGGACAACATTTTAATCCAAAAATATATTCTTAACCCGCCCTTACACACGAGAAATGCCTAAAATCATATTTAATGATAGATGAATGACACTGATGTACAAGTACCAAACTGTTTCTTCAAATCTGATTGGTTAATCACAATGTTGTCCCAGGGTCAACAAAGCTGTTGACCCAGGGAAATCTTACGCTTGGCAAAATCAGGTTAGCGTTGAAATACAGACCGCTGAATCCAGCTGTGCATTATGTATAATGCCTGTAAGTGCTTGCATGTTAATAGGCATTTCTTGTCAGACTAGGCAGGAGTGTGCGCTATAGCTGTCATGACCGTGTCAAGAGCTGTCATGACATTCTTCTCCTGTAGTTTATGAGTATGTGAAGTACAATGTGACCACAAGAGGGAGATAACAAGCCATGCATTGTAGAAAAAAAATGCTCTGTAAATCACTGTGGCTCTCAGCCGGTTTTGCTTCAGGACCCAGACCGTATGCTAGTTGTTTATAGTACTATATGCCATATAGTTACATTTATTTAAAATTATCTGTCTATCTGTCTGTCTGTCTATCTAAAAGTGTGTGTATATATATATATTTCACAGTAGTCAACAATTAAAGTTGACAAACCGCAAAACCAAATATTGTGAAATATTATTTCAATTTAAAATAACAGTTTTCTGTGTGAATATATTTTAAAATGTAATTTATTCCTGTGATACAAAGCATCATTACTCCAGTCTTCAGTGTCACATGATCCTTTCAGAAATCATTCTAATATGCTGATGTTTTATTATCGGTGTTGGAAACAGTTGAGCTGCTCAATAGTTTTTTTTAGGATTCTTTGATCATTAAAATAGTAAAAGGAGAAGCTCTTATTTAAAATGGATCATAATGTTCAACACGACAGTTACAGTAGTTTACTGTTTCACTACTGTAAAAAAGTTTTTGATCAGTACATTTTTATTCTTTCTTCTTTGAAAGAAATGAATACTTTTATTAACCAAGGAATGAACAAAAAAGTCATATTTTACATTTTAGAAATGTTTAATATTTGGTAAAAAAATTGTGCTGTTTTTTACTTGTTATTCATCAAAGAATCCTGAGGAGAAAAAAAGGAAAACAAATCACAGGTTCCAAAAAATATCTTTAGCTGCACAACTGTTTCCAACATTGATAATTCTATTAATAAACCAGTTTATTAGAATAATTTCTGAAAGGATCATGTGACACTGAATACTGTAGTAATGATGCTTTGTATCACAGGAATAAATCACATTTTAAAATATATTCACACAGAAAACTGTTATTTTAAATTGAAATAATATTTCACAATACATATAATACATATGTATAATATGATGATAAAATATAATGTCTAAATTAGTGTGGGTTATTCTTATAAATCCGCAAATGTGTGTGTTGATACAGGTAAAAGGATTAAAGATTTAAAAGGAGTTAATTTGACTATTAAACTATCAAATTCATATTTTGTATGGAATCTGACCCACCCCTTTCCCCCACAACCAACGTTTACTGCAATAGATGACTGATGAAATCTCAAGACCCTTTGCTCCCCCCCTCCCCTTTCCTCTCTCTCTGTTTACTTTTTTGTTGTGAGGTTGTTGGTGCAGGATTTGAGTAGGTGGGTGAGCGGGAGTGTGGGATAGGGATATTGGAGTGGGGTGGGAGAACTGGCAGCCCTTGCTGAGGTCGGATTTCACTGCCCTCTCTCTGCATGTTTTATGGAAAGTGCTATTTCAGCCATCTCCAGCATGTGAGTGCCAGTGCTTGGTCGATTGCTCATGTTACAGCCGCCGTTTGAGTGACAGTTGGATTTTCTGGCACACAAAAGAGCCCAGTGGAAAATCCTGAGCTGTGGCGGGATGCTTCCACAGCACAGGTCCTGTTGCGTTGGGAACAAAATACAAGACACACATCCCATTCAGGTTGCTGGACAGGTGGGAAAAGAATCTAATGTCCACTGTGGGCCTGATGAAAGGGGGGATACAAAATTGGCAGCGAATATGTGCCCTCTGAACACGTCTCTCTCCAAAAATACCATTAATGGCAAGAAAAGATGCTTAATGTGGTATTTTAAGTTAGTGGACCACGAGGGAATGAGTCATCCTCTTTAATTTGATGTTGAGATTTGCAGATGGCGATTAGACTCATGATCAGCAGTGTATTAAGCATTACTGGCTGCTGTCAACTACACATTTTAACAGATTTTTACCTTTGTTACCTTTATTTGTGATAAAGATCCCCATGTATGGAAGCCCTTTTCTGACCAAAACAGGTAATTCTGAGATACTGTAAGGTTTTACGTCATAATAAAGCTGAAATATTAAGCCACAGTTATGGAAAACTAAAACTGCAACTGTGATTGCTGCAGTTAAATAAGTTGGAATTAAGTTATAATCCTACATAATTGACTATACATGCTAATTGGGACTTTTTTAAAATCATAATTTTGACAATGATGAATAATTGTAACTTTAATAGGCAATTGTGAGAGATAAATGCCACAATTTAGGTGTAAGTTTGCATATATTTTAGTTTTAAAAGACCTTTTAAACCCATGACTTCTCACAGAATCTCAAATCATCCTTTGAGATAAAAAATAATAGTTAAAGAGTCAATCTCCCTTTTATGATGCGTTATGATTACTGCCGTATTGCTTGCTCGTTTTTACCTTGGTTATCAGATGAAAATAAACAATCATCCACTCTTAAAACCCGAGAGAAATTTAATCTAATATCTAATGGGAGCCAGCAACTGGAGATGGCTGTCTACGTGCATTTCATACCAAGGTTATCTTTTGCTAAGCGCACTAGATGACAAGTATGTCTGCTTAAGGGTTTCAGTATCCACATTTGCGTAATTCCCCTGTAAGAAGGTCTGAGCGTGGAATGAAAATTGGCCTTAGATGTGAAATTAAAAACACTGTTGTCATCACTTGATCAAACCCACCTCCTTCAAAAGCCCAAGAGTTAAATTCATGAACTGTGAACATTTAAAACAACTTGTTTTATTAACTCTAGATGTATTCTTTACATGTCTTTATACAGTATATGTTTTTTCTGTAACGTTAACATTCAGCAGAAGCTAAATCTATCGCACAACCACATCACTTCTATTACCTCTACAGCCTGAAACATGTGTTGTCTGATTCCTGAATGAATGAGGAATTTAAGTATTTAAGGATACAGATTTACGGATCATTTCTTTGGGAATTAGACTTAACTAGTCCGGGTTTGTGTCATTTGCGTCATATATCAACATATTCAATTTAAAGGGATAGATCACCCATGCAAAAATGAAAATTACCCCGTGATTTACTGACCCTCAAGACATCCTAGATAAATATTCTTTCAGGTAATTTTTTTATTTTTATTTTAAAGTCTATGGCACTGTGCCATAAACACAAGTTTTATAAACACAAGACGTAGGCTATCAAATCGTAGAGTCCTGATGAATGGAGAAGCCTGAAATGTTAAAAAATGCTGTAAAGCGCAATGGTCAAAGATGTCCATATAGCACATATTTACATGGAATAACTAATTAAAAAGCAGTGGCGCTTTATAAATGGCTCAGAGTAATGATGTAATCTCCATAAGAGTAATATGATTGCCAGAACAAACCGGGATTTTTTAAAAGGTCCTGTTAGCGCATGATCTCTTAAAGGGATAGTTCACCCAAAAAACAAACAAACTGATTTGAAACGCAAAAGCAAATTAAACTCTGTAGCTTGTGAGGATGCATTTATCTGCGCAAAAACCTGAACCGCATTTATATAATTTTTTTAAACCTCAATGTACAACTCATTCACAAAAGCTAGCGTGTCTTCGCAGTCATTGCAGACTTATTTGTGCATTATCACCACCTATCTCTGAACCAAAGACACTCTATCTACAATCTCAATTAGAAGTGTAAATGGTCAATTTTAGAGTTGTGTGGTGGTAATGTATGGATATAATCATTAGTTAAATTCCTGGATTAGTTTAAAAATATTTCAAAATACAAATACATTGTTTAACTTTTTATAATTAAAAGACCAATATTTTGTCATAACAAATGTCTTAAGAATAGTTCCAGTGAACCAAGTATCTGTATTTTGTCTTGTGTCGTGTTGTCACACCTTAAGGGGAGATAAGCAGTGATATAATTTTCCAAATTTATGATATAGCTTTTATTCTTCTGGTCAACCATATCAAGTAGTTTGAATAAAGAAAGCAATAACTTTGCCATAGTATCCTTTCAAAAGTTACCATAGTCATTGCATGCTTTGCGTGTGCTGCACCCCTCACCCCACCCTTTGAAAAAAGCAAAACCCTGTGAGTGGCAGACTTAAATCAGTGTAGTCTGTTAAGATTTATCAGTGATATATTCAAATGAATGAACTTTCTTGCTGTCCTTTTTCTAAATCATATCATTTGGTAGTGCATTTCTTTTTTCCCCTCAATCATTTTATCTAAAATGCAAGAAAATTTCAATTCTTTATTATTCTTATAAAAGCCATTTTGGATCCACAACTTGGATCTAGGGTAGACTGAAATAATCTATTTTGGCTTTATAGTTTAGAGCGTGTCCTTGGTGAGACTTTCAAGGATTGCATCCAGCCCACACTGTTTATCAATAATTTCTTGATGCCCGCTGTGTACTTGGTTTTCTCATTGACTTATTGATTTCAAAAAGCAAATGCTTTTATGCGCTTTCTTTTCCTCTCGGAGTTTGTTTGTGATGCTTTTTCTCAATATCATGCAGAACACCACAGCATAATTTGTGGAGAGTTGTACTAAAAGCGTTGACGAGTCATGAGGCTTTATGTTTATTTTTGCCTGGGAACAGCTCACAACAAGATTTAAAGATGGATTGTTAACTGACTGCTTTGAGTGCCGAACACACTTCCCGGCATCCTCAGCTTTGCTCTTATTTATTTATGGGGCTTTGAGCAGCTTGGCATAGAAGTCTGTCATAGGTGCCCTGCGTCACTCGGGTTGATAACTTATTTAACATGTTTGTGCTTAGAATGCTAGAAGAACAAGTGAAGTGCTGTTCCCTGTGTAAAGAGGGTTATGCCACAGGGAAGGTGATGGAGAAAGAGGAGGAGTGCTCTCTGTTGTTTTAGAGATGGAGCTAAACCTCTCTGTGAGGGTCTTGATAGGGTCTCCTGAAAGGTATTGCCAGAAAACATGATCATGCTCTGCCTGCTTCGGCTGGGATAAAACAACTTAAGCCCCTTAAACCAATTGAATGTTCTCAAACAGCTTGTGCACCATGAGCTCCATATATATTTTGCCCCACTCAAAGATAAACGAAAGCTACAAAAAGTGCCCCAGGTTCCATGCTTGTACCGTTGAAGCTGCATGCCAGGCAAGAAGACCATCTACTGCTCCCATTGGTAGTTCTTCAAGTGGAAAAAAACTTTAGATAATGCGTAGTCTCAGTTGAATTGGTACAAGAGTTTCAACATCTATCTGCCCAACCATCCACCCACCCACCATAAAAACAACTTCACTGAATTTCCACTCATTGAAATTCTTCTTTGCATTCGTTGAAGCTGGAGTTCTGCATCTTGTCTGCTACATCAATTCAAATTCAAGAATTGAATTGCAATTTCTCAGCAAATCTGTAGCAAGGCTCAAGTAGTTAGCATCTTGAACCCTATCGGGGTTGCTCGTAAACCTTGCCTGTCTTTTTATGGGAAGCTGGTTGACATATTTGTTCTTGACTAATAAATTGACATTAACTCACCAAATCTGTATGCCTGACTTTTGTGGAACACGAAACAACATATTTTGAAAGTCAATGTGATTGAATCGACATTGGAATACAATGGTTTAGACTTTTGTATATCCATTTGTGGCTTTTAAGTATAGGTGAAGGTGGCTTTTAAAAACATTAAAACTCAACTGAAATAAGCAAAGTGCAAGGACTGAAAGTAAGTGGTTTGGAAAATAGAACCAAGAGACCAGAAGAGATTTGGCCCCCTGACAAATTCTGCAGCAGGCAGAAGTCACTCTCAAAGTGTTAATTAAAAGGTTGGGAGACGGCCAAGCAGTCGTAAATTTGTAGTTGTAGGCAGCCGCCTTTAAAAGATATGCTTCTCCGAGCTTCCCGTGCATGTCTAGCTGTGGCGTTCAACAGTTTTGTTAATTTTCAATCTTGGCAGGCTAATGTTCTTGCACCGTGTGAAGTTCCTGTGATGGTTGCGACTAAACATCACTGTCTGAACTTGGCAACCAAGCTGACGCTAATGGGGGTTTAGATGGTGATTTACAGCTGTTTTGTTCTGATGCAGTTTAGCAGCACTCAAGGGAGAATAACGGCCTGAAATGTCGACAACATGGATAGGGTAAGGATGCACACTTGTGCCGTAGTGATACCTGCTAGCTTTTGTGTCATGCCAATCAAAGGGATCCTGTTGCATGCTTGCATGAATAGGGTTTATTTTCACTTGTGCATTCCCGGCATAACATGCTATTCATATTGTGTAGTGTGGATGGACATATCAAGAGGCTGAGACCAGTTTGGACATCCTCCATTGGCAGGTTCTAAGTCTACCGCCCACGCAACACCCCAGACTCACACATTTATAAACCCTGCCATAAGCTGTCTAAAGAAGCTGAATAAAACCACAACACCAACCCCCCACAGAAAACCACCACACCACCCTAGACGACTTGTGCACCCTAGACTGATTTACATCCCATTGGCCTGCAGGGTACACTTGCCCCTGTTACATTTTGTCAGGACAGAATCCAGTTAGGGAGTTCACCCAAAGGGAGGGAGGGCATTTAAATAACGGCCAGGTGCGACCCTTACATTCAGGACTCAGTGAGTGGCCTAGAGGCAGAGGGAGGAGGTAGAAGCAGAATCTATATCGGACATACTTCTACTTTGTCTTACTCTCGGTCCTATATCCTTTTGTCCTTTCTTCTGACACTATTCACCATTTCAAGATGTACAGCTACAGTAAACCCGGTCACTTTACCTGGACAGCGACATTAAGAGAGTGTGGAAGCCTCACTAATGGGGGTAAGCGAGAAGATGAATCTCTGCAATGCTCTGAATGCACATCAAATCCTGCACTTGGCAAGAGCATGCCATGTGTAAAGAGAGCTCCTACGGGAGCTTGAACATGTAAATGTCTTGTTTTACTTGCACACAGGGATCTTTTGCAGCCTTTAATAGCTTTTGACAAGGTTGAGCTTGATGCGTTTAGCGTTTTTTTAGCTTCAGAGAAAACAATTGTTGTAGAGGTTCGCATGGGTACATTTACACGATTTACCTGTGCCAACCTTTAAATGCATGCTCGCTTCTCAAGATAATCTGCCCAAATGATTCAGGCATACTCTTGTTTACATGCAAAGATTTGCATGCGTGCTTGTGATTGGTGAGCCAACGGTAGAGGCGTAGCTCTTGTCTTTTCGATCTTGATCTTTGCACATCTCATGGACTTTGGGCAACCACATGGAATGTCTGAAGACTCACCTCCTGTTTGCTTTTAACTGAGCTTAAGACGATAAGAGTTATTTCCATCGACTCAAGACATTGCACAACAGCTGTATCAGGTTTTGTTTCTAAAATAAGATCAACCTCCTCTTTTCATGTCACAAATTGCCATGTCAGTCCTGTCAAAATGACATTATTTTTATCTTGCAGTCTCAACTCAGCAGTTTTCCTCCTTCGTATGGTTAATGATCCGTGAGTTTGCCTTTCAAACGTTGGGATATTTATGGTATTATGTAACTAAACAAAGACCACTGCTGAGTGACAGTTACATCCCACTGTGCAGCTGTGCCAGGAGAATTCCACTGAGAGACAGTGAAAGCACTAAAGCTCTTCTGGCTTTAGGAAGACCATGTCCCACAGGTGTAGGTTTTAATTTATAGACTCTGCCTATCTGGATTAGAGAGGGATTCAGTGGTATTGTGTGTGATGAAGTCACCTTGCCGCTTATGGGGATGTGATATCTGTAGCATTTGATGGTATTTCTTAGTTTATAGAACTGAATGTTCGCATGCGACTGTGTATGTGCCACACTCTAGATGTTGTTTACACTTTTCAATAATATTGATAAAAAAAGATATGACCCCCTCTGTGTAATTTTAGCCATGGCTGTATTCACTGAGGCATTTAAATATTTGTTCATTCTGCTGTGCCATTAGAGGCTTTAGGGAGATTAAGCAGAAACCCAGTGGGTACTGCTGATGTGTCACTAACGCTGAGCACTTCTAGGGGACTTCAGGGTCAAACTGTTTTTTTTTTTTTTTCTCGTTATTATTAGCAAATTATTCATGGGGCCAGAGTTGTTTTTGTGCAGAATGTTTTCTGATAGTTGTCGGTTTGAGCCTAGATAATGATGGTCGGACTTTGGCCTCTTGAAGATGTTAATTCTCTTTGCACAAAAGAAAAATGTGATAATCAGCTCTAATTGAATTTACCTGCACAGATGGAATGTTTTTTTTTTCAATGTAGTGGATTAGCATTGCACTGGATATGTGGATATGAATAACTAAGTCACTCAAATGTGAGGTGCGGCTGTTTTATTATTTAAGTTTTTTTTTTTTCAAAGCAGGTTTCTAGTTTCCTCCTGAAGTTCAAGGATAAGTCATGCCATTTTCACCTACCCTTCATGGTACTTGCTTCATCAGCAGCTGCTGCCCTAATGGAGACGGCTTGGACTTGTTGGCTCCCAAAGGCATAATGGAAGCTACCATTGGTGTTTTTTTTATCGTTTTTTTTTTTTTTTTTCTCAAAAGACCTCACAAAAAAACCTACTTCGAACAAGAATGTGACACCATCATAGTCCTGTTGTCTTCTTTAATTTCAGCCTAATTAAATATTGTAGAGTAAGTTGAATAGCATGCAAGAGAACCAAAGATAGAATACAACTTGTGTGGTTGACCTATAGAGGAGAAAGCCAAATGAAACCTTTGGCAGTTCTGACCAAGCATTTGACCCCATCGTGAACTTTTATCATTGTAGCTTGAGCTGGGAGTGTTACCTTTCAGCTAATAATTCCTCTAATGATTTGCCAGATCACTTTTTTTTTTTTTTTTGACAGAAGGGCAGGAAGTGATACTTGAGGTGGAACTTTAGGTGACTCTCAATAGCCACTATTTTGGCATCTAAGGTATCTGGCTGTCTTTCCCACAGCATTAAGAGTCATTTACTAAGGACTGGGAGAAGCTTTTATAGAATGAACATGGCAGAGGAATGGCACATGCTATGCTGTGCACAGAGAAAGTTTCTAAAAATTACTTGGCACGCAATCATGATCTAAGGCCTAAACAGTGGCACTGGCTCTCAAACTGTTATGTAGATTACTGGTGATCAGTGAAGGAGTGCAAATGTAAATAATCTGCAAGGCTATATATATAGGTTATATATACATCTTCATACCGAAAGTAGACAATTCTTTTACACTCATCATATATTTTCCAACCACAGTCTCGTACCCTCAATACTGTCTGCTTCTACTCTGAAACCGTCATCACTAGCAATCTCAAAGCGTAGGTGGGGCTGATCTCTGCTGGGAGGACTATGCTCTTCCCCATCTGATGGAGGTGTCTCATCATCTGAACAGGACAGCATCCCTAAAAAGGAAAAGGTTTTGCCGTTTAATCTAATGAAACACCTTAAAGTGAGCAAAATAAAAAATGTAATATAAATAATAATAAAACCTGAGTATTTGTTCCAGTCAGACAGTGCATTACGGTTAGCAGGATCCCAAGTCGGTGGCTTGTTGCTGTCCCCACCACGAGGCAATGAAAGACGATCCCAAGGTCCAGGCCTAAAATAAATTAAATGATATTTCACATTTAGTATCTGTATTTGAGGTACACCATCACATGAATGTATGACATATTCTTTCCATTACAATACTATAATGTCACCACTTACTCCGATGACATCAGCAGAAAAGGTTAAACAAACCACCCACAAAAAAATACTGTGTTTTTTCTTATTAATATGAAAACATCCAGTATTCTATCTTTGGCACGTTAAACAGACATTTGGCATTATCTACTGTGTGCACTGAATTCACTGTTTGAAATGCAAAAAAATACAGGTAGATCCTGTTAAAGCTTGTCATTTTTGTTGTTTTCAAAACATTATCTACAATATATTGTATTTATATTTGGTAATATTTTACCAAATTTTTAGCAGTACAGGACAGTACTGACAGTAACTTGATAATCTTCAAGAAGGTGATATTTATGTATTATTAAAACTTCATTTCAAAACTGTTTAAAAGGCAAAAATAATACTGAAACTTGAAATCATCCAGGAATTGCCTCTTTTGCTTTTACCTTGCACTCTCAGAGTCACTACTTCGCTCTTCATTCAGCTTGTCCAAGTCTAGAATTCCTTTGACGGTTGGGGTTTTAATGCGAACTCCATACCTGAAATGGAAAAAGGAACAAATTCATGAATATCCCATGCAGAGTTTGAAAATGAAGAAAAACATCCAGACATTTTAGTCAATTCTTACTAGTCCCATTTACCTTGCTGATAGTGAGGTGGACTTGCGTGGTTCTTCCAATCCACTAGGGTGTTCCAGGTCTAAAAAGTCAGATTTTGATTTCTTGGTGGCGATACGGTCAGATAAAGAGGACACTCTTTTCATTCGAACCTGTTTTGGTCGAGGTGCTACTTCTGGTGTTGCTGGTGGGGAAGCCTTTATCTCTGGTTCAACAAGGAGTCCTTCTGGTAAAACTACTGAACTTGTTGTCTGAGTTCGCCCAACAACGGTACTGTTACGAGGCGATGAGGGAATTAGAGAAGCAGTCTTGTTGGGATCATAATATCCAGCCATAGCTTGGTTGATGATAGCTTGGGCACTTTCTGCTTGATTTGGTGTATCCGAGGAGGTTGTTATTTGACTCGTGGATTGTTTGCTAGAGGGGCCATGTGTGCTTGCAGATTTTGTCCTTCTAGGTGTGGAAGACTCCTTCTTATTCCGTGGTTTTTTCACTCTATCTCCAGAAGCTTTGGCATTCCTGCGTGGCTTCTTAACATCTGCTGGTAGTGAAGCTGCTCCGTTGGTACTAGTGGTAAGTAGCTGGGTAATGGTGTTGGAGGTCTGTACCAAAGGGGTTACAATTTGGGCGACTTGCGTAGGAATGGTGGCACCTGCAACTGAGGGTAAATTCCCAGCAGCGGCAAGTGTTGCAGACAAGGCATTGCTTTGCAAGAGGCTGGCGATTTGAGTAACACAGTTATATGAAGGGGAATTTGGAGTCGGCAGCTGGAAGGTGTTGCTTTCCGGGTTTTTGACAAATATTTGACCAAGACGATTAACAAGTAAAACGTGTGGTGTGGGATCCACGTTGGGTCCACCAACCTCCTTTACGGTAAGAATAGCATGACCTGGCAATGCTTGGGTAACCAACTGTTGTTGAGGTTCAATTGCTGATCTGGGGGTTGAAAAATTGATGGAAATTGTTCGCCCTGGAGCAGTTTCTCTTTGCATAGGTGTGGTGTTGTACCCATTGATGACACCAGGAACAGAGGCTGGCGGAATGGCAGAAGGCATTGCTTGGCACTGAGCTGATGGTTGAGAAGTTACAGAGGAGGAGATTGTGCCAACTGTTGTGGAGCCAATGGGCTGCGGGTAAGTGGGATGCAATGGGACAGACACTGTACCCGAAACTGGCCCATAAGTCCCAAGAGGTACACCAGTGGCTGATGGCACAGACAGCATTGACTCTGGTTTCTGGGGTAAATTAGTGGGAACACATGGCATTGCCCCTCCAGGAACTGAAGGGGCAGAATGCCTTGGCTCAGCAGGTGGGTGCAATTTGGTTCTGAAACTCTCCATAGGTGGCAAGACTGTCTTACCCTCAGGAGTTTGGACAGGGTACAAGGAAACATTTGCAGATAGTGCCGGATTTGGGAATGCTGTAAAAGAAACTTGTGCGGATGAATCAGATGACGCAGATTTGTGTAACACAGTGGAAGGAACAGGATTTTGTTGCTGTGGACTCTGAATTCCATTGACTCCCATCAAATCAAGAGAATCCTCATGCAAGTGGTTGTTGTGGTAAACTGTAGCACCATCCATTGACGATACAAAGTGCCCACTACTAGGATCCAAGTACAATTCTTTGGAGTCTTGTGGATCATTTGGAGAATCCTGAACTGAGACCAACTCTGTAAAATGTGCATTGGGTGAAAGAGGATCACATCTTTCAAGAATTAAAGGAGTCTCTGGTTCAACAATTAAATGAGGGGTTTGGTAATCATGGCCATATGTAGAATATACAGTGTTTGAAGGCTTTGGATGAACAAAAGGGTCTTGGTTTGCTTGCAATGATTGGGTTACACCAAAACAATCTTGATCAGCAGCAGTCTCCGAGCTGGACACAGGTTCTAACTGAATTGAAGAAGTATCAGAAACAGGACTTGCAAATGCCAAACACAGACCATTGCTGGCTGTCGGTTCGTGAGGCACAGAGTTGAATGGTTTGTGTAGCTTTTGGGCTTGATTCGAGTTTCCAGTTTGGTTTTCATTATTAGCCACACTTGTATCACTCTCTGTCCCATCATCCACACCATCAAGTTGTGAAATATGCCTTAAAGATGGAGATGTAGATGACTGAGACGCATCCCTTTGAGCTTTGCAAGTAACCACTGTGCGAGTGAAGTTAAAGTAGTTTTCCATATCCTCATCAGAACTACTATTACCCCAGTCTTTCCTACAAGGATCAACAGCACAAGACAATCTCTGGGTAGACATTTTGGATTTCTCTTCATCTGGCTCCCAGAAATCTTCCTGGTTGTCTTCACCTTCAACTACAATTTGCGCACTGCAGTTCATAGCTACGCCTTCATTTAGCTCTGTTTCTTCAATTTCAAACTCAGTTCTCAGCTCAGGTGCCACAGTCAGGTCTGCCTCTAAGTGAAAGGATGTGTAAGGGAAATCCCTGTCACTGCCTAGATGATTACCTTTTTGTGTACCTAAAGGGCCTCCTAATGGCAAGGCACCATTTTCTCCTGGATGCTCCTGTGGTGATGCAATAAAGTTGTGTGGAAGTTCAACGGAGTCTATCTGATTAAAATCAAAAGGCCTTGGTCTTGTGGAGAGGTGGGTGGGAGAGGTGAGAGATCGGTTGGTGCAAGGGGTGCTGCCAATGCCACCTTGCCTTGTGGACTGTGAAAGCAGCCTTGAGGTAGAATGGGGTGTCAATATTCCAGAACCCCGGACAGAGGAAGCACTTCGACCGACAGGACGAGCTAATGAAGAGGTCAGCAGGTTTTCAGTAGCACCAAGGGGAAAACCTGGGGAGGTAGGCTGGGAGGTTTTAGGGTGGTGGGAACCACCTGCTCTAGATGCAATTGGGCCTGCAGGGGATCCAAGAGTAGGAGAGGCCATGTGACTGCGGGTACCGCTATTCTGGGTGTGTGGGCTATGCCGTCGTGGCCTTCGAGTGTCTTCCAAATCACTAATTGTCAGGATGTGGTGAGGTTTGGATGGGGCAGCTCCTGGGTAAAAAAACAATCAAATTATCAAAATGCTTCGTATGAAGTTTGTGAAGCCCATGCATACAACTTCACTGAATTTATATTAACTACCTGGAGAAGGCAGTGGTCTCGATAGTCCTCCGGCAGGTCTTCTGTTCTGGGGGTATGAAGGGATTTTGGGGCGGGCACCAAGGTCCGGTTTGGCAAAGACAGATACTGAGGTGGAATTTGTTTCAGTAGAAGGATTTGTTAAAGACAAGTCCACTCCCACCGCTTCAGTATCTAAAAAAAATATAAATTGAAATTACCAATACTCAAAAACACCAGATGTACAAACCCTCACTTTGCATGTAGTAATATAACATGGTACTCACCTGACTGGAGGCATGGGCTATGGGCAATTGTGCAATTTCCTCCCTGATCAGTTGACTCTTCCACTGGTTTTTCCTGAACAGCTGGCCGGACCTCCCTAACACGAAATGTGTATTTGCTTCGACGAAGGGGGTTTACAGTACTCCAATACCAGCGAGAGCATCTAAACAGCAGAAGAAACAAAAACTGTTTTGATGAACTCCTAAAATAAATAAAACAAATAAATAAAAGCTACTTACTCAAAACCCACGGGGAAAAGTTTCCCATGACAGGCAGATAATTCACTCAGTTTTCCCAGCTTTTTCACCAGCAAAGAACCTAACCAGTGGAAAAAAAAAAAAAGTTAAACATTATTGTGCAAACATTTTTATACAAACAAACATAATATCTATATTTTTTTGCACTAAACCATGTTATGTACATGTCGTTCGGCAATAAAAACACCAACCTATCATTAAATTGATTGACTCTGGCTCCAATCCAGTCAAAAACTTTCTGCGAAGACTTATTCCTTCAAAATCCACATAAACCCTCCGAAGTACTTCAAACCCTTGACCAGTGATGATCTGGTAAATTACGGAAAAAAAAAAGTTAAGCCAACATTAAGCCTCTATTTGGCTCTATTTTAAGTGTCTATATCAAGCCACAAGCAGCCATAACTAAATAAAATTATATTAAATTGAAAGCTTACTTTTCCACTTATAAGGTCACGATGCTTGTGACAGAAGACTCTTTTATCATCCTGGAAGACACAGTTACGATAGCGGGCGCACATGAAGTGGTAGTTGCTCTGGCAAGAAGTAAGGCAGCAACCTACCGTTGCCCCAGTTCGGTTACACCGTTCACAGCGCTATTGAAGGAAAGTCAGAACATTAGCAAAGCCAAACATTATATTGTATTTACCTTATTCAAGTAAACTGTTCATGTTCAAATACTAAATTATGAAATTTCAAACTATTTTAATAACTATTAAACTATTTAGAACCATGTTTGTGAATGTTATTAACTCAAGGCAGTATACCACCAGTAACTTAGTTGAACCGGAGTTAAGAGATTAACGGCATACCATCAGACGGCCTCGTGCAACAGCACTGTGAACATGCAGAAGTGATCCATTATCCTCCTCGAAGACCTCTGCAGACCACATTGTGCAGTTTACATGAGCCCACTCATTTTGACCTAGATAGAGCAACCTCCCTGCATCCTGGGAAGAAATAAAACGTTTAATTAAAAAGACTAAAATTTCAGCTTTGGTGACAGTAATAATATATTTCTCATTTCAAGACATCTGAAATTGTAACTTTTAAAGCACCCTTACAAAAACAACTGCAAAATACTAGTATAAAGATATTATCAGAAGGTTATTTATTCATTTTTTAACGGCAAGAGGAAACATTTCAATTTCACAACCATGGACCACAAAAGCCGTAATAAGCAAGCATTTTTCAAAATTAAGATTTATACATCATCTGAAAGCTGAATAAATACGTTTTTCATTGATGTATGGTTTGTTAGGACAGGACAGTACTTGAAAATCTAGAATCTAAAGGGGGGGGGGGTGTTGGGGGGTGGTGTGCAACAAAATCTAAATACTGAGAAAATCGCCTTTAAAGTTGTTAGCTATGCATATTACTGATGACGTTTTAATATATTCAAGGTAGGAAATTTACGAAATATCTTCATGGAGCGTGATATTTACGTAATATCCTAATTATTTTTGGCATTAAAACAAAAATGGATAATTCAGTTGTATTATAAAATGGTAATTCCGTAATACTGGCAGTTATAATGATTACAACATTCATACTAGTGTTTACATTGTACTGTAATATTTCCATGGTATATATATATATATATATATATATATATATATATGGTGAATTTACAGTATTAAAAGTACTTACACTGGCCTTTGCATCACCGTATTTTTGGCACAGAGCACACTGTCTCTCGTCATCTTTTGACCAACTTGTGTCCAAGTCAGATTTAGTTGGTCGACCTTTCTTTCCTGGGAGACAGAATAAAAAGGTGAAGTATGATGTCCACTGCATTCCAGATGATCACAAACAATGGTTATTGATATCATTTACTTGCGTGTTTATTTACCTTTCAGATTCATTTGCAACGCCCTTATGTCCATAAAGTGTCCTTTAGGGTTATGGGCTAAAGGTGTGGACAGATCCTCCTCTTCTCTTATTTTAACATCCAGGTGTCTTTCTGTCATCTGTGGGGCACCGTCCAAAGCCTTACAGCCATCTCTCTCACGCCATTGCGCATAAACGTGTTCATAATTTGGCGGCATTACAGCATGTGAAAGCATCCCACTGCAGGATTGGAGTCGTGTCATTATCAAAATATACAACAATGCTATGTGAATGTTAAGTTCAGCTGGAAACTTAATGGTGCTTACGCTGGCAGGTGTTTAGACTGTGGATCCCATACTTTAGGGTCTTGACTGTTAAACCAACCATAAGCGTCCTCTAAGAGCTAAAAAATAAAGTTGGAAAACAAATTTTAGGCACAAAAACAGATACTCAGAGCATTCCTATGACTATTAGGGCAATTTGATTTCTGTGATGCCTGAAAACGCAGATGGAAACTCAGAATCCAGTCATAAAATGGAATTTACAGCATAATGCGAAAAGTCATGGAATTTGACAAATTCTGGCTGAATTAATCAAAAGTAGGTCAGTATTGTTAATAAAGTGTATGATATGAACTAGTATATGTCAATATTGAGCTGCAAAAATATCATTTAAATAGTTCTATACTCTCAATATAGGAGTACATGAATATGGTCTGAGTCAATTAAAGGGCATTTTACCATTTCTTCAAAAATCATTTCATATAAACAGAGAAACTAAAATGTCTTCAAAATAACTTAATGCAACGACAGTACTACCAATGAATAAATAATTATTACTAAAATAAAAATCATTATTGAATAGGGGAAATTAATAAATAAAAAACAATTTAAGAATCCAGAAAAATTAATAAAAACTAAGCTGAGACCAGCTGTATTAAAAACAAACAATCTACTAGATTATATTTGAAAAAGCATACTAACATACTACTTTGTTTTGTTGCATTATGTCATTGTACCAAAAAAAAAAAAAACCTGCTTTCAAGATGATAAAACAACAGTCAAATAGCAACTGAATTTGGATGTCATATCCTAACTAATAAAAATCCAGACTTGTATTTCTAAGCAGTGCATACATTTTTATAGTTTTCATAGAATGACCTAAGCTACTCTGGCCATGTCCACACTAATACGTTTTTGTTTGAAAATGCATCTTTTTCTCTCAGTTTTGGTCTTCCCACACTGAGACGGCGTTTTTAGTCAAAGAAAACTGAGCTTTTTGAAAACGCTCTCCAAAGTGTATAAATTTGAAAACGCTGTTTTCGCGTCCCAGTGTGGACTGTGAAAACTGAGGCTTTCGAAAACGATTAAAGATTAATATCAGTTGGTACAGGCTCCAGCTCATTGTCAGTCCAATTAAAAATCTCTGTGCTTTTCCTCAACATTTTGCCGCAATGTTTCAAAGAGCCTGAAAGTAAGTAAACGGCAGACGGATATGATGCCGATCGAATCGTCTTCACGCATGCGTAATACAGAAACGCAAGCGTTTTCAGTCATTTCAGTGTGGATGATCAACTCTTCGGGAACAATTAAAAACGATTGTGTGGATGCAGAGTTTTTTTTTACGAAAATGCCGTTTTCAAATTTATCCGGATTAGTGTAGACGTAGCCTCTGACTGGTTGGGTAAACGTACAACTTTGGTAGTTAACTACAAATAAAAATACACAAGAAACAGACCTTCAGGTAATATGACTGGGCAAGGGCAGTGGGTCTTTGGTCCTCCGCTAGAATTTCCTCATCTTCCAAGTGATTGCGAATTACCTTCACCACATCCTCGTGAAAGGATTTCTGCTTGACAAAGTCACAAACATAATAAACATTTGCTGTTTTGCAATTCTGTGGCCAAAACAACAGTTTGAAGTCATTTCAAGATTACGTTTAGGATTGCATAACTAGGATAATTTTCAACAGATGCTAGTGATTAGTGTGCCTGAGAATATTATGCATTTATTTTAGTTGCTGGTTTCCAAATATGAATATGAACCAACTGTACAATCCCCTTAAAGCATTCTATACCAATCAATTAGTTGTTGCCATCAAATAGAAGATTTACCACAGTCCCACATGTAAGAACAAATTAATTACAGAATTCATTTATCAGTCGATAAAATTGTTAGATCAGAATAGGGGGGACCCATCAAGTAGACCCGAGTCCTGAGGAGTGTGGGAAGAGGAAGTTAGTTGGATGTGTGTGTGCATATTGTATGTTTGTTGTGCATTGTTGTCAATTTACGTGTTGTAAGATGGGAAATGTTATGGATGTAAAGACAACTTTTGAAATAAGTTTCACTAATAAAGTATAATTGAATTGAATTGAAAATGAAACTGCACTTCTTGAACTGTTTTTGTGCCTCATAAAGCAATTTAGAGCTCAGATCTAAGACAGGCATAGAAACAGGGTCTATATACGGAAACTGACCAAGGATGTGTACAGGCCTTCATCAAACTTCTTTCCAATAGCACGGAAGTCGCAGACAGGTAAATCTTCAATCACGGTGTTGGGGGAACCCACTGCAGTGCACTACAAAATAAGAGAAATTTCAGAATAATGCAACCAAGCAATGTTCCATTTATATGTATCCTGTTCATTTCCTGTGAATGTTTTAAACATTGATTCTCAATGGAGGGGGTTTTGTGGGGCAGGACTGGTAAAATTATATTCCTTTTGCACATTCTGGCTATTTTTAATGACTGGAAAAGCACCGTTTAAAAAACAAATGACCTAGGACTGAATGATGATGTTTTTTTAACATTTAAGATGGGTCATGGAAACCCCGGCCCTGGAAAGTCACATAAACAACAGTCTAAAGACGCAATAAAACATAGACAAGCCCATAACTACAAACAATACTTTACTGAACCTATTATGATAAGTAGTGTGCAAACTTGAGCATTTTTGACAATTGTTTCTGTCCAGTCGACTCGTTTTATCAGGATTAACCACAGCTGTTTTTTGACTGGCACTGTCATAGGGTATGTGATCGTAATCTGAGGCTGTATTACGTTAATTAAGTAATGTAGCCGACTCTGAGTTGTTTTGAATGAGCTGCCTTCGTCTTCCCTTCGTTTCGCATCCAGCTGTATGTGTCCAGAATGTCAGTGTTTTTTTAAATCTTGATTTATGTGAATTGTCTTCATTGCACAATAATTTAATTGCCATCTGGATCCACATATTGGGGTTATAAGAAATATGATTCACTTTTTATGTATTTTTTGACAACTGCCAAACATAGTATGGGAACTGCTGCACTGTGCTTGCATGCATATTTATTATTGAAATGCAGAAAAGGTATTTTAAGAAGTATTTTTCAGAACTGCTTCACCACATGACTGGGAAATGTTAAACACAGGAGGAAAAAAAAGAGAAGCGCATAAATATTAAAAATGAGTCATTATGGCATCCACAGGCATGCAATACAATTTAAACAATTAACGTCCAAATACAGCTGAAGAAAATGTCAATTGTCATAATCCTTTTTTTGCTTATTAGCATGCATATTACTAGAATGTTGACCATTTATTAGTAATTATAAAGCACTTTTGAATGCCCTATTTATTTTAAATCTCCCTACTCCACACTTAAACGTACTGATTGCATAAACTCTTTTAATAACCTTTTTCATTTTTTTCCCTTTAAGACTGGTCGTAACCTATAAAATTCAGTTTTATGGCAGATTGGTCTTATTTGTTGGACTGGTTAGCTATTGGCAACTGCCAGTTGGCAAAACTAGTTCTAGTAGTCAAAGTCAAACACGGTGTCTAACTTTATGCAACTGGCCCCAGTTCCAAAGTATTATTTAAGCCAGAATTGACTTATAATGAGCATGTTCTCTAGGACTACTCTTACCATTCTTTATTTGGTCATAAAGATCAACAGAACAATGACTAAACGCATACAGGAAATACATGAGTTGGCATCTGATGGGTTAAACTTCATAGGAAGTATCAGGGAGACGTGCATGTCGTGACGACAAACCCCCCTCATTGGGAATCAGATCAGCAAAGTTCATGGAAAGTTCACTTTTCAAGTTTTCAAAAGACAGACTGTAATTGTTTCTCATTGGAACGTAGGCTGTTTTCATCACTTACAGATGTTAACCTGTACAAAAATTGGATTGGAGGTCCTCCAACACCGCATATTCTCCTTCATCCGCCCTATTTCAGCTCTAGGGGGATTCTATTTAATTAAGTTTAAGCAACTTGGCTGATTCTGATTCTGCTGATTTCTAAATGTTTTTTTTTTCTTTATGGAACAAATTAGAGATTACTGATGAGAAGCGGATGAATATATCGCCCAGACCTACGTTAAGCAGTTTATTTGTTATTTATTAACATGACAAATTGGGATTTGGCCATTGGAAACTATAACTGTAACCATCTGAGATTACTGTGCGGAAAGTACACTCCATACAACCGACATCAGCATTTAGCTTTTGTTTTTATTAAATTGGGTTGAAACTATATAAAACTGGACTTAAATGAAAGCATTAACTGTAACCTAATTAAATTAAAGGCACAAACTAAATAGTTACAAACACAATCTACACACATTCAACAGTTCAGAACTCAGCATTTGATTTTGCTTTTAAATTTGGTGTAAAGAAAAAGGGTCTATGAATAAATTATTCCAAAATGTTAAAATCCAGTGCAACCCTAGCACTGCGCTCTTGGAATGCATCAAACATATCTTCGTTCCTTATGGTCTTTATGGGTTTGGAATGGCGTAGTGAGTAATTAATAACAGAATTTTTATTTTTGGGTGAATTGCCCCTTTAACTGATTTCTGAACAAGCAATGGGCTGCTTCAACTTTAAAAGTACAGCAAAATGGGTTTGAGAGAGATCGGATACCCACCTTCTCGCAGATGACCAGGTGCTTAGTGAAGGTGGAGGTCAGCAGGCAAGACAGCACTTTATCTAAGCCGGACTTCAGCTCCTGGTCAAGCAGTTCCCTCCAACCTGCTCCATTCACGTCCTCTACATCGGGCAGCTCTTGTAAGCACGGCTGACAGGAGTACACCACGCTCTCAGGCAGACTCGACAAGATCTCATACAAGTCATCTGGTAGAAAACACACAAATTGTCTATGATGAGCTAACACCGTGTCTACACTGAACGAGACAGTTGTCGCCCGGCTCTGCAACAGCTAAAACCTTGTCACTTGTTATTGGCTACTCACCTCTCTATCGACGTGTCTACACTCAAACAGCTCAGATTTTTTTAGTTGCACTATTGAGCAATTAGGTCATATGTGCAATCACGTAATTTTCTGAATCTCTATTACAAATAGCACGGAAAAATGTGCAATTAATGGTTGAGAAAGCTCCAGTGTAAATGCCTGGTGCCTTGCAAAATGTTATGCTTGGAAATGTTTGGTCCTAAGAGGCATTACTCCGGTTACCATCCAATGACTTTTTCAGAAAAAATGTGGCATTGTTGAAAACTGTTCTAAATATTTAATTTTTGTGTACAATCATGAAGAAAAACAGATGTGTATTTGTAAATAAAGAAATTGGATGCCGATTTCTAAAGAGCGCATCGCATTGATCCCTGAAAATGAATTCAGCCCACTGATCTATATAGAGAACTGGATAGCTCATGACGTGATAGAAGTGAAGCCACCGCGCCGCCATATTGCTATTCCCTAGTATTCGCAAACATTCTATTGAATGAATAGGAAATA
>JAUMHP010000084.1:5334782-5353339 GCA_032361065.1 Enteromius trimaculatus
AGTGGAAGCAGTGAGTGGAGATATGCGGGAGAGGAGCCGGTGATTGTTCCATATGCAAGCATCAGTGACTTGAATTTTTTACGAGCTGCAATTGGGAGCCAGTGCAGGGAGAAATACATTAGTACAGGATAGAAAATTGCATTTGTCAAACTATTTAATTGGAGCTTTTGCCTTTTACTCACCTTTAATATGGCAAATACTGTAAATATAGGCGATGGGACCTTATTTTCTTCTGAATCACAATCTTAGTCTAATGTCAGCTAATAGCAGTCTATGGTATAATTATGTCTTCATAATGTAGCTGCTATTTAATAGGAGGAGATGAGTCCAATTTTTCTGTTAAGGGCAGGCACTGTAATACCGTATCAGCTGTTAATATGAAAGGCTAGTTTACAAGGTTACACACACTTAGATCCTGTCACTGAGGATTTTTCTACTTTATTATTTATGCTGAATACAGGAGGTAATTGAAATAGAAGTGCCTTTTATCTAGATGATTATGATCCTCGTTTGAAAGAAACCTGAACAAGGGCTGGAACAGTTCAATTCAATCTAGATATGCAGTGTAAGCGCCTTTGTAGAATTATGTGTAATAAAGTTATATCTGGTATGAGCAGCTGGTCTTTTTAAGCAGGTGAGTTTCTAAACCTTTGACCCCCGATACGTCAGTTTCCAGGGTCAAAGGTCAAGCATGGCTGGCTGTAAAATTCATGACCTTCTGACGTTTAAATGCATGAAACACAAACATTTGCACATTTTTGTAATAATAAGCCATTCAGTTTGCGTCTTGCAGTTTGAACTTGTCAGAATTAAGAATTTATATTTCCATTATGAAATAAACATATAAACCTGACGAGAAACGGCTCAGAATTGCGAGAGTTTTTAATTCTCACAGTTTTTCTCTATATTCTGAGTTTATATTTCACAGTAGTTCTTTCCCTGGAATAAAAAAATAATGCGAAAATCTCACAACTGTGTCTTTTTTCTGTTTATATTCTCAGACATTCTTGCATTTCAAATTTTTCCTCTTGCAATTTTGAGTTGAAATCTCACAATTCTGACTTATAAACCCAGAATTCCCCCTCAGAATTCTAAGTTTACATCTCAAAATCCTTACAGTTTGAACATTTTCTCTGAATTCTACATTTCTACATCTCATTTCTGACAGAATTCTGTAAAAAGCCAGAGTTGCAAGATTTTTTTCTCAGAAATCTGAGTTGACCTTTCGCAAGTTCACATTGGTTTTGTTCCAACCACGGAATAAAATAATGCAACTTAAGACTTTATTGTGATATCTGTGTTAATATTTTGCATCCTTCTGAAATTATAATG
This sequence comes from Enteromius trimaculatus, assembly GCA_032361065.1. NCBI lineage: Eukaryota > Metazoa > Chordata > Actinopteri > Cypriniformes > Cyprinidae > Enteromius > Enteromius trimaculatus. Next base: position 5,336,115 of record JAUMHP010000084.1, read on the forward strand.
TTGGCAGATATGTTAACATGAAAATAAGCATGTATCTTCAGTATTTCTCCAGAATCTACGTGTCTCTAATAATCATAATTGAAACTATATTGCATCTGTATGTAAACTTTTTTTTTTTGTTTGCATTATTAATGCAGTAATGTTGGAGAAATGTCAACACGCGCACAGGTCCATAACACCTCTAGCTCTCTCGCTCTCTTGCGCACGCTCTCAGTGGCTCATTTGGCTCGGAGCAGAGGTTTATCTCTTTTCCATCTGTCTGCCACAGCTCAGTGACTCCTAATTTATCATTCGGGTCAGAAGTGAATAGCTGGGTTTCTTCCTTGGATCTCAGTGCTGAGAATGGAATATCAACTCTTTATGTTGTGATTTGTAGTGTAGTAACCGAGTCTATTGCCAGACTATTTTAAGAAAGCGTATGCAGTTACTGACATGTAATATAGGCTTCTACCTTTGATCCGGTGTGGGCCTGGAATTTCACTCACTTGATTAATGTTATCGATGAGAAAGCTGATTTTCCATAAATCCTCTGTTGATGATTTATGATTGACATACCAAGTGTTCTTTGTGTACGAGGTGTGCTTGACTTGCCTTATGCGTTTGTCAATATATGTCAGGATGAACCTGTGTCCTTTAACTTGACTCAATGGCGAAGTTTGGCTGCGGTTCTTTGGCACTCGCTGTACTCCCAGCGGCTCCGTTCAAGAGAACCTGTGAACTTCATAGTGCCCTTTTCGTTACAGTAGGAGAGGAACTGATAATCCCAACCTATCATTTCAGATTTGTCTGCATGACAGAGGTGCCAAGCAGAGCCTCCCTAAGCACTTACTGAGAGAAATGTCCATCCTTGATGCACACATATGTTCATCAACTTTGGCTGCCCATAAGTGGCTCCAAATACGAGGCAGTGTTGGGGGTAACGCATTACACAGCGCCGATCCTAGACTTTTTGTTGGCCCTACCTAAAATTTGGTCTCAAAATAAGTTCGCAGGAAGCACTTGAGAAGCACTCTTCAACAGCTCAGATCGCTTTCAACTAATTTTTTTCTTTTTTTTTTGCCTTGAGCAATCTTGATATGCATGAGTCTGATTAGAACTAGTTACCTAGTTTCTCCATGTTGTAGAAATTATGAGGGAGGTACAAAGGCAGAAGAGAGATTTCTCTCTTTTTTATATATCACTTTCTTTGGCTGCTAAAATAAATAAGCAATCCCAAGCTTCACTATTACTTTCACTAGACAGTAACTATACAATTAGTTACTTTTTTATAGATCTTTTTTTTTAATCTGATCTTTAAAGTTCCTGATTCAGAGGTGATTTTCCACACCTCCGGTCTGAAAAACTTCCTGAAAATGTAAGGCATCAACGAACATTATATATAGATTAGTGGGAGTAATGCAATATTGTAATGTGTTAATTTTAAAGGAAACTTTCCCCAAAAATTTGATAATCATCTTAATTTGCGTATTTCTTACAGCAATTTTGTGCAGATTAATCATTATCTGGTTAAAAATTTAAAAAGTAGAAATTAAGATTTTGGTGGTAGGCGGTTTTGTTTCTTGTCTTAATCCTCTTACTCTTTACCCCAGTCAAACATGAAGGTCAAAAATGTTTTTAAATAGAGCTCTGTACTCGAGGGAAATGTCGAGTAATGCTAGGAGGGGCAGAACGTGAATAGAGAACATGTCGCACCATCATCTAATTAGTTCAGTCTTTTGCATTGGATGTGTCAGAGTTGATGGCAATTTGAGAAACGCTGCACTCATTAGATATTAGTTTTCTTGTGCTGTTTCTACTAATGTTTTGATGCATGATCATTAATCTTAAATGTGTTTCATGCTTTTCTTGTCATATGCGTAACAACAACATAATGTAACTCCATTTTGATATGATGTGTTGTCACGGTGGCATGTTAAGTCATTTTTCTTATACTGCCCTCTAGTGCTTAAACATCATATTGCAAACTCAAACTATCCGTTTCATGGCCAAGTTGATGTTCATTGAAATCCTATTCAGATGATATTTTCAGTTTTAATGGTGATGTAGAAAAGCATTTGCATGCCTCCTCTGCAATAAAAACTTCCAATGCATTCAGATGGGAGATAATTCACAAATTACAACAGTTTGTTTTACACATGGTCGGCCACAAGACCATATTCCAACATGGTGTTGAATGTTATGCCAAGCTCATGCTCTCATTATAATGGTTCATTTTACCCAGCTAGACTCCTGATTTCCCTTTTCTTTTCTCTCTTTATAAGCTCCCAGTAGCTGTGGCATGGTAATTTTACTTCAAAATGTTCTCCCAAACAAGCTTTCATTGTGCCAAATAGCCAAATTACAACACAAAGTGTCAAACTGTAACCCTTAGCAGTGCTCAGGCAAGATTTTTCAAATTAATTTGGCACAATTCCTCCTTGTAAACTCATGTTAGTTCAGATGAGAATTGCTTTCTGGTGTTTGTCCAAAAGAAACTGCACAACGATTCTTGTCATAACCAATTACCTCTCATGGACTTGCACTAAAATTAAATCCTAAGGCCTTGATCACAGCTGCAATTAGCAAGAGCTGCTAATTCTTATTTTAGCCTGGTAACAAATGGTGGGGTGGAAACTCACTCAGCTCTGAAACTCGAACTTGCAAAATACGCCTCGAGTTGGATAATGACTGACCGGGTCACTCGGAACAGGACAGAGGTGAAGATGGATGCTGTACGAGGAGCTGTTGTTAGCATCTCCTGCGTCAGCTCATCACTGCACGCCTGGGAAAGAGGTCCCTTCTGGGTATCAGGCTTCTGTTACCTGGGTTCTGGGTCCACTAATTTTAGTTTCGCTTACAATTAATAACGCACAGCTGACTGGGTTGAAAATGCTTACTGTAATTACACTTGAATGTGTAAAGTCGCGTGTTGACGTTCTCTGAAGAGTGTAAACACTGTGGCACTTTCAGAATTCCTCTGTTTGTTTGAACATACAGACGTGTCAAATTGTTGTTCAGTCAATAGCATGAGTTTAGTGGGATCACCTGTTTCTCTGGCAGACGGACAGACGTGTAGGTTGAACTTTTGACTGGGCAGAATTAGTATTATTTTTATTACTACAATAATAAGATTTCACTTTCTTTTGTGCTATTATTATCATGAAAATCACCATTGTTATTGCTACTATTATTTTTATAACCATAATAATTGTATTTTTCCTATAATTACAATTTCTGTAACATGGATATTTTTAATAAAAACATTATAATTATAATTATTATTAAATGTTTAGCTATTATTAATACTACTACTACTACTACCATAATAAGCTTGATTATTAAAACAAATAATCAGTATAATCATAACTATAAATTTTATTTTTCTTATATATATACATTTCTTTTAACATGATTATTTTTAATAAAAATAAAAAGATTATTCTTAATAGTAATTATATTCTAAACAACAATGATAATGATGATAATTCTACCAAATTACAAAAAAAAGAAATCAACTTCGTATTTTTTCTTGTATTTGTTTTATTTTATCTTATTTTATTTTGAATTGTTATACATTTTGAAAAACAACAGCAATAATAATATAACATTCATAACAATAATACATTTTCAGCCAAGTAATATTGATCATTTTATATTTTAAGTGCAGCTCTGAATTTAGAATCAGTTTTTATTATTATTGTTGTTGTTAATAATTATTAATTTACAGTGTTTAAACTCAACATAAAAAGTGTATGCACTGTTTAAGGATTTAAGCGAAAAGTTGACAAAGTTGGAAAATGCTAATCCAAATAGTAGGCTACATTTGGTATGCGTTCCCTCTGCAAACATTACTCAGCTTTTTTTATATGCCGTCAGCCGTCTGTTTTGGCTCCTTAAACATAAACAAAATCAGCCTGACTGTAGAGGAAGGAGTCAGGTTACTGCCAGCGAATCAGCTAATGAAAACGACGCACATAAGCCTTCATCAGCTGCTGACTATAAACATTCTTCTTTGATTGGACCATTAATGCAGGGCGGTTTGATGACGCACTGCAAACGGAACGGCATGACAGGTGCTGCTGCGCTTGTTTGTTCTGTGCAAGTTAAACCCCATTCAGAGTTTACCATGAGATGGTCAGGTAAATTAGTTTTACACAAATGTGCTTTGAATATTTATCATATTTAATCTCAAATTGAAAGTATCCACATAAATGGACTATACAGATGTCTATTATTACTAATTGCACTTTTACTAAATGGAAAACCTACCCATTTGAATAGCTAGTGGTCAGTTGAGGCCAACTTTTTGTCAGTCTGGATGTAGGTTTGTAGTGTTGCATTTGTAGGGTGCCTATCTTTGCTCTGAACAACATCTTGATCTCATCAGTTGCACTAGAGCTGTCATCAGCCAGGATTCATGTCCTCTACTGGCGTTCAGTGTCCTAAAACAGTGGTATAAATAGCTGTGTGTTTGCAGTCGGACACAATATTCTTGCTATGGCCTGATGGGACATTTAAGTAATCTTCCACATTATAGTATAGTTGGCAGATTAAATTGTTCCCATGATTGGGATAATTATAAGGGTTGAGAGATGAAGGGCGGGTGTAAATTTGTAGAAATACAGTGCTGCTTTATTCCTGTGACGGTGCAGCCCTAAAGAGAGCGTTCATCCAAAAAAAAAAAAAAAATCTGCTAAAATCAAACATAATGGTCATTCTTTTCTACGCAATTACAATGGTGATGGTGACAAAAACACCCATAAACTATGATTAAAGCTTATGCAACTAGATACATTAAATAATACGTAAATGAGTTTCTTCAAAATATATACGATATACGACGTATACAATATCACGTTTTAAAACATGTTTGCGCCTGTGAGTTGGATTCAAGAACCAAGAAATCATTTAAATCGCATTGTGAGCCATCTGATTCAAAAGATTCTTTGCAAAAGAAAGATTCATTATAATTCGTCATCGCGCCGTTCCCTCATGAACAGTAAATAGGTTCAGTAAATAATGACATTAAATGTTCCTCACATAAAACTATTGTATGGCTTTAGAAGGTTACACATGGGTGAGATAGACCACTTTTTTAAAGATTTACTTTCTGGTGACTTTTGATCAATGCAATTTTATACAGCCATCTTTCATTGAATGGAAACGAGTTACCAGGATATCTAAACAAATTAATAAAAAAGAATGTTAAACAAGAGGGTGAGTTATGACAGAGTTGACAAGCATTCCTTTACATAACATTGGATGTTTTGTGTGCGTGCACGTTTTTATTTGGAACAAATGGCTTCCTACCAAAACCTTCCTACTGAATCTGAAGGCAGAAACTTTCTTGGGACAAAAAATCGTCCCTTGCATTTTTTGGCCCATGCGGGCCACCACCACATATAGGCCTACTATATATTGATAGATAGATATAGATAAACAGCCTAGATATAGATATCTTAATCTTAATACTATGTGCTGGATGACTCACCTTTAACTACACTGGGATCCATCTTTTCACGCTGAGGACAATTAGGGGGCTCGTATCTATTATAAGGTGAAAACATTTACGGATGCTCAAGAAGGCAACACAATGCATTAAGAGCTAGGGAGTGCAAACCGTTTGAATTGGATGATCAGGGTAAATTGTCTTCTGGGAAACATTTAAGCATTTATGTAGCTTCTCAAGTGCTGTACCAAACGAAAATAAAAAATAAGAAAATTTGGCACATCATCACCCTGTTCAAAAGTTTACACCCCCCAGCTCTTAATGTGCTGTGTTGCATTCTTAAACATCACTGAATGTTTTCACTTAATATAATAGTAATGTGAATCATACAGTCACTGTTGGAAAGGGATCAAATATGCACCTTTTTCAGGACAGTACTACATGAAAAATAGCATGCGGTTTTTACAAGCTGTCTGCAAGGGGTATGTAAACTTATGAGCACAACAGTAAGCATTTGAATATAATACAAACTCACAAAATAAAATACTGGTCTGAGAATATCCCATCTGCTTGGATAAAAATAAAACATCATATTTAACTTTATTTACATGGAAACCTCTGCGCACATTTGACTTTTTCGCCGTTTTAAAAAGTGTTTATGTATTCTACACTCGCATCAGGACAGGATCTCCGTTTTTACTTCATGCAAGATCCTGGTCGTTCAGCAGCAGAATACGGATTTCAATCCTGTATTTGAGTCCTTAATACGATTACTTGTACACACCGTTCGGTTATTTACGTTTGGGAAACCGCATTCTGTTTCATCGTAATTGTGTTTTGCGTCTGCGCGCGCCACACCATTTAAATGTTCGTTTCTCCACCCATAATTAAAAGCTAAATCACCCAGCCCAAAAAGTATGTCGGCCCAACGGGAAAATGCCCGGTCTGCCAGATGGCCAGTCCACCCCTGTTGGCATCGATGATGCACACCGTCCTCCCGCACACTTTTACCACATGCAGCTATGCCAAAAAGCTGTCACTCACAAGCTTTGGAATGGCTTGGCTTGCTTTTTTCCAAAACGTCAGCATTTTGTTCTTGCATGATCACGCGCTGAATATGCCAACTCATGCAGTAACAGCTTAACCTTATGGGTGTAGTGTTTAGAGACGCAAAACTGTTACAAGTACCAATTATCCTGGCAACCTTCGCTCTTTGCATTAGTTATTTTGTACTACTTTTGTAATACTTTGTATTTTATTATTGTTATTATAACTAATTAGATTATAATTCTATTGTAATATTTTAGAGAACATCAATAATAATAGGCTATTAACTGAGGTTTCCATATGAGAACGCTCCATTAACGTGACTGCAGTCTCTCTTAGTTTATACTGTATATCAATGACTCATCTAGGTAAATTAAATTGCTACTTGTGTATTCGTGTGTGGACGCATGTTTGTGTATTTATTCCATGTTAAAGCACTTTGTCATATGTCGATGACACTCGTGGCACTGCACATGGAAAATTATAGCTGTAACATTACTCGAACACAGGCAACTGTACTGTAATAATATCTGAGCCCTGGGAATCTGTATATATAGAGACGTTATGACCTGAACCTGCTTCATAGACTGAAGCAAACTTGCAGGTATAGGTTTTCTCTCATTATTTTGTTTTAGTTGTATGTGCACCCCTTACAACACAAGTTTATTGCTCTTTCCTAGCTCAGGAGACTAGATTTCTGTGGTTCGCATTTTAAAAAAAATCTTTGGAGCAATACAAATAGAAGCAAAAGTGACTATTTTGACATACCTGTGCAGTAATTGTGGATAGCATGACCCAGATAAACTTATTAAACTTAATAAAAATTATAAAAAAAACGACATTTCAGTTGTGAAAAAAGATACATTTTGTATTATGAGCTATGTCGTAGTGTTGAAAAATAAGGCACAATGTACTCTCTTAATTGAAAAAGTATTTTTTACCAGTATTTTGATTTTTACACCACATTGCACTGTGCTTTAGAGTTATCAGAAATGTAACAGAATACAGAATTCTGAATGTTTTCTTCTTAATGTTTTCTTACAGTATATAACAGACATAATTTGCATTGAATTTGTATGTACTTCTTTACACCAAAGCAAACAAGTCAACTACATTTTCATGTAGACGATTTTCCCCTTTAGAAGCTTTTTGGAACTTCTATCCAAACACATTTGCTTATATGAAACCTAACATATGGCATTAACATTACAAGTTCTGTGAGTGGTTCATTTATGAAAACATGAACGTTCTCTGACTTAAAACATCTACATTTTAAAACTGCCTAGTTATGCGAACATTTAAAACATTAAGGTGATGTTCAATTAAAACCTTTTGCAAAATTCAACATACAAACATACGAAATGACAGACTCTAAACAATGTGCTAATGTTTTGAGAATGCTATCTAACATTCTAGTAATGTTAACTTTAAGAGAACCTTGCCAGAACATTAGCCAAAGTTCTGACAGCATTCCCTGTTAGCCGGGATGGCAACAAAAACACAGCTGTGAGTGTGTCTCCCACACTAATCACTTTCATTTACTCCATCGAGATCCATTTCAGGGGATAGATCATCTTTATAATGTCAGTGCCAGCCCATGTTTAAGCACAGCTTGACTATATTAGCTCTCTCACGCATGTACACACACTCTCGCTCACTTCTCTTCTTTATCTCAAACACACACACACAGACACACACACAAGAAGATTCCTCAGCCTCTTGATATCCCTCCAGGCCGTGTCCTCTCTCCTGTGAAATGCTCGGCTTGGTTTAATCCCTGTGTCTCGTCAGGCCCTTTTAATAGGAGCCTCATCTCAATGTCCGTGCACAACTGGAGCAGCCCGCGGGTTTATCTGAGGGAGATAGAGTTTCAGTCGACAAGCTGAACCCCTCTTGGCTTTAACTGTACCCGTCTGTCTTGTTAAAGCACAGAGGGAGAAGGTGCTGCCTCTCTGTCACTCGAACCTCTATTTCATTTCTCCTTCCTCTTTCCGTTTTTCAGCACGATCGAGGCCCACCATGGCGGCGCCGAGCTCCGGTGGACTCGAAGTCCTCCTCAGCACATTGCAGGTAAGCACGCATTGTTTGGGAACAAGCGCATCTGGATTCTCTCTCGTCCTTTGACACGTCAAGTGTAGGAACGGCCCACAGATGCAATCAGGCATGCTGGGAACACTACCCACACAAACAGGACACTTTCTATGTGCTGAGTGAGAAAGATAAATGACTTGGTCTCTCAGTACCATAAAAAGTGGCTTGCGGTTAGTGTAACACTTGTGTAGCCCCTGTCAAGTTTAACGACGTTTACGTTAATGTGCACAATGGAATGCAGCGCTTGGAATTTTAGCTGGTTTTTGTGATTGAAATTTAAACTTTTTTTAGATTTAAGGTCATTGCACCCTGAGCTCGAAATTTCTACATGCTGAAAAATAAATTCGACCTCACGTTGTGTCAGTCACGATTATACAATGCCTCTGAAACGTTTGTTAGTCTTTAAAACATTGGATCTGGTTGTATTTTCTGTGTTTTTGCATTCGTAGCATGCATTTTGATGAAAAGTATGACGAACGAATGCCGTGATCAACATTGATTTTGTCAAAATAAAATATTCTAGAGAAATTGTCTTTAATAATGTGACTTCATGTAAATGCAGATTTGATTATGATATGTTTGTCCTTCTGTTTTAAGTAGTTAATAAAAGTTTGTTTACTCAAACCTTTGAGAGAGACGACGTAACTGCAAGCATGAATATAACAGTTATTGTTGGTTTAAAATGAAAGATGTACAGACCAGTGAACACTCTTTTTTTTTGTTTATTGTTTTCCGTATTATTTTGAGCAGATTGGTTGCCTTCTCAAAATGCCTCATATACCCAAATTGTACATTCAAATGTGATTTTTATCTACTTCGGCAGCTTACGGTGACTGATTTCATATCAGTGATTTGTATATATCAGTTGCTGCCAATGAGCCGCTGAGGCCTTATGTGCTCGCAGGAGGGTGACGTGCTGAATTTCCGATAGCTTTCTACCTCTTGCATGAAAATCAAACTCAGGAGGGCAGAAATTATTTAGTGTACGCGTCAAAGCGTTTAATTGAGAGTGAAAACCATAATATGAGATTTACTCCCCCTTTGCCGATAAGAGTCTTGTAAGGAAAAGTGGAAAAGTGGAAAAGCGGTTTGGAAGGAAACAAGTGCAGCAATGAGCTCAGTGTGATTAAACGTAAGCTTTAAAAGGTTTCTGATCTCACCAGAGGGAAAAATGTACACTGCTTTAAAGGGACAGAGAACAAATAACATTATTAACTTGAATGCATATCTAAATGTTATTGCTGAATTGAATGAGCTTATCATAGAATCCTAAATGCTCACAAGATTTGTATTTATTTATTTATTTTTTAACTAGGATAGTGTTCTGATCCATTACATTGTGGTCTGAACTAAAATATAAAATTAATAATAATATATATGTAACCCTGGAGCACAAAACTTAAGTCACATGGGTGTATTTGTAGCAATAGCCAACAATACACTGTATGGGTCAAAATTATAGATTTTTCTTTTGTGCCAAAAAATATGAAAATATTTTGTACATTTCCTCCTGTAAACAAATTTTACACTTTTGATTAATAATATGTATTGCTAAGAACTTTATTTAGACTTATTAGACAATAATTGTATCCAAATATTATCCTAACAAATGGAAAGCTTATTTATTCAGCTTTCAGATGTCAATTATTAAATCTCACTAATTAAAAAACAAAAAAACAAAAAAAAACTAAGTTTGGTTTTGTGATTCAGGGTCACATATTGTGTGTTTAAATACTGTAGTATTATTTTCTATTAATTTCAATACTGTACATTTTTATTATATAAATGTACAGACTTTTTAGTACAATTATTACTAATGATATTGTAAAATGATTATATCTACACTGTATTTATATCATTTTTATGCCCCTAAACACAATATGGGAACTTTACCTATTTTACCTCATTTTAGTGTACACTAGATCACATGTCATAAAGCAATTTTAAAAAGTGACACAAAAAAGCTGTCCCGTTAGAACAAAAACGTGCCTCCGTATGTTCTGTCAGTTCAAATAAGGATCCTCGCAGCTGCTTGGCATTGGCCATGTGGCCTCGGCTCTGAAGAATTGACTCCTTTATTACAACGCAAACTGACAAGGGTAGCTAGTAATACCCTCACGATTAGCCACAGCCAGCGTGTCGCCTTCCTCCAGCCATGACTGGCATCAAACGTACCAATAAGTCCCAAATTCGATGTCCTTGACATGGAGCTGTTGGTGCCTGAAATGGGATTCCTGCTAATTCAAATTGAGACTGACACAGACGCTCAGGGTGCCGTGTCGGAGTTAGTTTTTTCTTCATATTCTTCCTCTGCTATTCCTTTCTTGTTTCATAGCTCTCGTATGGCTTGCAGGGGCACACCAGGTCCTGCCTTTGGTGTCTAAGATGTACAAAATCATTTTGAAGGTGTGTCAGAATAACTTTTAATAGATATCCTGGGCTATTCAGAATTGTTTGGCCCCAAAGGACCGGCTCCCAGCCAAAGCTCTCCCGGCGCGCTTCTGCCACCCTTTTAAAAGTTAATGGTGTGCACTGAGAGGTAGTCAATGCTCCTCATTAGAGTATTAAAAACGAATGGGGATATGAAATGTTTCACTTTCAAGTGCTTCCTGAGTATATTACCGCACTTTCTTCTTCCAATTGGCAGATGGGAAACATTTTGGCATAGGTGATGTCGGACCAAAATAGATGTAATTACTCATAATTTCAAGTATCGTTGGATTATTCTGTTAAAAGATTGTTGGGCAAATAATGCTCTAATGATGTGCCAGCTTGCTCTCTATGCTAGTCACACTCATTAATGTTGAGTAATTAACATGGCTGCATGGAATTAGCCCAGATGGTGATGATGAGTGCACGCTCGGTTCTACTAGTGTAAAGTTCATCCTCAGTGAGTTGTGGTTTCTTCATTAAAACCAGTCACCTTCAGGGGCAAAAATTAATGGGGGTATATGGAGTGAAAATGCCACATAGTGTGTCAAAAATGCCATAGAAATAAAATTTGGAGGGCTAAAAATGGCTTTACAATGATCAGTAACCTTTCATATTTTTCTATTTTATGTTTCAGAGCTATAGGGATTTTGAATAAAATATTGTTTTAATTAAGAAATTTGGCATAAATATGTGTTTGAGAAAAATGATGCCTTCAAAAAGGTCAAAAAAAACCCTGAAATAAAGTTCAAGCAATAGTTCACCCAAAAATCATTTGCTAACCCTCAGGTTTAGTTGCTGGCTCTTTGGCTTGCAATGAAAGGGAATAAAAAACAGGACTGCTGTGCTCTAAATATGACAAAAGTAACATAAAGAGTTACAAAAAGTAATCCATACCACCTATGTGCTCCTTTTAGGCTCTTCTGAAGTCTAAAATTGAAATCATAATTCACTGAAAATATTATCCTAAATTTGCTGTCATGTTTATTGTGAATTAAGACGTAACACTCTTGGTTTGGTGTCCAAGACATAAAAAAAAAAAATCATTCTATAAATATTCATTAATATCAATACTCTAATAATAATACTATTACACATTTTGATGTGGAATATTTGAATGCGCATGAAAACAAAATAAAAAAATAATAATTGGGAGCTTGTGTGAAGTAACATTTAATTGATTATTGCTTATCTTAAATATTATTGTTACAAATTTTAAAAAAATAGCTTTCCCTTACTAATGTTGATCAGGAGATCATGGATAGATATGGCAATAGATGGATGGATTGGTAGATGGATTGGTAGATGGATGGATAGATACAAACATACATACATACATACATACTAAAATAACTCTGTGTCCAAAATGCATCTATTATAATAGAGGCAAACAATACGCCTCCACAGCCACAGAAACTAGCCTCGTTGACTTTTAATGTACATGTATGGCTGCTCTTCTGACACTGGTCTCTTTTGTCAGTTGACTAATGTGTGCAAGAGTGACAGCTCCTGGCAGGACACGTCTCTTTGCGGTGCAGTTGGCTGTGGAGATGCCTAATAGGATTCAATGGCTACTGTCAGAAAGACGTGGCCAGCACAGATGCAGGCAGGACAATGTTGTTCTCTCTCTCTTTGTGTGGTTTTTGCTCTATAATGAGAGCTGAAGCTTGAATCCCCAGCTGTGGAGTTCCTTCTCTGAGGATTACAGCCCCCAACCGCCGAGCCGTCAACTGCTGCTGCTTTTAACCACGGGGCTCCGGGTCCCCGCCGGGGTACCAGTCCCAATGCATTCTGAAAAAGGACACAATGCTGGAAGATTTTTGCTGTGACAGCCAAGAAGCACTCAACACTTTATATCTCACATGGGCAGTGCATAGTGATCTGTAAATGCTTTATTGGGGTTGTTTAGATTGTTTTGCGGTTGTTGAGCCAGATTTTGCGTGGTCGATTATAGGAAGTCCCATTGCAGAGGTTAGATTGAGCTTTTAAGCGTGCTGATCTTTCTGTTCTTTTTTCAGAACGCTGGAGACCTTGACAACATGCTAAACATCCTCAGCGTACTGGATGAACTGTTGTCAGCAGGTGAGACGCCCGTTTTCTGTCACATCTCTACACTGATCGTGTGCTGGAATTTATTTCATCATCAAGATCAGTCAAACCGCTAATAATGGGTGTTTTCCAATTTTGGGCACCAACACATATTTGACATATAAATATTGATTTGTCATTATTTGTATAATATTTATTTAATATATTCTTAAGTTATTAAGTTATTATTAAAATTGTGTTTATTTGATGTGTTGATTTGAACTTAATATTGTTATTTTTTTTGCCTTCAACGTTTTAATTTAGCCACTTTTTAAATAATTTATTTTACCTGTCTAATCTTATCTAATCTCATGTAATAACATGTAAAAGGATGTGATTTTTTTTATTTTTTTATTTTAAAATGTTTATACTTGTTTTTGTTGTTGTTTGATTGTATAAACAATGAGTGAAATAAACAGGTCAATTTAATTTATTGCACAAAATGTAAGTACTATTTGCATAATATTCATTTAATATTTGTATTTACCTTTTAGATGTAATGTAATGTAATAATTTTACAATTTTATATCATAAATTTTTTTAATTATGATGGTCTAGAAAAGGAGAGACATAAATGCAGGTCAATTTAATTTGTTGAACAAAATTCAGTATTCAAAACTCTCATCTTTGGTGTAATTTACACAAACCCCAACGTTATTGTATTTGTTTTTTAAGGACTCTAAAAATTAGGCATAACCTGAAGAAACTTAATTCAATTCAATTCAATTCAATTAACTTAACTTAACTTAACTTAACTTAACTTACAGTAACTTAACTTAACTTACAGTAACTTAACTTAACTTAATCAAAACAATGCAGATGGCCATTTGGGTAGTGTATGACGCTCACAGACTTTTTTTAGCTCCAGACTTTGATTATCATATATCTCACAGCAGCAAGGCCCATGTTTCTGCAACTTTAAAGTCTTCTAGTGAATGATCCTCTGTTGTGTAATATACGATGCCTGGTTTTTCTTTATTCACTATTCTTTGTCTGTAATTATATGATGCCTAGTGTTTTAAAATTCTGTTTAGATTTTAAAGGTTGTGCAGTGCATTTAAGTCAATCACATGGGGAAATCAATCACAACACAACAACAAAAATCTCCTTTGAAGAAACTCCTATGCACAGATTACTCTGTACTACAATTTTTCCCTCATTTGTAAGTTGCTTTGAATAAAAGCGTCTGTTAAGTGAACAAATGCAAATAGAGTATGAAATACTTTATGAGCGGAGAATGAGGTGGAAAATCAAAAGAAATGACGAAAATCCACAATAGTCCTCCTGAGGCATTACCTTCAAAATCAAATGTGTTAAAGCAGTCTTAATAACACTGAAAACAGTGAAAGGAGACGTGCAACAGTTCACATTTCTCTCAGGATCTAATTATATAAACTCAACTGTTCAATGTTATTTATTTCCATATCTTGGCCTTATTCTTGTCTATTATTTCCCAACAAATCTATTGAATAAAACTCTTGTAGAGGTGGGACATTTCTATACTAATCCTGTAATCTGAAATTAATTCACTGCAAGGTAATTAGCCACATTTATTCACCAGCCTCCAGCACAAAGTTCTAATCAGCACGAAAGTTCTGAAAGAAAGTGGAAAAATAAACCCAGACATCATCTTGCGGTAGTACGCCCAGGGCACTGCGGCTTGGCGTATGAGTTGTTATCAGCCTAAATTTGACATTTTGTGAAATGGTGGTGGCTGTTTCCTGTAGGCACAGACAGACGGATTCATCACATGATCTCCAAAGGAGGCAGCGAGGCCCTGCTGACGGCTCTGGTGAACTCAGCCCGCAGTTTCACGCCTAACTACACCATCCTCCTGCCGCTGCTGCACCTGCTGGCCAAGGTGGGCCACAGAGGTGAGTCACGAGGAGGCAGGGCTAGGAGAGAAGGGGAGGAGACAAACTAATGATTGACAAACATTTAATTTTATTTGAGTTGGTTTGAGGGTGTTACATGTGACAAAACAGCTCAACATTCTCAGGTAAACATTACAGTATGTGTGTCCCAAATCATGTACTTCATGCGACATTTTGTAGGTTAAGTAGCGCTAGAAGTGCATTCACATAGAACATTTATAAAAGGATAAGTGTACATTAAATACCCAGATTATGCACTTGAATAAACAAGAAATGTTGGACACTTCATGCACTCATCTGTGGCAGCCTTAATTACGTCATGAATTCTTACACTACACGGTTGAGTACAAAGTGTATCATTTGGGAAGCAGTTATTCTCTGAGCTTCTCAAATGCAAAAGTTGACTAACAGTTTTTTTTTTTTTTTCAATTTACAGAATTTATTGATATTTTGCCTAGTTATAATTGTTATATTATCTTTAGTTATTTTAGAACTGATTTAAGTTATTTTCAAGTCACAATTTCTGCTTACATGTAGTATTCGTATGTACAGTATGTATGTTAATATTAATATCTTATCAAATGTCTGATATTTCTGTTTAGTTTTCTTGTTTTATTTTCAGTTTAATAATTTTAATATCTTTTTACTTTAATTGCAGCATTTCTACTCTTTATGCAATCTTTAGATTTATGTACATATTAATATATTTCATATTTTTAATAACATTTTATATTTCTATTTAGTTTTTTTTTTATTTAATTAAATTAATTTTTTTTGTTTTTTTTAATCTCTTTAACTTCTCTTTAAGTCACCAATTTTACTTTTCAAATAATTGTTCTTTTTATGTAAATATACATTTTTATATTACTTTTATGTACATTTATATTTTAGTTCAGCTGTAGTGAACTATAGCAATGAATAATGAATTTTGACTTCAATTTCACTTTCATAAAATATATGCTTAAATATGTTTAAAAAAAAAAAGAATATGGGTTTGTAGAAATATGCGGATAAATAGCAGTGACAGCATTTTCGGTTTAGCTTAATTTTTGAAATATTTTCTGATTGGCAGTGATTTTTTTCATTTCACCCCAACATTTCAGTTTTCAGTGTGGGCTGAATAAATAACAGGCTCCATAAACTTGATTAAGAGACGGTGTAGTGTCCTCATATCTGTTCATTTCCAATTCAGTTTCACGTTTTCCTCTCAACTCATTCATTTTAAGTGGTTCACACTGCAGGAGATAGTCTTTATTTCTCATAATGATTTATAATTTAATCATCTTTAGTGCTGAGTATTTCTGAGTTCATTGCTGGACTGCTATAAATAGCACCTCGCCAAAAATAGACGTCTCTAATGTGCAGAGCGCCCGTAAGTCACATCTCGTCTGAGGGCGCAGACAGCATGTGTAGGGTTGCTGTGGGGTCAGGTAAAAGCCCTCAATCCTGAGGGGTCAAAGGTTGGCGTCTGAGCACAAGCACGGTCAGTGTTTAGATGTTGTGTAACTTAAGAAGCCAGAGTTTGATCCCTCGCTGGATCTCGTGTCTGTCAGCGTTCCACTCTTGCACTTTGATGTCTATCCTAATGAACCCCGGCAACAGGGTGAGTCAAACCAGCAGGGTATGTTTTCCTTCATCTTCACTTCTCCCTTTGCCATTTAGACAAAACATGTCTAAAAACAAACTCCATCTGTTGAGACCGTAAAGTAGTTCACAAGCGGGATGTTTTGTGTTCAAGCTGTTTTTGTGAGCGCTTGTAGTCATGGTGGGCCTGTGGGATGTTGAGTTTGAATGGTTTCTGTTGCGTTCCTCTCTGGGCGGTGCGTTTTTATAGACAGTGTTTTCCATCCCACACAGACTTTTCAATAACCCATTTGCATTTACAAAGCAGAGATCACTGAATGTTTAAAAAGGGGCAATGATCTGCACTAGTTCCAGTTTCGTAAATAGTTGATGTACTGTATGGAAATATTGCAACATCCTAGAGCGGTTTCTTAAATTTAAATTTTGTCAAACACAGAAGTAGAAAATAAAATGATGTATTGATTTTTAAATAATTCTCTTTATAGCTTAAAATATTTAAATCAAAGTATTGCTCTAAGGCAATATAAATTTGACCTTACTAATGAGTGTATATATATATATATATATAATAGTCTTGTATAGTATAAAATATATTTATTTAATTATATTTAAGTAATAATTAAATTTAATATAGTAATTTAATAACAAATAAATATAGGATAATCTTTATTCTTTTTCAAATG
>JAUMHP010000084.1:5356744-5382917 GCA_032361065.1 Enteromius trimaculatus
CAGTGCTGAAGTAGTCTCATATGAAGCAATCTGAGCGACTGCAGCTGCAAATGCCATGTGCCCCAGGAGCCTCTGAAACGGGAGCAGCAGAGCAGGATGGGCTGGATCTCCTTGGTCTGCTGCTGGACTGCAGAGAACTGCTTCACTAAATCCTCGACAGTGTCCTGACCTTGTCCAAGCCCCTCATCTCTTGGGCGACCAAAGCGGGCACAAGTGCACCGCAACCGCTCTCTCCATCTGGGGAATGTCCTCATAGCCCCTGGCCGCCCCGCCACTGAGGTGGTGAGGACAGAGGAGGGTGACGAGCGGCTTCTGGCTGCGAAAGGAGCCATCCACAACTTCGGCAATTCCTAGTGCACATTCGGAAAGAAAGGAACCGGAGTGGGCCGTCATCTGCTATCATGGTCAGCACCCCGGAACCAATCGTCCAGCCGCGAAGGCTCCACACATCCAGCCCGATGCTCACTGGTGGCCCGGGCAAGCATGGCCATCAGCTCCGGATCAAATTCAGCGGTAGCAGCAGCACCCGAAGGGCGCAACTCCACCTCATCTTCCTCCTCGATACAGCAAGCGACATCTGATCTGGCTCCGAAGCAAAATCTGATGAGCGCTTGCACCTGTCGCCTCTTTATACCCGGATGAAGGGTAGTGGCTCAGGATTGTTTCATTGGAGTGAATCAGGGCAGTAACTCATAGTGTCTGACAGACAGGGAACAGATAATTGCTGTATGTTTTACAAGAAAATACTATTTCAGTCTGTAATTTTGTTTCTTGTAATAAAATCGTGTAGGGAGTTCTGAGTGCTAATTGTTTATAACTCAGTCCTGTGTGTCTCATATGTCTGTTGTCTTTGCTCAGAAACACGGTATTCCTGTTCCTGTCACACCGAAGGCTCCGTGGAGCATGGACGCAAACCTCATGCACATCAGGTGAAGAACTCACTCGTTTACCTGCATGCTTCACTTCTGTTATTGGGACACAGAACACTTAATACGAATCTCTTTTACAGTTATGAGTCTGGAGTCCTGGAGAATCCCAAGGTAAGAGATCTAAGAGATCCAGTCATGATTGAGAGCGGAACAAATAAACCTTCCTCAAAAGATCAGACTTCAGATTTATACCTGAAGATCATTTACAAAAAAAGAAGAAAAAAAAAGATGTTTGGATGATAAAGTAGAGTTAAGTTATTTCAGTTCAGACCTATATACATATATATATATATATATTGTTATTAAAAAATATATATTTTTTAAATGTACATTTTTTTTGCTAAAATGTTTTAAAGTATGTTTATATATTTGATGGTCCCCTTTGGACAATCTGTTGACAATAAGTAGCTTTGCACCTACATGTCAATTAACTCTCATTAGAATATCAGAACACTCTGTAATTAATATCTGCTCACTCTTTATTGTGATGGACTCCCTAAAGACGCTCTACTGACTAGAAGTAACTTTGCAACTACCTTATCAACTTGTACTAACCCTAACCCTACCAGTCTACTAGTACTGTGCTAGCACTCTACTGAGAGTTAGTAGATCTGTAGGTGCAATGTTACTGATAATCAACAGAATACGTTTAAGGGACCATCAAAATGAAGTGAAACCCATATACTCTCTAATTATATATTTGTTGGTCATTTTGCTGTAAAATGCATTTTAAAAATATCAAAATAACATTTAAGGAATTTTTGCCCTTCACATATTTTCCATTCACATTTGAAGAGAATGTATTTGCTGTGTCTGTACTAACTTCAGCAAGGCGTCTCAAAACGCGTTGCTTAATCAAAGCTGTTTCATCCGTTCAGATATAAATCTCACATTACTGTAGATCTGTTCCTGTCTCTGTTTCTTGAGCACAGAAGCAGGTATGTCTGTAGAAATAGACAATAATTCACTATATAGGTCAAAATAATACATTTTTCTTTTATGCCCAAAATCATCAGGAGATCAAGATATTTAGTAAATTTCCTACCATAAATAAATTGCTGTTGCTAAGAACTTCATTTGAAGAACTCAATATTTAGATGTTGTTGCTCTCTCAGATTTTTTTAATAGTTGTATCTCAGACAGATATTGTCCTCTCCTAACAATCTCCGTTTCAGAAAGTCTGGTTTAGTGCTCCGGGGTCAGGTTTCTCTGAAGAAAGCACATCTCTGCTCATAAACACACATGCTTTGAGGAATCATTAGCAGGTTCAGCGCAGGTCGTTCAGGTGAGCTGCTCCTGCTCAAGGTCGTGACCTCCGACCCCTGGAACACAAGCGGCTCTGCTCCGCCGCTTGAGTCTTTTGTTTCTGGTTTCTGGAAGAGTCGACGTATGTCAGCTGAATGTGATGAGTTTCTCTGAGCCTTTAGCTCCTGGAGATCCTGTGTATGTCTCCATCTTTCCTTTCATTTATCATCATTTTCTTCTTTGTTTTCTGTTAATGAGCAGGGTCAGAAAAGAACTGCAAGATCTAAACTCAAAATTCTGAGAAAAAAGGCCTGCGTGAAATATAGCTTCCATGAGGCATTAGTACATGTATTTTGTGTTCGATGTTTTTAACCCGGTGCAACCTGGCAAACTAAATAATAGCTATTGAAACAGAACCATTTATTAACTCTTTACACAGATTAAATTAAGACATGAAGCTTTAAACTGCAATTATTCATGATTAAAATCAACACACTTTTGAATATTATTTGGATGTCTTCATTTTCATCCATAATCGTTCACCATTTTCCTTTTTTTAATTCCTTAGTGGGGAAAAACAGGATTGTGAAATCAGAATTACAAGATAGAAAATCAGAATCAAGCCTTTATGTATTGTTTTGTTCTGGTTTCTGCCACAGAATAAATCTCATCTCACTGCTCATCAACAAAAACAAAGATGAAAATGATGACGAATTCCTTAGAAATGCAAGAAGAAAATGCAAATTGTGAGATATAATCTCAGAGTTTTTATATTCCACGGAAGAAACAAGCTTCTATAAAACACTGCTCATGCATGCATTATCTATTATATATTCAGAGGTTTAGGATTAAATGCTTTTATGATTTAAACTGATATATAAACCGATATAGTGAGTAAAAAAACTGTTCAATTTTATTTCAAACTGAGCAAAAATCTGAGGAAATAAAGGAAGATGTGAGATGTTTTGGAGGCTCGTGAAGATCATTGCTCCGCTGAGGAACAGTGAGAGTAAAGCTCCTCAAAAGATCCTGATGATCAGATTCTTCTAGAAAATGATTGATGGAGAATCAAGTGTTGATCTGGAGATATATCTGTCAATCAGACTCCTCAGGAGTAGGGTTAAGGATCTGGGGGTTATTAAGACGTTGATGCAGATCATCTTCTCTCATCAGAAGGAGAATGTCTCTGTCTCGGTTCAGAACGCGGCGATTTTCGCGTCACTTCCAATCCAGTGGCCAGATCTCACTGCTTCACTTTCATCTCTTCACTCATTCTTTCCACTCTCTGACACTTTTTTTTCCCCCTCGTTGCCGTCTCTTTCAGCTCCGGGCTTTGATTGAAAGCAAATGAGGCAGCTAACGTGTGGAAAGAGAGAAATTTACTCGCTGTAAGTTCATGCGGTGGCTGTCTTTCAGGATGGGTGCTCAGGCGCTTCGCAGGACAACAATATACGCAGCTGAATAAAGCGCGAGCGGCGACATCATGCTTCTCTTCACGCACCATTTGCCTCCAAAGCCTTCCCCGGCCCGTCGCTCTCACTGGGGATTATTCCTAGCTTTGGCTGTCTCGCGGGGTCAAAGGGCAGGACCAGATCCGCCAGCGGGGGGCAGAATTGAAATTCATTGATCCCATCACATTATATCAAGCGCTGAGATGTGCTGAGCTTCACCTGATCTCTGCTGGTTGTTCTGTTGCTCGTGAGATGCTCATCTGAGACACATGAGTCGATTGTAACGCGCTGAACTGGTCAGTTCGTTTCTGTGGAGACAAAACACACAAATCTCATGATTCTGATCAGTTCAGTTCATGCAGGGTCATAGTTTGACATAATCTGTTGATTTAGGTGCGTTGTAGAAAATAGTTTTTGCCGAAACGAGTTGAATTTTGCGCACATTTTCCATTTGAATTATCCTTCCCATTCAAGAAAAACTGTCATCAAAGTCATTCATGCTTTTTCCGCAACATAATGGGAAGAAAAATAAACAATCCCCTTTTCTCCATTTTCTTGGTTATATGAACATTACAGGAACGTTGTGTTTTAATCGTTCTGCGAACATCGGAACGTTACTTTTGAATGTTTTGTGAATGTTCTGAAACAAACAGCATTTATATCTTTTCCACAACAGAAACATAATCTCATTCTGTTTTCTCAATTTTTACTTGAATTGCAATCTTGACTGCATTCAGCATCTATAGTTATACCGTAGTTTCGTTTAGTTGTTTTTCTTCTTGATGGTACAAACATTAGGGAAACGTTACATTTTAGCATTTTGCAAACATCACTGGAACGTTACTTTTAGTAGTTCTGAAACAAGTGGCAACCTTTCAGAACATTAGATGAACATCCGACAGTCCAGATCAACTTAAGCATTATTGACCTTAAATATGAAACAAAAACACTTACTCACGCGTGCATTCAACACTGTCATATCCTCTCAGTTAATCACTAAACTTAGAGACCTGGACATTAATAGCTCACTTTGCAACTGGATTATGGACTTTCTGAGCGACAGACCACAGCATGTCAGGTCAGGCCACATCTGCTCCACCACCATCACACTCAACACTGGTGTACCACAGGGCTGTGTGCTGAGCCCCATCCTCTTCTCCATCTTCACCCGTGACTGCAGACCTGTACATGGACCAAACCCGATACCACGGTGATCGGTCTCATCAGCAACAACGATGAGACTGCCTACAGAGAGGAGGTCCAGCATCTGGCCACGTGGTGTACAGACAATAACCTGCTCCTTAACACCACCAAGACCAAGGAGCTCATCGTGGACTTCAGGAAGGAGAGAAAAGGCTCACGTGATCCCATTTACAGGCTGTTAAGCCTGTGTCGTCCTTCAAGTTCCTGGAGACCCACGTCTCGGAGGACCTGTCCTGGACCACCAACACCTCCAGCCTGGTCAAGAAGGCTCACCAGCCTCTTCTTCTTGAGAACACTAAAGAAGAACCGGCTGTCCTCGGCCATCCCGGTGAACTTCTATCTAATAGAGAGCATCCTAACTGCCTGTGTCACAGTGTGGTACGGGAGCTGCTCTGTTGCTGAGCGTAAGTGAAAACTGCCCAGACTGTTTTCTCTCGTGAACTCGGGCAGACGCTTCAGGTTACCCCGGACAAGAACCAGCAGACTGAGGAACAGAATCTTTCCCAGAGCTGTCTCGACACTGAACTCTGCCCCACACTGACTTCTTTATATAAAGATAATTCCATATATAACTTATACCTGTATCCTGCACTTGCTGCTCATCGCACTCCTGGTTAGACCTAAACTGCATTTCGTTGCCTTGCACATGTGTAATGACAATAAGGTTGAATCTAATCTAGTCTCATGAATAGTCAAAAAATCTCTGTTAAACTCAGTGTGTGAAGCAGTGATTTGTTCCATTCGTTTTCATCAGTTCAGTTCATGCATATTTTGACCTTTATCTGTTAAGTTGTTTCGATAAGTTCTGAGAATGTTTGATTTTTTTGTGTGATATATAATGTTTTGAGTAAAAAGAAATAAAACATTTCATATGCAGTGCAGAAGGAGGCAGAAAACTTGTAAAGACTTAACATACAACAAGCTTATTTATACGTCTGATAAAACTCGGCACACAAACAGCGTTCTGTCTCTTGTGTTAAATGTCTACCCATTAATTTTACCCTTCCAGGCGCTTCTTCAAATAGCTTTTAAGGCCATTTCAGCAGTTTTATCTCAGGACAGATACTAGTGAAGCAGAAAATAAAGAAAGTAGTGTTGCGCAGTCAGAGACGGCGTTTAGTTAAAGCGACAGTAAAGACGGACGTGTATTTAGACTCTGGCGGCTGAGATTAGTTATCGTATGATGATGTTTGTCTGGTAAAGGTTTCCATTTAAATGCACCCGGTGGTTATTTTGCATAGTTCCCCTGCAATTTGCCTCAGCTCAGGACACACGGACTGTCATCCCGCTGTAATCTGTGGTAATTGGCAGGACTAACAGCGTCTGACAGACACACACACACACACAACCGGTGGAGAGAGAGAAACCCCTGGCTTCACCGAGTGGAAGTACATCTGTCTGACATGAAGACATGACAATAAATAAATGTTTTTTTGCATGAAACAAAGTACTTTGTCCTGCAGAACGTGTCTGTCAAAGCAGATTCCATCAGGATGCATCCAATCACCTGCAGCACTTTAGCAGATGTTCTCTCCTGGGAACGCGGTCAGAAGTTATGAGCAAACATTCTACTAGTGATGCTTATTTATTAAAGTGGAGGGGTCTGTAATGTTCTACATTTACATTTGTTCATTTAGCAGACGCTTTTATCCAAAGTGACTTACAATTGAAAACGCTAATTCTGAAAACGCTAGCACAAAAACGGTATTGATACATTGTCTGAATGTTTTTTAAGTGTTGCCACTTGTATCAGAGTTCAGAGAACACTTGGACGTTACATTTTCAGAATGTGTTCAAAATGGAATGTTCCAGCAATAGTCACATGACAAACAATGTTTTTAAAACGCTGAAACTGGTTGTTTTGAATGTCCAGAAATGTCGTAACTTACAAAAGGCAGAATCTGTCAAAAACACAAATGACTGCAGGATTCAGCCACGCTTTAGCTGTCGTTTCTGTCAAATTTCTGTCAAAAAAATATATAACTGCAACTTTTTTTCTCACATTTCAGATTTTTTTGCATGATGTAAACTTGCATTTGCAGGTTATTAAGAATTGCTAGACATAAACTCGCAACTCTGACATTTTTTTCCCACAGCTGCAAGTTTATATTCTGATGTTTTTATCGCACTTGCGTCATTTCCTTTCAAAGAACTATCAGAAAGCGTGAGATGTGAATCTTAGAGAACATAGGAGGTTGAGGTATAAACTAAAAACTGAGATATGAACTCAATGTGTTTTGGCTGGACCGTATGCATCTTCTGGCTATTTGATATTTTATATTAATTTAACACATCTTTCTGTTTTACGTTTCTCTGATTATTCTGATGAGCAAATGTTGAGTAGAATCTGTTGTTTCTGTTGTTTGTCAGAATCACGCACCTCCAGATCTCTATCAGATGACCAAGAACCCAGAAGATTCACCCGATGAGCCGGACGTGCTGGAGATCCACTTCACTAAAGGTTACCTCACTTTATATTCTTTCACCTTTCCTGCAGTCGTGATGACAACATCCTCCAATTAAATCTAATTAAATCCATACTTATGGTATAACTGGAACCTGAATATGTTTTGGTCAGCAGCTAAAATAATACAGATTAATAATACAAAAGATTAATCGCATCCAAAATCAAAGTCTTTGTTTGTAATATAAGTGTGTGTGTGTGCTGTGCGTATTTATTATAATACACATACATAAGCCTATTTAAAATATAAATATCATGTTTGTATTTATATATTCATAATAATTATGCACAGTACACAATAATACTTTACGTGAACAGAATCTTTTATTTTGAATGCAATTAATCGTTTGACAGCACTAATTAATATATATAAATATATACTTTAGTCAGATCTACATTTATCTACATTATGTCAGTTTATTTGCTATAATATGAATGAAATATGGCAGTAAACAACTGAAACAAATTCTATTGCTGCAAATATATCCCCCAGCGACTCAAGATGTTTTTGTGGTCTAGGTTGATATGTGTATATATATATATATATATATATGTATATATATGTATGTGTTGTTTTGGAGTTTTCTGCTGTAAGCAGGGTAGAGATGTGCTGATTATCTGATAATGAAGCAGCGTGTGTTTCGCAGTGAAGTGTTGGGTCAGTCTCTGCTGCTTTCTCAAAGGAACTGTTTTCAGACACTTAAACAAAGTGCGTGAGGCAGTCGGAGTCCGGTTCCCATATTTGCAGAATTAGAATTTCAATGGTTGTGTGGGACCCCGAGTGAACTAGTAATGTGATTTTATCAGACAGCGTTGTCATTGTGCTCTATGATCCGTTTTGATCGGCCATCAGTATTCATAGATATTTGAGCACGTCCATTTAATGTCCATGAGAAAAGCTGTTTTAGTGATTCTCACAATAGAAGCCCCCCGTCGCCGCCCCGCTCCTGTAAAGACCTGGTTTATCTGTCTATTCTGCTCCGGCTTTTCTTCTCCTCACTTTCTCAGCACTCTCTCTCATTCAGAAAAAAGAATTTTAACGACCAAACCTTTTCCCTCTTGTCATTTTAACCCCCGTTCCTTTGCCACGTCTTCTGCTGCTCCTCAAAAGGAGAACGGCGCGAAAGACGGGGAAAGAGTGGAAAAATGTAAAGCGGTAATTTTTCCTACAACTGTGTCTTCTGTCCTATTGTTGCTTTTCTAAGGCCGAGAGAAAGAGTGCGGTGAATGAAGAGAGAGAGAGAGAGAAGTGGCCGAGAGACTCCGTCTTCATGCGCTGTTTGGTTTATTTGAACTTTTAATCTAATTATTAACTATCTGAAGGGCTCCAGGGCTTTGTCTGCTCTTTCGGTGCCCTGTGGTCCGAGGAGAACTTAGGAAAGCTTCTCGCCCGAGAATATTTCTCAAGGGAATAGTTCGGCCAAAAGTGTCTCTATTTCCTCTTTTCCATGCGGCAACAGTTCAGAGTGACTTTATGAGCTTCATAAAGTATAAGAAACGTCATAAAGTGACCGTATGAGTCATGAAAGTTGACTTTTGAGGTCAAAAATGTCTGACACATGTCTCCGGGGTTATTGTAGTTTACTCAAAGCGAATAAAACAAATGCTTGCTTTTATATTAAACCGTGAATTCGATACATTTTTCATTTCTTTTAACTAGCTCATTATAAATAACTAAACCTTAAACTGGAATAAAATGTAATAAAAGTGTAATAAAATATTTTATAAATAATAATAGATCTAATCTAAAGATAAATAGTACGTACATGATTTAGCTTTCGGTAAAATCAAGTTATTTCAACACCAGAAGGTCAGGAGACGGAATTTAAAGTCTCTTCCCAATGTGAATCTCTTGTCTCACCTGCAGGTGCAGCTCCACTTACCTTGCTATGATAAAGGCCACAACATAATCCTAAAGTCCAATCCCTCAAATATGTATTTGTGCTCCAAGGCTGAGGCGTGTTTTTTAGAAATGGAAAAGCCTAGTATTTCTTTTTCGTAAATCACTTCTTGTTTAAGTGAACTTATGTTTTCGCTCAAGATACTTAGCTACATAATTGCTAAGTGCTTTCTCTGGAGTTATATACACAACTTCCTTAACACGTGCTTTCCATATAAAGGAAAGTGGATAGGTTCTTTTGAAATTAGCATGCAACTGTAGGGGGTTGTGCGTGCGTTTGCTGCACTGCATGTGGTGTGACACATTATCAAAGCAGAAATGCTAACACAATCGTAGGATGCAGCCATCGGTGCACTGGCCTTGTATAATTAGTGTCTTATTTTGTTACTCATAGATCAAATCCTGTCCTGGGAAATTTGCATGCACAGTCCAACTCATTTATAGCAAGCCTGCTCATTGAAATGCTCAGAAGATGCTTGTTTACCGGGGTTCTGCAAACTGTGCGCTGCATAGATATGCGTTAGCTGGATGCTGATTGGCAGTTACTAGTCTAAGTTGGGTAAACAGTGCTTGACCTGCAGTGACAGGAAATGAATTCCCACATGAAGTGTGCCGCACTTGTGGAGTGTGTCCTGATGCTGCACAGAGCAGCAGAACCTCATCCAAGCTGCATTCAGATAGTGTTCACTGCTCCCTACACACTTTGTAGGGAGAATAAAAAATAGATCAGTTGTCAATAAAAATCACAACATAATATGAATGAATAAAGCTATCTATCTATCCATCTATCTATTGATCTAATACATCTTTTTTATCTTATTTATCTCAGACTGTACTTTTTTTCCTGTTATTTATTAAAATTAAACTTGCTAATATGGATTAGTGAGCAGTACATACTACATACTGTACTAAAGAGGCCCGAAAGGTACATTTGCATTTAAAGAAAAAAAAAAAAAATGTGTGAGAGACTTTAGAAATTGACAAGAAACTTGCATTTACATTGAAATATTAATCAATGTATTAATTAATTAATTAAAATAAATCAATAAGCTTTATGTGCACAAACAATCTTGGTGTAATTATTATTAAAGGACATATTTCATTAATAAAGTAGCAAATTAAAAAGTACAACAGCAGCAACAACAACAACAATAATAAAAATAATAATTGCTTAGCAATAATTATTATTATTTAGCATGCATATATTTTATTACCTCTCTCACCAAGGCTCTTTCCCTCTGATAGCTCAGTTTGGCCAGACGGCCAGGAAGGGTTCTGGTCATCCCAAACGTCTTCCATTTAAGGAATATGGAGGCCACTGTGCTCTTAAGTGAACCTTAAGTGCAGCAGAAATGTTTTGTAACTTTGGCCAGATCTGTGCCTTGCCACAATTCTGTCTCTGAGCTCTTCAGCAGGCAGTTTCTTTGACCTCATGATTCTCATATGCTGAGTGATACAGCAAAGGATCTGAATACTTAGGACCATGTGATTTTTCAGTTTTTCTTTTTTAATAAATCTGCAAAAATTTTAACAATTCTGTATTTTCTGTCAGTATGGGGTGCTGTGTGTACATTAATGAGGAAAACATTAACTTCAACGATTTTAGCAAATGGCTGCAATATAACAAAGAGTGAAACATTTAAGGGGGTCCGAATACTTTCGTTACCCACTGTGTATATAAATGTTTTATTAGTATTTAGTTTTTTTCTGTAGATGTCACTATTATTATTACTATTATGCAATTAAAACCATTTTACGAAAAGACGTATGGTACATTGTTGTTTTTATTTGAAGAATAGCTGCTAGATGATTTTTTTCTCATTTCTCTTTCATTAATAAATAAGTCACACAATTGTGCAAAGTATACAAAATATAGAGGTTGCTGCAGAAACAGTAGTGTGCTGGTATGCCTGTCTGCGCTAGTCCCTGAAGCACCAGGCTATCTTGCCTCATTCTCTTGTTAATTTGGTGCTCTCTGCCAACAGGTTAAGTGAAGCATCAGTGTCTAATTGACGGCCTGACCAATTAGTGGCCAGAGCTTCTCCTGCTCTTAAATCGGAACTAAAGACTAGAGCTAATCAATGCCTCTGCCAGTCCAAGCGATAACCTAAGGACCCTCTCTGGATGCTTAACTCCAGGAGCACAGCTCTGTGAGGCAGATAAAGTCAAATTAAACTGCAATATTGAATGTAAGACTAGAACTGGATTACACCCACATCTGATACGTGTGTTTGCCGGCTTGGTGCA
Source organism: Enteromius trimaculatus (assembly GCA_032361065.1). NCBI lineage: Eukaryota > Metazoa > Chordata > Actinopteri > Cypriniformes > Cyprinidae > Enteromius > Enteromius trimaculatus. Next base: position 5,368,184 of record JAUMHP010000084.1, read on the forward strand.
CATGCAGATTTTCTTCTCTAGTGCGTCCATGTCAGGATTCCCACAGGACAAGAAGTGTACAGGAGAGCAAGGATTGTAATTAGATGGCATGCTGCAGTAATCCGCTGTGTGTGTGTGTGTGTGTGCGCAGGGAGCTATCACAAACACAGTATGGAACCGCTCCTGTTTTCCAACAGTTGGCAGGAGTAAGTGCAGCGCCCTTTCTAGGCTCTCTACAGTTACCTGACGAGGCTCGTCTGATGCCAGCAGCATGCGTGCGGCGTTTTATCTCCCAGATGATGATATTTGCGACCGGTTTTGAGATCAGGAAGACTTTCACTTTAATGTTTCAGATTTCCAGCAGATTTCCATTTTGATATCTTTCCTAACGTTCAGAAGACGTCACTATTAAAATTACGTAATTAGACAAACTATATTATTATCTTTATTATATTAAAGCAATAGTTCACCCAAAAATGAAAGTTCTGTCATTAGTTTCTCACCATCATGTGGTTCCGAATCTATATGAATTTCTTTGTTCTGCTGAAGACAAGAACGATATTTTGAAGAAAGTTTGTAACCAGGCTGTTCTGGGTCCAACTGACTTCCGTAGTAGAAAAAAAAAATACTATGGAAGTCAGTGGTGACCATTTTTGTCTGGATCAGATTCTGAATGATAATTGATAACAGAAATGGCAGATTTAATGGTTGCGTAATTTTACATATGCATCTACAGTACTTCTGTGAACACTTGTTTCTGCTTCTTCTTTAATAGAATAGAATAGTAAGATGTTATACTCTACAATGATCAGTCATTGGCGGGGAAAGTGTTAATAATAATATTAGAGGTATAGGTTGCCAGAAAATTGTAATTGCCGTTATTTACTTGCCCTCAAGTTTTTCAAAACCTGTATGGGCTTCTTTCTTCTGTTGAACACAAAAGAAGATATTCTGACGATTGTTAGTAAACATACAGCTGACGGTAGCCATTGACTTCCATGGAATTTTCTTTTCATACTGTGGAAGTCAATGGCTACCGTGTGTTTGGTTACAAACATTTTTTTTTTTTTTGAGCTTGCAATAAGTTTGTAACAACTTGAGGTTCTAATAATGACAACTTGAGAATAAGATGACAATTTTTATTTTTGGGTGAATATTATAATAAATAATCAAGTCTCAAGTACTAATAACACATCTAGTAATAATAAATACATTCATGCTAAATGCATTATTATTATTATTATTTGTTATTAAAATGTTTAATATTGAAATGTTTATTAATATTGCAATTTTTTATATTGTTTTTTTATAAATAAAAAAATTTAATTAGATAAAATGTACATTCAAAAGTAGATTTTTATTTATTTATTTATTTATTTTTATTTTGCAAACATCACTTGACTTGGCTTTCCATAACATGCAGTGTTTACTTCTCACTAATCATTATACGCAAGAATATAATTTTAAACATTGCCAGAGACCACTGAGACATAGTTTTCTTTCTATTATGCGGTTTTATATTTGAACTTTTAAACACTTCAATGAACTGATCAGCCTGGGAAAGTTTCAGATCCAGATTCAGCTTTTTTCCCCAATGCTGAAATCATGTAAACTCAGTATAAATGTCCTTAACTGTTTCATCTTCACATGCAGTCCCTTTAGACAACACCTCAGTATCACTTGAAAGCATATAACTCTGTAATACATACATGGGTTAGAAACAGCCGCTGTGGCCTTTACAGTACTGCACTGTAAAGAGTTTGAATCTACGTTAAGAGTTTCTTTCTGTTCACTCTCTGATGAATATGAAAAAAAAATACTCCAAAATAGATCTTCCGTATTGTCAAATTTGTCTTCTGGCTTTCTGCTGACAGCTTGGCCTCGTAGCTCAAATCCCAGCGGAACATCTGTGCACCGATGCTCCTAGTCCTACCGACTGATACCGTGTGTCATTTCAAAGAAGCGACAAGCCGTTAGCTTGGGGAAACAATGGCATTTGCCTGCCTCCGAAATTGCAGTACGCCACTGTTTGCATTAACGTCAGCAGCATGACTCAAAGACTCCGACAGCGGCAGAGGAGAGATATGATATGATTTCTTTATGGAGCGCCCAGTGTCCACAAACAGAGAGGCTGTGGGTACAGCGGCTTGACTATCTCGAGGACAGAACGATGGTTTTGCGTCAGTGAGCTGCTGTCTGCTCCACCGCTGGGCTGTTTGTGCTCTCTTGCGGTTAGTGAACAGGGAGTGACATATTGTCTCTGTGATGGAGACTTAACAATGTTGCACACTGTAGGGGTCCGGCTACATACTGCTGTAAGTCAATGCGCTTTTCGAGATTTACCATCCCATGGTGTGCCCAGAGAAACACAGCGAGATAAAGCCCTGCTTTAAAGTCTCTTGTCTGTCTCGTTTTTTTTTTGTTTGTTCATTTGTTATTTCTAGCATTTATTATAACAATATATAGTTTAAGCAATCTTTCTGTGACTCGTTCTGTTGTTTGTTTGTTCTGCCTGTCGTATCATTCAGAATTTTTTGGTTCTGTTTATCATTTGTTCTACCATTCATTTTATTTCTTTTAGCGATTTCTCTCCCTGCCATTCATTCTATTGTTCACGTTGTATGTTGTTTTTGCTGTGTTTCGTCTGTTCTATCAATCTATCATTTTTTTTTGTTCGTTATTATTTTTTATTCATTTTGTCTGTTGTTGTTTCATTAGTTCTGTCTATTGTTACATCAGTTGTTTGTGTGTGTCTGTCTGTCATTTAGTAATTAATAAGATCTGTCTATCATATGTTTGTTTCTTCTGTGTATTGTATTAGTATTCTTCAGTTTTATTGGCTGTCAGTTCTGTTATTCCTTACGTTTGTCTGTTATTTCTTCTGTTCTGATTGTTTATTTTGGTTCTACTGTGTCTGTCTTGTCTTTCATTTGTTACATCATTCTATCTTTGTCATTCGTTCATTCTGTCTGCACTTTTTATCTTTCTTTCCATCCAAAATAAAGTCTTGCTTATCTTATTGTTCCTACTTACAAAACTGAACAGGGGGCGACATTCAGTTTCTTTCTATTCGGAAATTACAATGACATACATTTCTTGAAATTCACGATTCTTTTTCCTGATATTCAGTGCAGTGCATACTATTGGCTACCACAATTCAGTCCATGAGTTCAAACATTCTCAGCATCGACAGAGATTAGAATTTGCCAGATCCAAAGTTCATTCACCAGATGGTCCGTGAACAGACTGTTAGAGTCTGAGACTACATGCACAGCAAACAATCGCAGTCTGATAGCTGAATGACAAGGACAGCATTTAAAGCCAAATACCCCCGTGCAGATAATCGGCCCAATGATGTTGCTCACAGTGCAGGTGTTTTCCACACACGTGGTGTTGACATTGATGTGCTCAGTGTCTTGTCTCGATCCCAGCGGCGACGATCGAGCAGTCCATCGCTGCAGCGTGACCCCTATCAGAAACTCTCTGAGATGATTCCAATTGTGATGTGATGAGAGTCGAAATTGGCTTGATAATGTTGTTTGTGCAGATTCCACAAAGGAGACTGTTGTGCTGCTGTAAATGCGAAGGGCCAATATATATTTCTTTTTCAGTGGGTTTTCAGAACCCATACGTAAAATAAGAAATGATTAATAATTGTAAATTATATGTTAGAATAGTATCTCTTTTACAGTGCTAAATGGGATTCACACAAGGACAACATGCTTCTGGCTCTGAAAATAAACCAAAATAGCTCTGATTTTTGGGTTAGGGCTTTGGATGGTTTGGGTTAATTGGATGAAGTCATTTTTTGGCTTAGTTGACTTTGATTTGGTCTTACACAACAACACATGCAGCAAAGTGTAGATGTAGAAAGCAGAGGCCTTTTCTTTCTTGATTAAGCTATTTCTTAATCTTTAAGCCCAGCTTTTCCATCCCAAAAACGTAGCTTGCTCTCTGCCCATATTTCAAGGCATTGGATTTTGTCAACTCGACAGACCGGTGGTGATATTTATTGGCAGATTGTTGCAAAGCCATTCATAATTATTCTACGTTCACCCGGCACGTATCGGGTAGAGGAATATGTAGACTGCTGAATCAGCAACCCTGTCACTGCAAAATAAATGCTCATGATCACAATGACAGGAATCTTTTTTTTATATATATAAGGTGGCAGCCTCTCCAGCACCCCGCCAACACTAAGTGCAGCTGGATGTGTGCCCGTGGTACTTAGCTTTATGCGTGTTCAGAGAGGAATAGAATGGTGTGCGCATGACGCTGTAGAAATTAAATGCGTGATATACATCTTTTTAATGTCAGATGTGTTTTCTGTTGTTTCACAGGGCGGCCGTCGACGCTTTTGCTGCAATGTTACGCTCAAGTAAGTTTCTTTTGCTTAAACTTTTTTTGAACATACTGGGGCAAATTCTCCCAGCATGCTTTGCTCCATGCCTTTGTTCAAATGGGTTGATGTATTGACTTAAACATATATACAAAATGTATTTACTTATTTGAATGTATACCATATATATATATATATATATATATATATATATATCAATTAATTAAAAAAATGATTAACGATTAATCACGCTTAACAGTTTTACACACGTAAGAGTTTTACATATATTTTTATATTGCAATAATTTGACAGGCGATATTAAAATTAATGTACAAACAGTAGAGTAAAATATTTTTAGTGCCATATTTTTATGACTGAAGGTAAGTATCGCTGATGTCTCTATGAAATTGACCATATCTATTCAACAATGAGAGCTATGAATTTAAACATGTATTAAACTTTAAACTTTAAAAAGTTTATGAAAACAACTTTAACTTTAAACAATTTTCACATAAACCTATTATAATAAACATTATATTTAGCTACCAGTGCCCTTCAGCAAGTAGGAAATATACAGATATTGAGTTAAAGTTATCAAACACTAAATTCTATATGAAATATAGATGAATCCTTAAAGCTACAAAGGTTATTGATATCCTCTTCTTCTTTTGTTCTTTTATTAACAGACACCACAGCAGTTCTTTTATCTTTTTTTTTTTTTTTGGCTGCTATTATTTTAAGAGCTGCTGCTGCTAAACGTGATGCAGATCTGACAAAAAAAACACATCATGTTTTCTGATAACTGTTTATATGTAATGCTCTTTAATATGAAATCATATGCAGCGCACTGGGACATGCAGATAAAAAAAGCATGTGTTTCAAACACTGTATAACAGCAGATAGGAAAGGAAAATTTCGACTTTTGGTCTGTAAACAAAATAGATGATTGTCAGAGCATATGCAGCCATTTATCGCTACCTCCAGTTCACCTATCATCCTGCAGGGGGCAGTATGACTCTGTGAGTCCCATCCTGCTCTCTCCTATTGAGAACACAGCCGCTGCACCTGTTGAGGCTCTGCAGTCAGCGAGCCTGTGAATAACGTAATGCTCTGTGGGCCTTTTAGGAGCCTCCTCTAAAAGAAACACGTCTGGCCAGTGATGCCGCAATTAATTCTCCTCCGTGGGGCGAAGCTAAGTTGTCTGTGCCTTTTGTCTGCGCGCTTTTTATTTCTCTGGAGGATGTCGCAAGCGCTTGATAATCATCTAATGTGGCCGTATTTCCTCCAGCGAGCTTTACAGAAGTATTGTCATGTTTTCTACACATCAAATCTGCTCTGCGGCATTCATAACAGTGATTATAAGACACCGAATCTCCAGAGTGCACAATGGCAGGACATTTCCATATTCTGAGACATCATATTCCACTGCGAAACTCCTTTGGCTACATTAGCAGCACCAGAAAATCCTCCAAGTCTGAGAGAAACCATCACAGACATTAATATTTCAGATTGCTGTATTTGTACTAGCCATAGAACTGCAGTGTTTTTGAGTTCATGACTCTCATACTGGGAGTTTGGGAGGAATGCAAGCCAAAGAAGTCGATTCACAACATAGTTTCTGGCTTTCCATTATAAAATATTATTCCCAAGGCTTCAGAACTATACCCAGAACGATGAACAAGTGTTGTTCCTTTTGTAATTCTATCACTGATTGTTTTTTGCGTGCGCGAGGAAGTAAATACCATTGACCTTCATATCGCAAACACTCCTGCCGCTCTCTGCCACGGCCTCCATTAGATGCACTGAGTGCACAGTGCGATTGGCTGCTTTCCAACTCCTTCATCAGAAGCAAGGAGGCTTTGGGCCGAGGGTCCAGCGAACTGCCTCGCATAGAGTCCCCGGCCCGTTTCTGAGCGTCTTTTTCGGCTGGAGGGATTTATGGAGGAACCAGCTGAATACTGAGCTCGGAGAATTTCTCTTAAAATGAGGAGAGTGGAAATTCTTTTGACAGTTTTCGCAGACGGGCTTTCAAACATTGATTTAATAATGTCACTTCAATCCTGGAAAGAGATCAGTGGAAGTCACACGGTGCATCTGAAGCAAATCTTCTGCTTAGATAGATGAATAGCTGGATAGATAGACAGATAGAATGTAACCCAAATGAGCTTGAATTAAAATGCCCTTAAAATGCATGACCGTCCATTTGGAATTATACCAAATGGCCGTTTAATCGAAACTGTTTCCTGTGCAACCGATTTAGGTGTTTGTGAAGTCCCAGAGGTGGACTTGTAAAAACATTTGCATAAGTCGTGGGTACAAAAATACGTCCATTTAATTGTACGCATGAACTACAATATCCACTTCACCAGTAGAATTGTGAAGAGCTGTTTGTCGGTAATGCTGTTAGTGAATTTCTGAAAGCACAAAACGGATCAACATGAAGTAGTTGGTCCCAAAAGGACTCAAGGTTTAGTGCAGTGCAGCAAACATTTAGTTAGTTTGAAAAAGCTGTTTGGTAATGGGTTTTTGCTGATAGATAAACAAGCGACAGTGGATTTTTTTTTTTTTTTTTTTTGCTTAGCATTAATCACAAGCAAGCAATACAGTCGGGGGTGGTGGTTCCAGTTTATTTGAATATATGTGACCCTGGACCATGAAATCTAAGAGTCGGTAAGGTATATTTGTAGCAATAGCCAAAAATACATTGTATTGGTCAAATTTGATCGATTTTGCTTTTGTGGTAAAAATCATTAGGATATTAAGTAAAGATCATGTTCCATACAGATTTTTATTATATTAAAACTTAATTTTTAATAGTAATATGCATTGCTAAGAACATCATTTGGACAACATTAAAGTTTTTTTTTAGTATTTCGATTTTTTTGTACCCTCAGATACCAGATTTTCATACAGTTGTATTTTGGCCAAATATTGTTGTGTCATAACAATACAATAAAAAGCGTATTTATTCAGCTATCAGATGACATATAAAACTCAAAAAGTGACACTTATGGGTGATATTTTTGTTTGTTTGCTATAAAAAAAGATATATTTTTAATGATTGTATTATTATTAATAATAATATAATATATATGCTATATGTCAATCTTTAACTGTTAGAATTGTATAATTGTGGTATTTTGTTATAATTATATAGTATCTTTTTACATATTGTTTTATATTATTTATTTATTTATTTTTACAATTTTTATCACATTTATTTATGCACTATTGATATTTTTACCTTCTTATCATTTATTTTGATATTTAAATTTTTTATTTTAGTTTTTAGATTTTCATGAAAACTTTCTATTGTGTTATATAAGGCAGCTTATATAATGTGTGCATCTTTTTCAAATGTATTTTTGTATTTATTGCAAAATAAAGCAACAAACTAAAAAGTCCATGCAAGATGGCTGACAACACAACACATTTTTCAGGATAATTCATTCAGTATAATTCAGTAAAAAACACTCCAATTAAAGATTAATTCAAATGAAATACCAATTTATTTTATTAATACCCTTTTTTGGTTCATCTGAAGATGTGACTAAATGAGGTCACTTTTTTTAATTCCTTGTGGACAGTTTGTGTTTATAGTAATGTGACCATTTTGATATTAAATATCAAAAGTTAATTTGGTTGCTAAGATACAAATTCTTGGCATTAACAAAGAATTGCGTCCTTGGTGTTTTATTGCTTCTGATTCAGTGTTTTCAATTAGAACTGACAGGAAATGTTTTAAATTTAAACAGGAAACCTAACTGTCACAGTAAGAGAAAAATAGTAACAATAGTTTCAGTCTGCTTTGTATTTCACTCCATAAAAAACATGTCATGTAATTGAAAAAACATATTAATATTATAGATATGTAATTATAGAATGTCATAATATTGTTTATATAAATAAAAAAAATAAAGAACAATCTCATATTTCATAATGACACAACTACAACAAACATGTACTGTATGTTGCATGTTACACAGTTACGTTATTGAAACTAGCTATATTGTGTGCGACCTCGTAATTGCGCCACAAGAAATCAAGCCATCAGTGTCCTTAAATTTAGTACAAGAAGACCCTTACTAGTGGCCGTATTTTTTGTTCATGATATACTGATTGACAACATGAAGAATAAGAGGTGCTGTGAGACACAATCACGCTTACCTCAGGCACCAGACCTGTCACTGTCTTAAAGAACGGAAATTAAGTCTTCACCCAGAGTGCCTCTTTCTCCGCCATCTTGTTTTTGATCTCATTTAACCTTTTGTGCCATACTGAGAAATCTTTTCGCTCTGACAGGCAGAGTCACATGCTTTTTTGTTCCCTCTCCATCATCCCAGTGTTATTGCATTCTGTTGATATGACTCTTTAGTGCCCGAATGATGTATGTTCTTATTACATTTTATTAATAAACAGCACAACAGAGCATGACATGAGAAAGTGAGAGCGAAAGAGAGGTCAATTTGAATATGAATGATACATACAGAGGCTTCCAATAAATACTAGGCGATTTCTTACATGCTAGCTAGCAAAAAAAGCTGTTTTCTATTCAAAAACAAATGTGGCGTGTATTCAAATGGACACTGTGTTCTTTCTTAAATGAATGTCAGCCTCTTAGACTTTAATTATTCAGGAGCCTTCTGGACAAAGGACTTGGAGGGAATGATGATGAATGATATGCTCCTTTTTGGTACATTAAGACCCAGAAAAATAATAATGCTATTACGCATGTGCAGTGTTTTTTTTTTTAATTTTCCTTCCCTATTCTGCCAGCAGTGAGTCATTTCTTTGCTTTTCCTAAAAAAAGTGTAGAAGATAAACATAATCTTAAACTGTCTTTTTGTCCACTGGATAGCATTTTCTAATTGTTTTAGTGAATCATTTTTTTTCCCAAACAGAAATGATTCACTGAGTCACAGAAGTCTCAGTTTGTCACTATTGTTTCTTTTTAGAGCTAAATATTAAGTTAGCTTTACCTGTTAGCAGTAAAGCTAGCTGCTTTCATTATGATTATCCTTTAAGCTGTGGTTGTGAGATAAGAATATTCTGACAAAACATTTCAGGATGTCAGACTGGTTCTAACAAATGATTTTTGATGATGTCTTTTAATAGCAAAATATTAGTTAGCTTAATTGTGGGTTTGTGTATCTCATAGTGTAGCTAACTACTTTTATTATCATTAGCATTTAGCTTTAAAAGCTAAATTTGACTGTCTTAAATCAGCAAATGACCAGCCTAAACCAGCTAAGGTCCAGTCTAAACCAGCTAAGGACCATCTTAAACCAGCTAAGCAACAGCCTAAACCTAAGGACCAGAATAAATGGGCTCAAACCAGCATCCCAGCTTCAAAACATAACTAACTAGCACAAACTTTCCTTCAGCAGGCAATTATGCATATTTCTAATCAAAAGGCAGGATTTTTACTTTCTAAAATTTGCAAATCTTTTTGATCGCATTTTTACTGTTCAGGGACAATCTTTGAATGTTTCATACAAACTGTATTTTAAACAATTCTTTGAGTGAGGTTAATTCTTAGGTTAACAGATGTTTGGCCAAAGGACCATCTTAAACCAGCAAATGGCCAGCCTAAACCAGCTAAAGGCTATCTTAAAGTCTAGTCTAAACCAGCTAAGTTCCATTTTAAACCAGCAAAGGTCCAGCTTAATCCAGCCAAAGAACAGCCTAAACCAGCTAAGGACCAATTTAAACCATCAAAGGTCCAGTTTAATCCAGCCAAGGAACAGCCTAAACCAGCTAAAGAACAATTTAAACCATCAAAGGTCCAGCTTAATCCAGCTAAGGAACAGCCTAAACCAGCTAAAGACCAATTTAAACCATCAAAGGTCCAGCTTAATCCAACCAAAGAACAGCCTAAACCAGCTAAAGACCAATTTAAACCGTCAAAGGTCCAGCTTAATCCAGCCAAGGAACAGCCTAAACCAGCTAAAGACCAATTTAAACCATCAAAGGTCCAGCTTAATCCAGCCAAGGAACAGCCTAAACCAGCTAAGGACCAATTTAAACCATCAAAGGTCCAGCTTAATCCAGCCAAAGAACAGCCTAAACCAGCTAAGGACCAATTTAAACCGTCAAAGGTCCAGCTTAATCCAGCCAAGGAACAGCCTAAACCAGCTAAAGACCAATTTAAACCATCAAAGGTCCAGCTTAATCCAGCTAAGGAACAGCCTAAACCAGCTAAGGACCAATTTAAACCGTCAAAGGTCCAGCTTAATCCAGCTAAGGAACAGCCTAAACCAGCTAAAGATCAATTTAAACCATCAAAGGTCCAGCTTAATCCAGCTAAGGAACAGCCTAAGCCAGTCAAGGACCAACTTAAACCATCAAAGGTCCATTTTAAACCAGCAAAGGACCAGATTAAACAGGCTCAAACCAGAATCCCATCTTCAAAACATACAGTAACTAACCAGCACAAACTTTCCTTCAGCAGGCAATTATGTGTATTTCTTAGTAAAAAGACGGGATTTTTACTTGCTAAAATTTGCAAATCAATGCTAAATTTGATTTTATTTTCACTGTTCAGGGAGAATCTTTGAATGTTTCATACAAACTGTATTGCAAACATCCAGTCTTTTTAATTCTTATCTTTATGTTCTTCTAAAGAGGTCAACTGTCGGACTGCTGTCGTGAAAGGCTACATCGCAGATCTTCTGAAGCTGTACGATGACTGGCACAGCAATGATGTCAACCTTAAGAACATTCCTATCCGTAGAGCCCTACTTCATTGTCTGCAATGTGCCGCCAATTCAGCTGTGGGCCGAGACACCCTGGTCGCCGAAGGTGGCATTAGTCTTCTCTTCCACACCACTCAGGTGATATTTCAGCCCAATATTTGGTTCCAAAGTTCTTGTTACATCTCCTATATTGGTGTTTTTTAGTGCAGTTTAACATTTTTACTGCCTTGTGTAATTACATCTCTCTATTCCTAATGCTTTTATTATTTGCCTTTTGAATCAAACTGTGAATTTTATCGGCCTTGCTAAGCAAACCTGCCCCAGTCATAACCAGACGCTCTAACTGTCTGCTAATGTGCTGTAAAGAAGTGAATTTTAGCTTCTGTTGCATATATTGTCCAGAGGAGATGTCGCTTAGAGATCACATGTAGCACCTTGAAGTTTTTTTAACCGATTGCATTTCGTCTGAAGACCTGCTTGACCATGAAAGGCCTCGAATCTCTGGTGGAGCCGGCGATCCAGCTGATGAGGAAGTGCAATCCCAAAGTCCCTCTTCCACTGACCTCAGATAAGAGCGCCTTGAGCTTTCCTCTTCCTGGGAAGCCTGTCGATGACTGGGATGCTGATTTAGGACTTTACGGTAAGGTTTATGTTCCCTAGGTTTTTAAGTCAGGTTCTTTATTACACTGCGTAACACCCAACAGTTACAGTTATTCTCCTCTCACAGTGTGTCCGTTAGGGACACTGAGTCCCATTTAGCTTTTACACACGGCCTCTGGCTATTAGTGCCTGACAAAGTCCTTATCGGCCAGACCAAATTTGCAGTCGTTATCACATAGGCACTGGGCATTTAATGACTCTAGAAAATTTTTTCAATGTTAACATGATATATTCCAATTTTCCACTGTTAGACTTCGATAGCAAGAATAGTGCAGTGTAGAATATGTAAAATCGGCAGAGTGTTTATATCCACACCTCTCACCGATTCCCTCCAAGCATCAGATTGCTTTTCATAAATTAATGCAATTCTAAACAAATTATAGACTGGATAAAAAACAAAAGATTTGTAAGTCTAACTTTAATTATAATGGCACTTGACAAATGTCTACACTTGAAGTTTTCTTTTACATTTAAACTATAGTTTAATTTAAAATTATATATGGATGATTCTACAATTGGGGGTTCATTTGGTGTCCCCGCAAAAATAAAGTCATTATTTAGTTTTTTACGTCAACTCTATTATCACAATATTAAAAGGAAAACAGAATTTGATACTGATCTTACATTGGGATATTTAAAGGTCTTTTAATCATGTTTTCATTAGTGTCATGTTTTCTTAGCATTTATGCCAGCAGTGGATTTATACCAGTGGAGGTTTTGGAAAATTTTTTATAAAAATGTCAATTCTGTTACACTATTGTCTCCATTGTTACTCTACCCAGGTAACAGAGTTTGACGATGGCAGATGGGGACGCCAAATCACCATCTGTATGCACGTCACATTTTATTACATAGAATGTAAAATGCTATTAAATAAATCTAAATGTTTGCAAACATAATAAACACCATACACATTTTTTTAGTTCCTCACTCCACAACAAATCCTTTAAATGTATTGGTATTTAGTACAGGAATTAAAAATTTTGTTTAAAAAAAAACATAAATTTTAGTCTTTAATTCATTCAAAACACACACATATATATATACATAATATATTCAGACTTCTAAGTATGTAACTGGTGAATATACTATAGTTATAAGTCTGAATATAATCACTAGAAATCAGGGACCTGTTCCATAAAACAAGTGTCCAGCTAGTCTGACTTATTTTGATACAAATTAACTGGCAATAAGTCAGACTAACTGAAATAAGCCTGGCTTATACTCTAATCTTGGTTCATGGAACAGGCCCCAGGTGTCCCCAACTAAGCAAGCCAGAGCCATTTTATAATAATAAAATATAAACACAATCATTTCTAAAATTGTATACAGCAGTATTGCGCATAAATTAACTACCTACAACCCTCTTTTAGCAGACGTGTTTCTTTTCGAACAGGTCATCATATGCAAATGCTCTCTTTGAACAAGGTCAGAACCTGTACAGCAGAGCAAAGAAAAACAAAAAGCAGAAGACATGCTTGGCCAGAGAGCAGCAGATTACTCTTCGCTGACCCACAATAGTCTATACTCACTTGTTTTGCAGGAAGCTCTGAGGTGGTTGCCCAGGCAACCCTGCCCATCTTGGCTGCTCGATTCAATACCGCATAGTGAAGTGTGTTAGCGTTCATGTCTGTATGTACTCACCGCATATCACCACCACATGTGCTTCACTAATACTCCAAATCCCAAGAGTCCACATTATTGTTGTTGATCTAAACAGAGTTTTCACACAATAACTTATAGATCCAGACACAAGCGAGAGTTTTCCTGCTGGGCTGTTCTCACAAATGAGTTTCCCGCTGCTTTTATCTCGAGCAAGGAATCCAGAGAGCTGGGAAGGCTGATACTGGACTGAACGCAGTGATTATCTTTTAATCGTAATAAATAGCGCACTTGACTTGTTATACCCGGCGGAATGATACGTGTTGGCTGTAACCCACCCTGCTTATTAGTACAGGACTTTTTGCTCTGTTGCTAACATGCTAACGTGCTAACCGCTAACGTTAGCTTCTTTACTGACTCAAATCGCTCCTAAACGGAAAGCTGCATGTGGCACAAACGCACCGTAACGCTATTTTCTGTTCAGTCTGGCCTGGCAGATAAGATGATGCTAATCTTCAAGACGCCCAGATTCGAGTGGACTGTTGCTCTCGCACTTCCTTGTCACTCATTTTCGACTATCTTATTAGTTTTAAACTGTGAAAATCACAGGAAAACACCCTCAGGTGATGTAAGAGATTACAGCAGTGGTTTAGTATCATCTGTCTGTTAATATGTACAAACCTGGTTCAAAAAAAACCAAAACATCTTAGCAGCCTATGTTGGTCTGCTTTTAATGGTTTTAGAGTGTTTTGAGGCACTTCGCGAGCAGCTGAATCATCTTAGCTTTTTTTTCTTTTTAAGTAAGATATGTTCTTATAACTGCAAATTACCTTGTAAAGCTTAAACGCGGTTTTGACATGTTAGCAACGCTGACATTAATATTATTAGTGCTCATAAACTGGGTTGTATTACTTCACAACCTAACACTAAAATATATGACTTGTCATCATTTATTACATGCTTAACTTACTTTGCTTTCACGCCAAATCAGATACCTTGAACGCCATTTTTTATAACATTTTTAAATAACCAGTCATTTGGTTTAGCAGAGATAGTTTTAAAATTATAGTTATTTTAGTGTTATGTTTTGATCTGTAGTCATCATATCAGATAAAATCCGTGAAGCGTATTCAGCAAAGGGTCTGAATACATTTCAGTTTCAGTTCATCTCTGATATAATGATATTCATTTAAAGAAACAAATGTGTTTTAATGATTATTATTAAAGTATATTTAATCAATAATTAGTTCAAATGTGTGTGTGTGTGTGTACATATATATATATATATATATATATATATATATAAATAATGTAAACATTTCTATTGTTATACTTATTAAATACTGATGTATTTGCAAAAATATACAATACTGATAAATTGTATACACTCAAAAAAATGATTCTTGGCACAATTTGTTATTAAGTATTTGAATCTATTTAATTTTATTTAAATAATCAT
>JAUMHP010000084.1:5395305-5411478 GCA_032361065.1 Enteromius trimaculatus
GACAACATCAATATGGCGGATGTAGTACGTCCAAATTCCATTCATACTACCCCCATTCATACTATATAGTACCTACTTTTTAACGGTTGGGTAGTACTTTCGGTTTTAAATGTAGTACCTACTTAAGCAGTATGCGATTTCGGACGCAGCATAGAACCGGTAGTTGGTGCTCCAGTATAATCGGTTCGCCGAAACTCATCCAGTGAGAAACGTTCCCGCGGTGCAAAAATATGTGCGATTTAACACGTTATTTTTCTGTAATTAATTAATCTAAATTAACGCGTTAAAGTCCTGGCCCTAATATATATATATAAGTGAATGTTTTGCAAATAACATAATTTTGAGAGGATCGCTGGACAAGCTAATCACGCACGGCTGGCAAATCATCATCTAATCATCCACTCGTACCAAATCAAATAAATTCCCCGCATTATAAATATCCCAACTTCCCCTTCTCCTGCATCTCGCTTTTTGTGCACCCCACCTCCGCCCCTGCTCTGCCTTTTTCCATTTTTCTATTGACGCCTCCGGGGGGCAGACAGAGATCGAGCCGAACGCTAAACTCTAGCCCATGCTAGGGTTCAAACCATTAGGGTTCGGAGTTCGCCGTTCTCCTGCCTCGCTCGCCCAGACAGCACGCCAAATTCGCTATTTCTATTTTACGAGGAAAGCTTAGACTCATGAATTACAATAAAATGTATATTTCATTCTAAAATGATTTCATCATACACAGTAAAAGATTAGAAAAGCTGTGATAGACAGTTTACTAACATTATTACTAAAATAAGGTTAAGAAACGTTCAAACGTGTTGTAAATTAGGCAGAACGTTTTCATAAGAAGTTTAAATGTGCATATAAATATGAAAAATCGACACCATTATTAGTGAATGAGTTGCAATGTAGTGAGTGTGAATGAAGACTGAGCATGCTAAGCTCCAACATGATAAAACTAAGTTTGTGTGAAAATGAATATTGCGTGACATAGCCTATAATTATTACAAAACCATTAACCGTTGTGATCGAATGGTGGAGTCACCGAATTTATAGAATCGTTGTACAAAGAACTGGATTCATAAAAGAATTGTGAATTAAATCAGTTGAAAAGATTTGAATCAAAACAATGATTTCTTGTCAAATCCAACGAGATAAACGGCATAGCATGATAACATGGCAATATACCATGCAATGGACCAAAATAGACCAATTTTATTCTTTCATTTATGACTTATACATGTGGTTTATTTGACCTAATCTAGTTTCCTCATTTATTAAAGGGATAGTTGACATAAAAATGAAAATTCTGTCATTAATTACTCACCCTGACATGAGTTCAAACTGACACGAGTTCACAAGAGCATCATGACATATGACACTGACTATACAGACTTTTACAAATATATTAAAATATAAATATTTAAAATGATTTATTGTATAAATTGAGTTCATTGTGGATCACTGAATTTATTTATCTATCAATTTTGCAGAAAGAAAGTTTTCCAAGACATCCAGCGTCTCATCTGTCCAGATGACATCATCAACAAGGTTGTTTTTGACATGGACGATCTCAGGTAACATACTGCTATTTTTTTTTCTCTGATAAAGCATTTTCATTAGATCCTCACATCATCGGCATGGCAACCATCTAGATGCTACACTGACAAACACAGTCCATTAAGTGCCTCCGATGGATCTTAATGGATCTTTCACATGCTTGCTTAAATGATATGACAGTAGCAACCAGAATGTGAAAGATACTCAGTGCAGACTTCCAGAAAATTGCAGCAATTACAATAAAACCTTAAAAAGGGTGATTGAGATAAAAAATACCTTTCTAGAAACAATCTTATTTGCGACTGGTTTTGATCATGCAGTTCCTCAGCTTGTGTGTGTTTATCCAGTCAAGCTTGCTTTGATGTGAACGCTGCTGTCAGGGGCATTCTGGGTGATAAACCCTTGAATGGACAGTGTCTGTCTGCCTGCCCAGATGCTGATGGACAGCTTGTCGTGCGTAGCTGCTGTTTACCGTCATGTAGTTTGTGGGTTGCAGCAGGTTTCTAATACTGAACTGTGCGCCTCCATCATGTGAACAGTGTTCTGCACTCATCTTCTGTGTCATTTGCAGTGTGACTGGAATTTATTGACGCAAACGGCGCAGAATTAATAATTTAGCCAGAATGGTGGTTAGTAGTGTGAATCAATATGTAGGACGAGTATGGAGATAATTCAGTTGTTTGTTAAGCTAATGTGACAGTGTGGTGGAGTGAAACAAGCTCAATCAGCACAGCTGTCCCAAAACCTCTCTCTCTTCTGTTAGCCTTCTCCAGTCAATCTCTTTTGTCTTTTCTCTTCCTCACTTGCTTCTTTTTTTTCTTTCCTGTCTTTCTTTTCCCCTCCTCTCTTAATTCCCCCTCTTTCTTTCTTTCTGTTCCTTTCATTCTTTTCTTACTTCTCATTTTTACTTTACTTTTTTCTTTCCTGTTTCCGCTTCCTTCCTTCCTTACTCCCGCCCTTTTCTTTTGTTTATTCATTGCTTCCTTCTGTTGTCTTTTTTTCTCCCTTTTCTTTTCATCCCTTTATATTTCCTTCCTTTTTCCTTTTATACTTTAATTTTTTTATTATATTTCCTTACTTCTTATGTTTGTTTTGGTTAATTTCTTTTTCTTTTCCTTCATTCCTTCTGTTGTTTTTATTCCTTTCTTTTCTTTTCCATCTTGTTTTATTTCCTTATTTCCATTTATTTTTGTTTGTTTGTTTGTTTGTTTGTTTGTTTCTTTCTTTCTTTCTTTCTTTCTTTCTTTCTTTCTTTCTTTCTTTCTTTCTTTCTTTCTTTCCTATTCCTTCATTTTTAATTCTTGCTTACTTCAATTGCCTTTCTTTTTGTTTTCTTTACCTTACCTCTTTATTTCCTTCCTCCTTCTTCTTTCTATTCTTTCATTTTCTATTTTATGTCCTTACTTCCCTGTATGTTTAATTTTAAATCTTTTATTTTCCACCGTTCTCTGTTTACTCTGTTTCCTTTTTCCTTCTATTCTTTCATTCTTTATTTTAATTATGTACTTACCATGCTTACTTTGGTTCCTGTCTTTCTCTTTTCTTTCCTTCCTTCTGTTTGTATTTCATATTTGTATTTGCATTTATTGTTATTGTTATTATTATTATTATTATTATTTTTGCTTTTTGCCTTTATATATTCATTCTGTTCTTCCTTCCTGTCTTTCTTTTTGTTTCCTTCATTTTCCAAACTTCTTCCTCCCTGTTTCTTTCTTTCTTTCTTTCTTTCTTTCCACAGTCCACAGTGTTCCCCTGATATGTGTTCCCTTCGATTCTTCTCCAAATTTGAGAGTGGTAACCTACGAAAAGCCATTCAGGTCCGCAGGTGAGACACTTGCATTACAATACAGCACACACACATGTACTGCAGACAGCTCTGTGAGTGCCCTTGGGCCTCATTTGGGCATCTCTCTCTCTCTCGTTCTTATGTTTCCACTCTTTCAGCAAGCTTGTCTCATCAACGCATGCAAGATCAAATCAAAGAGCCGACGTTATATTTTTCCAAATGAAATGTGGCGGCGTAACAACAGATAGGGATAGAGTGAGAGATTTCTCTCTGTCATTTACATAACACGTTTCTCAGTCACTCTCTCTCTCACTACATCTATTCTCTCTTATGCCCACTTTGTCTGATTTTCTCCTGTCTGTCTCTCTTTCACACTCTCTCTTAGTCATGAATATGATTTGATTCTCAATGCTGATGTCAACTCCTCCGCACACTGTCAATGGTTCTATTTTGAAGTCAGCGGCATGGTGGCCGGTGTGCCTTATCGATTCAACATCATCAATTGTGAAAAAGGAAACAGCCAGTATAACTATGGTAAGCCATACAGTAGCGACCAGGACATTCTGCTTTTGCATCAGCATGTACTGTCACAGGAACCAGAGTTACTATACTTCACCTCAGATCACCCCAGATTGATCCAGGAGCATGTTCTGCTTGTGAAAATAACGTGTTTGTTGCAATATCTATTTTTCGTACCTCCCAACCAAGATTAAAGATGTGTGTTCTTCGATTGTTCTAGATGGCATTGATTTTGACACAACCATCTTCTCTCAAAAGAAATACATTTCCCCACCGGCACCAGCACAGCCGGCTTAAGAAGATGCCACTGTGGTAGCAGCTAAATCATATCTTAGCTTCACATTGCTCTCAGACACAGCGGTGGGCATGAGCAGCTCTTAAATCTGACACCAGCCGTATATCCCAGAAAAATACAGTGCCTCTGCATTTCTGAGTTCCTCCCCCGATAAAGTGTTTTCAATGGCCCTTGACTGCCTTTTCCTCATTTTGGTGTGCAGCTGGGCATTATAAGAGACTCGTGCTGCCCTGAAGTCAGTGTTTTATGTCTCTATATTAAGTGAGATGTCCTTTACTGTTGACCTTATTTGAGTTTGAGTAAAACTTGGTCCCAACAAACATCTACTTTGACGGGAATGCATTTCAGGGCACCCTGTCAACATCTCTACCTCTAGTTTTGGAGAAATGCAGTGGTCATCATAGTGGAAGATTTAAACTGAAGATTTAATGATTTTAGATGAACAAATGTATTATATTCAAATAAACGTAAGCTGTTCAGGTGATTTCAGCTGTCCTCATTCAGTATTGTTGAACTACTTTTAATTGAACTGAATTACTTTGCATAAAATTAGTAAAATCCAAAATGTCCTGTATCAAGATTACTTCTTAAATTAATATCGATACAAAGATATTTGTGACCCTGGGTGTAAGTCTTTTTTTGTGATTTATTAAATAAAATCATTAAAGGTAAAGACCTTGATTTCTGTAATATTGTAGCAAACCATGTCAAAGATTGAAATCATAGTGAATTTAATAGTTGAAATCTAATTTTGATGCGTTATCTCGTAGCAGTATTGTCATCGAGAGAAACAGCTTGCTTCAAATTAATTTTAATATTATAAAGAGATTAGAGATGATTTGTTAGTGTTTTTGTAAGATGTCTCCTATGCTCATCTAAGGCTGCATTTGTATTTGGCCAAAAATACAGGGAAAAAACAAAACATTTTACATTTTATTATGATTTATAACAATTATGTTTTATTTTAATGTTTTTATTCAGTTTTAAAAATAACGCTAATAATGCTAATGCTTTTATCATAATTTATCCAGTTTTTAGTGTTACATACTGCTTTAAAATTCATTATAATACAGTTTTAATTTTCAATAAACAATATTTTATTAGTTTTAAAGTGTTTTTAAATTTACTCTAAATAATAATGACATTTTTGGGAACTATGGAACTATTTATTCCAATGTATATAGGCCTATTATATGTGACCCTGGATCACAAAACCAGTCTTCAGTCACTGGGGTATATTTGTAGCAATAGCCAAAAATACATTGTATGGGTCAAAATGATTGATTTTTCTTTTTGCCAAAAATCCTAGGATATCCTAGGATACTGCGTAAAGTTCATGTTCCATGAAGGTGTTTAGTCATTTTCTTACTGAAAATATATTAAAACTTAATTTTTGATTAGTAATATACATTGATAAGATCTTCATTTGGACAATTTTAAAGGTAATTTTCTCAGCATTTCGATTTTTCTGTACCCTCAGATTCCAGATTTTCATATAGTTGTATCTCGGTTAAATATTACCCTATCCATCCAGATCATACATAAATGGGAAGCTTATTTATTCAGCTTTCAGATCATGTATAAATCTTAATTTCAGAAAATGAACACTTATGAATGATTTTGTTGTCCAGGGTCACATATAGTATATACTGAATCGTGTGTATTTATATACACATAATACATATATGCAGTACACACACATATGTTATGTCAACAAAAACTTGTGATTGATAGCTATTAATCATTTGAAAGCACTAATATATATTTAAGCTGTTGGTTTGCCATTCTAAAAACTCTTTGGTGTTGGTTATCAGTATTGTGCAACAGCTTACAACCTGAAAGTTTAGCAATTACAGGATGACCTTTCAATGACTGAATGTTTGAGGTAACTGTATGATTGTGGGACGTTTCAGGCATGCAGCCTGTGCTGTATTCTGTGAGGGAGGCGCTGGAGGGCAGGCCACACTGGGTGCGAACCGGCTCTGAAATCTGCTATTACAGGTACTTCCCTTCCTTTATCACTTCAACTCTTTACATTTGCTCTCACATTCTTTATTCAGCCTCACTTTACTTTACTTTTTCTCTACGCAGCCTATTGTTTATTTGAGGTATTGCGTGTATATAATCTAATTGTGGTTGTTTGACTCCCACAGAAATCATTTTTGCGCTAGAAGAGATCAAAAACAATCTTTCTACACGTTGACCTTCACTGTGACCTTTCACCATGAAGATGACGTGTGTTACTTGGCGTACCACTATCCTTATACCTACACCACCCTTCAGGTGCTTAACATGACTCACTTTGTGTGAATATTAGGGACGGGATGTCTCACATATCTCCAGAATGAATATAAAGTTTAAGCTTGAGCTAAGTATTTTGATTTAATATCTGCTTTTTATCTGCTAGACCATAGGGAAACATTTAATCAGTGTATTAGATGAGTCCAATTCGATAAAACAATTCATCACATCACTTTCAGATTTTTATTTTATAAGCAATAATAATAATGCAATTCATAAGGCAATTTTTATATAACTTTTTCTTTAATATTGTTAATTTTTTCTTTAAAAAGTGAACATTTTAATAATTAAGATTTATAACAAGTTTATGCAAACATACACTAAATAATAATGATAATTCAAATATATGATTAATGTGTAACATAGTTCATATATGTATTGCAAATTATGAAGGAAGAAGGTTAATTAACCCCCACCCCCCCATTAAAATAAAGAGTGGTTGAAATATAGAAATGAATATTATCAAATCAGTCATAGCATCCACACAGCTGACATACTTGTTTATCTCTTGTAGCTTATTCACGTTAATTTATAACACTAATAAAACATCAGCATTTTGGTCAATTCTGGTGCATCACTAATCATTGTAAATAAAGACTAAAACAAATGTGTTTACTATTGTTCTCTAGACCCATTTGAAAATCTTGGAGAAGTCTGTAGACCCACGGAAAGTTTTCTTCAGGCAACAAAACCTCTGCGACACACTGGCGGGAAACTCCTGCTCCTTAGTCACGATCACAGCCTGCCCCACTTCCAGAGCATGGAAACATCTGCACCAGCTGCGTAAGTCTGACACTAAACCTCGCAATGAGTCAGATTTATGCTCGTGTATGTCGACACACCTGTGAACTGAGTTTCAGATGCGGCTCTGAGTTTGTATTCAGTAGTGAATCTGTGTGTGTGTGCGTACAGTTTGGCAGATCTTCAAGGCACTCGGAGCATCTGAGCTTTGACAGCTCCTGTCAGAGGAGGAGTTGAGGAGGTTCAGTGTGGGTGGGTGGGTAGATGTATGTGGGGAGGACACCGCTAGATGGGATGACAGTGCTTGAATCACTACCAGAAGCATATGTTTTGCCAGGAGAAAAAAGTTAAAAGAGCTAAGAGAGCACATATGGACTGAGAGGATTTCAGTTTTTTTTTTTTTCTTAGTTGCTTCAAAGGCGTTTCAGACACACATGCGTGTGTCTGTGTGTGATTTTCATTTATTTATTTTTTAAGGGACCCGGATTGTTCTCATGGCACTTGGAGCATGTAAAAATATTATTTTAATATTTCAATATTTTATTAAAAAATAATACCAATATGTAATTAAATGTAATATGATGTAATTGAATTAAATTACTTAATTGTATTCATTTTAAATAAATAAATACATGTGTTATATTTTACATTTAATTAATAATAAAAAAATATAAAATAAATGTATTTATTTTTAAGGTAGTGTTATTATTATTTTTTTTATTTATTTCTATTTTATTTATTTATTTTTTTAGTTAAAAAAGTAGATCATCAAAAGATCATCTTTTTGCCTTTATTAGATCCATCCAGGTGTCCAGGTGCTTAATGCTTAAACATTCTTGTGCTGTGACAAAGATCACCTAAAGCACATTTATGAAGCATCTAGCAAAATTGGTGGTTCATGTCTTGAATTGGTACTCACACCCACTCTTGCATTAGTGCTGACAGGTGTGACTGTCAGCTACAGGTGAAGCTGCAGAGATAGATGTCTCAGACTAAAGGAAGATCTAGAGGGACACGCTGGGACATGCTGACCCAGCTGTGGGCCACTTCCACAGAGTAGAGCAGTGCTCACCAAACCCTCGTCTCCTGATGAATATGGAGGCGAGACATCTGCAGCTCGATCCCCATAGACTAACGCAGAGCATCTGGCTCAGACAGGAGTGGAGGGACGTCCCATTCCGATCAACCGACTGCTGACAGTCCCCAAGATACTCCAACATACTGCAAAGTGACCTGCTGACAATTCCCAATGACTGTCTTACACAGTGACCTGTTTGCTAACTTGGATCTTGTGCCATTCATCAAAGACTGTCAGTTATTAGCTCTTTGAAATAAGCTATGCCTAAACGTTTGTGTATGTGTGTGTGTGTGTGTGTGTGTGTGAGCACGTGTATGCTAGTGTATGCCACATATTGAAAGCACACATATGGACTTTATTCAGGATTTTGATGGCTAATGAAATCTGTGACATGGAAATTATTTCCCATAATTTGAATTCTGGCACTGATTTAATTGTTTTACCAGCATTAGAATATGACTTATATCACTGCATTTTAAAGCCTCTGGGACTTTAGCCGTTAGGGTTTGGGAACGGCTCTCCTGGCCGTGACTCAGGAACAGGACTGGGGAACGGCACTTCTGGCCGTGATTGGAGAACAAAATCCGAAGGGGACTGGAATAGCTCTCCTGACTGTGATTCGGGAACGGCTCTCCTGCCCGTGACTGCGGAACAAAATCCACGGGGAACGGGTTCCGCCAGAATCGGGATGCGCTTACGTGGGGCTGGCACTGGACGCCACTCAGTAGGAGCAGGCTCTGGCAGGCGCTCTTGCGGCACAGGCAACGGCAGCTCTAGACCGAGCACAGTAAGGGCGCTGGGTGGAGACGAGTGGTTGGAGCCATTGTACGGGTATGTGGAGGAGCTCTGAGGTTTTCAAACTCAGAGACAGGTGTCAGGCCAGCTCACCTCGTTGGAGATTTCTAGAAAATCCTTCACATGCCTCTCCAACATCCGCCTACTCCGCCGCAGACGCCACAGCTTGTCCTCAGCCATAATCTCCTGTATGGTCGGTCCTCCTGTCACAAGTCGTGGTTGCAGAAATGATAGTCTTCACCAAGGCATAAACAAAGGCTTCTTTTTAATACATCAACGCACAAATTACACGAATACCACATAGACGTAACCTTAAGGACTGACAAGACAAAATAGAACTTTGAAATACAGGGAAACACTCAGGGAGTATTGAAAACAGGTGAGAAGCACAGGTGGAGACTAATAAACTAATCGAACTAAATCAGAACCTGAACATGACTAAATAAGGCAGATGAGGAAGATACAAAACGAAACCAAAACTAAACAGACAGTGTACCTGACATCAGGTCTGCTGGTATGAAAATTATGTCAATTAATGGAGAGTATGCATTTGCAACTGTAACTTTAAATCATCATCAAGTAGAAATATGTTCCAGTACAGCAGTCCAAAACATGTCCGAACATGTATAGTCTACCAAATGTGAAGAAACTGATTTTCCTGTGAGTTGACACACAGTAGTGTTGTGACAGCCGCTGCAGCAGTCAAACACAGCCTCACTGCAGTCAACAGCATCCAGCGAGATTCACGTGGCTCTGTGTAAACATCAAGCCCAAAACATACATGCTCACACACACAGGGCACCTCATCCATCTGTCATCGTCCTGCTGAGTGTGTCGTCCCAGCTGACACCATGCCGAAACTTCACAGTGCATCTCATTAATCTGAACATCCGTGCAAAAAAACTCCTCCAACAGGAAGAGGCTGTGTCAGTAAATCCGAGTCACCAAAGATGAATTGATCTCTGATTGTATTAGGATCTTTTCACAAAGTGGTGCCTTTTGTTCATAAGTGTCTAATCTATCTATCTATTTATCAATTTTCTATCACTCTGTCTGTCCTATCGTTCTGTCTGTCTATCGTTCTATCGCTGTCTATCATTCTTTCACTCTGTCTGTCTCTTCTATCGCTCTGTCTGACGTTCTGTCGCTCTGTCTGTCTCTTGTTCTATCACTCTGTCTGTCTATCATTCTATTGCTTTGTCTGTCTCTTGTTCTATCGCTCTGTTTAGCATTCTATCGCTCACTCTGTCTGTTGTTCTATCGCTCTTTCTGTCTATCATTCTATCGCTGTCTGTTGTTCTATCGCTCTGTCTGTCTATCAATCTATCTGTCTATTGTTCTATCGCTCTGTCTGTCTGTCGTTCTATCTGTCTGTCGTTCTGTCTGTCTGATGCTCTATCGCTCTATCCGTCACTTGTTCTATATCGCTCTATCTGTCTGTCGTTCTATCGCTCTGTCTGTCTATCTTTCTATCACTCTGTCTGTATGTTGTTCTATCGCTCTGTCTCTCGGTTGTTTTATCACTCTGTCTGCCTATTGTTCTATCGCTCTGTCTGTCTATCATTCTATCGCTCTGTCTCTGTTGTTCTATCGCTCACTCTATCGCTCTGTCTGTTGTTCTATCACTCTGTCTGTCTATCATTCTATCTGTCTGTTGTTCTATCGCTCTGTCTATCATTCTATCTGTCTATTGTTCTATCGCTCTGTCTATCATTCTATCTGTCTATTGTTCTATCGCTCTGTCTGTCTGTCGCTGTATCGCTCTGTCTGTCTCTTGTTCTATCGCTCTGTTTGTCATTCTATCGCTCTGTTTGTCTATCTATCTTTCGCTCTCTGACTCTCTTTTTAATATCAGTCACTCTATACATCTATCATAATTTTTTGTATTGTTCTGTCATTCAATCCAATTTATAGAAGACCCTTTAAACACTTTGAAATGAACAAACACTTCTGAGTTTAATCCTGTCCTTGTGAATGGTACACATATGGTGGCAGTCTGTGGCAACAAACCCTGACATTTGCCTGTTGGAGGTTTACACCTTAATTAGCACATGGGGGTTTAGCAGCGTTAGCATATGAGCTTTGCCTTTACACACAGTGGGATTTTCATAATTACTTTACAATTTCTTTCAGATGCAGGACTTATGTGAACTTCTGTCCGCAGCATTATTGAATTAAAGGCTTCAGATATGATTAACTGTAATCATGGTGTCCCACATCAATCACCACAAACAAATTAAGCTGCTTTTATAAGCCAATAGTGATTATGAGGCGATGCAGGGTCACGGCTTGTTTCTGTGTGCATAAGAAAGAAAGTGACTGGACATTGTTGTGGAATGGGGATGTGTTAATATGACACATCAGACGAGCCGTGACAGCTTTTGTTTACTATCAGACTAGTGCAGCTGACCAGTAAAACAACACGGATTAAAGTGGCAGCAGCTGAACCGGATGAACTGAACGGCTTAATTTGCAGTTAGTATTTGCATACTCTCACATACTTCTAATTAAACAAATCCCTTTGATTAGCTGTACCTGCAAACAACACCAGCTTACTTTACATTTACACATGCTATTTCTTTAAAAAGCAGGAGTGAAAATGTCTTGCAGCACTCCCTAAGTAACAGAGATGTCATGTTATATAAAGAAAACAATTTTAGTTGGTTGTCATTCATGTTCACTGCCTTGAGGTGTATATCACTAAACAGACAGGTTATATTTTTTAAAAAAGGACATTTTTACATTTTACAAGAACATTTTATGTGCTATGCAAGAAATTAAACTTTATTTATATTCCCCTGAAAAAAGCAAGCAAACAAAAAACTTGGAAATAACCAGGAATTGTAAAATTGTGATTTCAGTTAATACAATTATTAGTAGTATTAATAATTATTATTTTTATTATTATAATTATTAAGTAATTGTTATATAGTGATTATTATTGTAATTAGAAATCCAATGTTTATCTGTCAATTATTTTGTTATTTACCGTTATCATAATAATGTATTATTTGAAATAACAATTATCAGTTTTTTTCTCCCATCTTCAAGTCAAATTTATATGTTATTTAAGGAGTGTTTTAGGCATTTACATGACTCAGAAATATTTCTGTTATGAAAAAGGCATGATGCAATTATATAATCACATATATATTTATTGGGCTTGGCTGTAAAAAAAAAAAAAATAGTAATAATGTTTTCCTGCCGTCAACAATTTAGAAAAGCCCTTTGAGTGCGTGCAACAGAAATACAGGGCTCTTATCTGTTAGTCACATTGCCCATGCCTTCTGCTGACAGTCAATGATAAATCCTATTTTCAATACCTTTCTGCTTATGTTTGACTCCACATTAACAGAGTCAGTTCTATATTGGCATGTATCCTGCAGCCTACATGTTTCTTTCTTCCTCTCTATTTTAATATTGCCATCTGTACTGACGCTCTGTCCTTCATGTTCTAACAGTGTTTTCAAACAGACATCATAACCCCTGTTTCACCCACAGTCTACTGGACAGAATCCAGACACTGGGCTATGTTATGTAAAAACAATGTCTTCATTGCTTGGTTTTACCCCTTATTTATTTATTTATTTATTTATTTATTTATTATTTTATTTTACTGAAGATGGAAATATACACCTACAGTATATATAGACAAGGTCTATAGAGGTTTTTTTTTTTTTTTGGATTGCTGTAAAATATGTTTATCTCAATGCTTTTGGCTTTTCAAAACCTTACTTAACAGCCAGCTTTATTGTTTATGGGCATATTGACGTCATGCATAACTATTGTAAAATACAGATGACCTCATTGCAAAAAACTAGGATGACCCCATTATTGCAAAAAATGAACAGACACATATAACAGTGAATCCTCTTGTCGCGGAAAGTGTCTCCCTGCAGATCGCTTTAGGCGAAACTGTCACACTAAACGGGATTACACTTGATAATTAACAACCCAAGAAATGAGCATGAGCGAGATTCCTATGAAACACTTTTAATTAATAAAAGGCTAAATTAAAAGCTGCATTTTCATAAGCTTTGCGGGGCAAATTCATCTCATGATTACAAATGGACAAGTCTGATATGTTCTAATTGGACTTGATTTGCATATACAGGAAAGGATTACAGAGATTGGTTTTGATAGCTTAAGGCTGCCTTTGTACTTTCCGATCAAGAGGCGGAGACTTGTGTGTGTGAGTGCAGAGTGTGTTCCACTGATGATTAAAAATGTATTGCGCGTTTGAACAAAATTAGATGTCTGGTAGAAGGATATGAACATTTATTTACAGAGATTTTAAAGTACGTAATTCCAGATGCTCAAGAAAATCTTCGGTGACTGCTGAAGACTACATTTAAGCGTAGACCTAAATTTAGGTTGTTTTCATTAAACAATTTACAATACGACTCTAAGTACTTAATTCAAGACCTAAACCTAGACTAAGTTTAAACTTAACTTGATGAGTCTAGGTTTATGTTTAGATTTAAGTCTGGATCGAAGTTTGGTAAGTGGAATAGTCAGTAAGTTGAGGTCACGGTCTAAGTCATAGCCTAGGTTCTAGGACTATGTCTATGGACACTTTAAAGGTTTAACGTTTTTAGATTAATTTGTTACTGTATGTTGATACTCAGGAAGAGTGTTTGAAGTTTGGGTTTAAGCCCAGTTTAGACATAGATTGAGATGTACACCTGGCCTACAGTATGTCCGTGACTTCTTCTGCATGCATTTTATTGTGTAATACTACGAATAAGTACAGCTTTTGTCAGACTTAATTTAAACCTGATCTAAATCTGGATCTATGGACATTTTTAAAATGTGTAATGACTAGTCATTTTAATTAGTTGCTGTCCGATGTTTTAAATTTGGGTCTTTGTGTGCAGGCATTTTAACGTGTGTAAAACTAAACTAATTTTATAGGCCGGGTCTGTGTTTGGGGCTAAGGTTGTACATCTGTTGATACTTAAAATGTGCAATATTAATTTCATTTGATACATCTGGGTCTACATGTCTAGTTCTAGTTCTACATCTGTCTGGATCCAAAAGGTTTTATGTCAGCAGTCGTTGTGTAAAGTCACATCAGTGTGTAAAGCTTAATTGTTAAAGAGTTAGTTCACCCGAACATATGACCTTTGTTCATCTTCGGAACACAAATTAAGATATATATTTTTGATGATATCAGAGAGGAATCAGACCCTCCATATAGACAGCAATACAATTATCCCAGATCCAGAAACATCAGTAAAACAGTCCATGTGATATGGACCTGTGTTTTACCTATGTTAAAAACCATAGTTTTAAATATGAGCGAAATACAGTACATCCGCATCTATGGACACTTTAAAGGCTCTAATATTAACAGATTGTATGTTGATACTCAAGAAAAATGTAAGAGTTTAAGTCTATGTCTGGGTCTGTCCCCAAGTCTAAGAATGCCTCTTCAACCTTTTTATAAATCTGACGACCGGGAAACATTTCATACTCTAGTGGATATTTATGGAAATCGACTATACTCAAGGAACCCATGAAACCTGTATTTTTTCTCCACATAATGTGCAGTATTATAAGCCCCACTTTCAAAAGCCTTTCCTTTGAACGTCTTAAGTGCCATTCAACAGGGGCACATAAACCTGGCTATTTAAACCTGACACACACACGCCACACATTCAGAAGCGAGCACGTACACACACACACACATAAATGAGAAGGAGATAAACCAGCATGTTTTTAGGCGATGTCAGTGGGAGGTAAGTTTGCTCAGATAGCAGTAGGAAAGACAAAGACACAAAAAGGAGTTTTTGTGCCCTCTCATCTGCCTCTTTCCTTTATATTTCCTGTTTTCGCTTCTCTTGCTCTTTCTCTGTGTACAGTTTGGGTTGAAGTCGACTGTGTGCCAAAGACTCCTCCGTACAAGGAGTGAAAGCCCGGCTCTTAAAGGATTGGGCTGTACTCTTCCCACTGGGAGCGTGGGAAGACTGATTTGTGTGGTAGCGGCAGAGAGATCTAACGAAGGACTCCATTCTCTCGTAGCTTCACGAAGCACTCCCACGTCTTTGTACACTCACTTTGCGTGTGTGGCAAACAACATATATTTTATTGAGCATTTAGCAGTGTAAACTTGTAAACGGGATCAAGGCAGAAATACACATGGAATGGATATGCGGAGGTTTCTTTTCACAGACGGATAAAAATATCTCCTTCAGCTTATTCGTGCAGTTGGATGTGGAAACGGTAGTTTATTGTAAACGGTAGTTTATTTTACTGGTAGGATGGAGTAGTGAAAAATGGATGTGCAGGAATACAAGTGAGCGAGTGTGATGAAGGACAGATGGAGGAAGAGTTGAAGTGGAGAGGACAGAGGGTTTGCAGGCAGAACTTCATCAGGAGATCAGCCGAATGCATCGAGGGCCTAAAGTCTCTGATTCCGACTCGAATTAGAATTTAAATGGTCTGGGTTTTTGCGGTGCTGGAGCAGGCGGCTCTTGAGGGGAATTGAGCACGTGCACCAAGCTCATGTGATATTTATCAAGCATTTTTTATATTTAGGACACTTTTGTCAGGGACACCTGCTTTTTCTCTGTGTTGTTAGTTATTTTCAGCACTGAAGCTACATCGTGCTCCACAATCAACTTACATGTGTTGTGTAAGGGTCAATGATGCAACACATCATTTACATTAATTAAATTATTTTCGGTGCTGTCAAATAAAAGTTTTTGTTTACATGTGTGTACAGTATATAAATACACACACATACATAACATTTTTCTCAGATATATACATGCATGTGTGTGTATTTACATATACATAACAAATACACAAAGTATACACACACGTAAACCATACTTTTATTTTTGCATGTGGTTGTTTCTCCTCTAAGCCCACCTTCCTGAAACACATGGATTTTTTCAAAGCTTATTGTTCTGAGCTTAATGTTTTTTAGTAAATCACACACAGAAATTTCAACACTGCTTTGGAATTACGCTGTTGCACTAATTTTCACTGTTTAATAAAACTGGACTAAATTCAATTGATTAATTAGAATAAATTAATAATCGACTGAGTGTGTGTATGTGTGTGTGTGTGTGTGTGTGTGTGTGTGTGTATATATATATA
>JAUMHP010000084.1:5439808-5454229 GCA_032361065.1 Enteromius trimaculatus
CGTGATTAATAAAAATATACAAATGTATTGTAAATGTATACATGTTTGTATTTAAATATACATAATAAACATACACACACACACACACACACATACAAACATTTTTAAATCAAATTTTATATCATGACAGCTTATTGGATGAGAAGTGCTGCACACCAAGAATAATACAATTTAAGTAACTCCGGGATTGCTTATCGATTTTTGTGATTATTGTTGCATCAGGTGGCACAGGCAATCGTTTGTGTGCCCTTTCCTAATGGTGACCAAATCAATCATAAGCAAATTATACAAGATCTATATCACACTGCATAATGCTTAGCAGCTACACCGAAGACCCATAAAATAGAGTGGGATAGGACGAATGTGACTGGTAGAGAGAGATGAGGCCTTGATAACCCCCTCCCCCCATCTTCTCTTTTATTTATCTGTGTTGTAGCTGAACTGAGTGTGAACTGTAACTCATCTGTGGATAAAGCGATGTGTCTGGT
Organism: Enteromius trimaculatus; assembly: GCA_032361065.1. NCBI lineage: Eukaryota > Metazoa > Chordata > Actinopteri > Cypriniformes > Cyprinidae > Enteromius > Enteromius trimaculatus. Next base: position 5,440,297 of record JAUMHP010000084.1, read on the forward strand.
CAACAGAGCACTACAGTGACAGCACTTCGTCTGTGAGGTGATACTTGCGTCGATTCCTCTCATTGTTAGCCATTTCATCTCCTTATAAATAGTTAATGTGAACAAATGTACAAAACACAGTTTTCTTTCCAAAAGCTCCCACTGTTCTGTCATTTCTTGTCTCAGTGAGCATCAAATGCTTTTCTATTTTTCAGCGGGTGATTATAAAGGGGGAGTGACTTGCGTTAATGGCTTCATTATAAGTTTTTGGATCATAAACCGTATAAATGATGATTGTGTTATAATCCGTATACACTTGAACAACAGTATTCTTAATTAAAGCCTTAACTAGCTCTCGCCCGCTGTGAAATAAATGTTTTCAGAGCAGTTAGCATTTGCATGCTGAAGCGTGATGTGTTTGCCTTTGACTATGAGTCAGGAGGTATTTGATTGGATGTTTTTGATGTAAGAATCAAATGGCCCATGGGTATTTAATTTGCGAGGTCGGGTTGAGTCAAGTCTTCCTTGAGTTTTTAAGGTAGGCGAAGTCTGAATGATAACCGGGGATTCTTGTCGTTTTTGAAGTGGGCGGAGTTAAATGTCAAAGTCAAATTACTATTAGGTATTTGTTTTTTGAGTTGGAGCCAAATGCCTGTACTTTACATTAGTTAATTGGTATTTGATGAGCTCCTTGGAGACTAAGATTTCTTTTAGTTTTTGTGGTGGGTGGAGTCGAAATCATTATTGTGTCAGAATTATTATTGTGTATTAGGTTGGATGCAGCACTTCACATGTTGTCTTGGTTACTGACCTGTTTTTTATTTAGCTTTTAATTTTACACCTTGTAGACCAGGATTGTTTTCATTTGGAGGAGTCCAAATCGTGATTAAACATTGAGTTTTTTGAGGTGGGTGGAGATGAATACCCAATCAGTATTGGGTTGGGTTGAGTCAGTTATCGAGTGTTCTGTTTTTGACTTGAGTGCAGTCAAATACCCAATGAGAGTTCAGTTTTGAGGTGGGTGGAGTCTGAATTATCACTGAGAGTAAAGTAGCCCTTATACCTTGTATTTTGAGGTGGGTTGAGTCAAATACAGCTCAATACCTCATTAAGTGTTCTATTTTTGAGGTTGGGTGGAGTCAGATTCCCATGAGATATTGTTTTTGAATTGGGTGGGTAATAATCAATGAGCTTGAAGTGGGTGGAGTCAAAATTATTAGTATTAGTTTTTGTGGTTGAGTGAAATCATTCCCAATGAGCTTTCTGTTTTGAAGTGGGTAGAGTCAAAGTAATCAAGGAGTGTTCAGCTTTTGAGGTAAAGTTGAGGCAATTTCCCATTAGACAATTATTTTGGAATGGGTGAAGACAAATGCAAATTGAGCTTCATTTTTAAGTGGGTGGAGTCAAGTTCCCATAAGTCTGTTCCGTTGTGAGTGTTCTGTTTTATTAAGTTTGATTGAGTTAAATTCTATTCTATTCATGTGTTAATTGGTATTTGATGATGGAATTTCTTTCATTACCTTTCTTAAACATTAAACCTGAACTATTGTTTGAATTTTTTTGGCCTTTGAGACCACGGTTGCTTTGGGCTACTGCAGAATGTGTCATGCACTGCGGTGCACTGGGTGAAATATTGAGAAGTAGACATTTTAAAAGCAGGACGTGTTAGAGGGGCTGTCAGTTTTTGGAGAGCCATAAAAGGGGACAAAATACTGTTCCACCTCTCAGTTGTCATCAGACGCAAGAGCAGGGAAGTGTTCATAAATTATTTCTGTCAAGAACAAAATGGAGCCCCCAAAAAAGAAAGGAAAAAACATCAAGTCCTTGATGCCTTTTGTAGCAAAAGCCTCAGTTTGGTTCATCAAATATTTACGATCTAAATATCAGGCAATGAATACATAATGACACAATGAGTTGGAAATCCAAGTCAGAAATCGCCTAGTGTAAACATAGCTTGAACAGACAGATGGATAATGTTGATCTAACTCTCAAGTCATCTCAAATGACATCCAGTGTTTCTGCTTTTCTCTTATTTTCCCTATGTAGGTTCACTTTAAGCTATAGACAGCTGTATAGCGGAATCATTTTCTTGCCATTTCCGCTTTGCTGCCCCCCCTGGGGTGCATTGGACACTTTCCGGAACTACTGTGTTTTGTAGCCTCAAATACAGTAATTTCCTTGTCTCCAGACCCCCAGAATATGGCATTTTTGTTGAAAAAAAGCAAATATTTTTGTTGAAACTGTCTGAAGATTGTGGCTCTTTGCTCGAACTTCTTGTGCAGAGAGCCGCAGCTTTTCTCAGAGACTTAAAAAAGTGGGTTGTATTTATAGTCATGCAGTTCTGTTTGTGGTTCCTGTTAATTTTTTATGCACCTAAAGGCATCTTAGTTCAATCTGCGATATCCTCAGAAAAAAGTCGAACCAAGTTGAACAAAGGCTAAGAAGGCTGCAACTTCCATCTTTGTTTTCGCGCAGCCATTATCGGTGTGAAAACAGCCATAGCGTTTGATAAAAAGCCAGGATGTTTTATCAAATGTTTATTTTCAGGTGGCCACTGTGTTTTGCTTCATGCTTCTGCTAAATCCAGATCAAGAATGACCCAAAGAAAGCAGACAATAAATCATCAGATGGAGCACCTGTGATCAGATACTCAACAGCCACATTCAGCCGTTTCAACGCGGCCTATCAATTTGCTAATGTTTGAACATTGTGTCTTATAATTGGCTTTCAGGAACTGAATGTGGGGGAGTCTGTAGTTGCCAAGCTGCCTCCAAATGCCAGCAGGATTTTGTCAGGAGATAAAGCTCAGCTGCTGCTCGCTCTCTAATCAACAGACTGGTTGTGCGCTACGCTAGATAGCTCTGTTCATCGCTGACCTTTCAGTAACCTGTAAAGGTAGATGCTGATATGGGAACGTCACAATTCTGCCGTTTTTACCACTCGCACAGATACACAGGCATGCACAAAGACAGGCAGATTGGTTATCTTGTCTTCAAACAGATAAGCTGAATCAGATATTGCAGATGGTTTTTGATGATACTTTGATCGTTGGAAACGCGTTAAAGAGCTCATGAAATCCAAACTGGACTTTTAATTAGTTTAAAGTTGACTTTCTGTTCTTTATAATCTCTTTTTACCTTTTGATTTATTTCAGTAATCGCTGTTCTCTCACCGCTGAGGACCTCAACAGACAGTGGCTGAAGCCGGACCCTAATTTAAGCCCCACAATTTACCACACCAAAGGCTTCCTCTATTACCTCAACAGCATAGGCAGGACTCCGCTGGTAAGTTTCCATTAAATCTCTCTGCACTGTAACTGACCTATTGAATCCTAAAGTTCCAGGAGGGGCTCGCCGGAAATTGCTCTATGATCTCTGAGCTTTCCTCTTCCAAATGCAGGTCAGGGATGACCAAATCTATAAATGTGTGTTAGGGGCCACCGAACTGGATATTAGACCGTACAGACTGAAGCAGGCCTGGATGCAGTGCTTCATTGTTTATCAGAAAACAACTGCAATTTTAAATGAACACTATAGTGAATTTGGACCATATTTACAAAAATATTTTAGCCTAGAATTAAACTGTTTAGTACTGTAAAGCTGCTTTGACACAATCTGCATTGCAAAAAAATCTGTAAATAATGGTGACTTGACTAAAGTATTCAATGACTCACATATAAAGACAGTCACTTGTTTCGGTTGTGAGTGAATCAGAGGTTGTGAATGAATCCTGATGAAACTGGGTTGAGTAAACTAATAAATGACTCACTTATAAATGCAATCCCAGCATTCAAATTCACCTATTATCTACCCTTAACAACATTCATTCCAATAATCCAGAAGAGTCACTTGTTTCGTCCCTGCAACAAATCAGGATTTTGAATAAATCAGTTGAGTGAATTATTCAATGATGCACTCATAAAGACAGTCACTTATTTCAATTCTGGACTACACAGAGGTTTTAAATGATTTAACTGAATAAATGATTTGATGCCTCATCAATACACGCAGTCACTGCTGCCACCTACTGGCATATTCAGCCAGTAATTCGTACATATATTACGAGATGGTTAATTCGTACAAATTCTTACGACTTCACTCATACAAACTGATACGATGCTGAATTGTATGATTTTATGAGTTTTATGTGAATTTGTACAAATGACCTACAGGACCACTGGAATTTAGACACATAGTGTGGTGTGGTGTGGTGAGGTCGTACTGATTAGCCACCTCGTAAAATATGTACACATTGGTCGTAAGATACTGTTAGCATATTTGTAACCTGCAGAAAGAGTCACAGATGAAGTTTTAGATCACCTCTAGTTCATGTCTTCAGAAATAAGAGCTTTTTTATTTTTAGTCCGATCTCTTGACTGTTGCCTTTGAGCTTCTCCTAAAGCTGTTAGAGCACTAAAGAATAACTTCTATCTTTTACCCCGTCCCAATCCACCCTCTGTCCTTTTTCAAAAGACACTTCTCTAGAAATGGAGTAATGGACCACTGTTCTTTCTATGCAAGTCAGTGGGGAAAAAAACAAAGCAACAGAAGTAGGTTTACCAGCACTTTTGAGATAAAATGCTTGTAAAAATAGTCAAACATTCCAGGACGTCCTGACCTAAACTGAAGCTGACCGTTCGAAAGCTACATCTGTACTAACTGTATAAATTCCGCATATGAATGAATTAATTGCATTCAGAATAGCGAGGAAATGATCATTGTTTGTCCTGTAATCAAGCAGGACTGACCTGTTGCAAAGAACTGAAGAACATCAGCGCTAGCAGAAGTGCTTTGACACAATTAGCCAGATTTACATATCAATTACGCCATAATTCATGTTTAATCACAGTAATAATTATGCACGAAACCTGGTCAAAGGAACACTGTCAATTCCCCAAAACCTACAGTGGAAAAACACAACGAATGAGGAGCCTTTACAAAAAGGCTCATCGTTATGCACTGTCTCCAATTAACAGCCACACTGTCAAGAGACAAAGTTTGAATTAGAGTCAAAACACAATGCATTGTCTAGCATTTTATTCCCCACGCCGTTTGTGTCTGTCTGTTGTGTCACAAGATTAATTATGTTTGGCTCAGTCTAAAGTTAACGTTGCATTGCTGCCGTGTCAGGAATGCCAAAAAGACGGCTTTGTTTCTGTCTGACACGTGACTTCCTCGTCCTTGGCCATTATTTGCATATGGTCTCGCTACCCTATTTTGTCAAAAACTGCTGTGCTGTTACATTCCACAGCTGTTTTGCGATTACCATGGTCACTCCAGGAAGAAGAACGTGTTTCTTTATGGCTGCAGTATGAAGGAAACCCTGTGGCAATCTGGATCTCCCATTAACACGGCCTCCCTGAAAGAAGACCCAGGATACAGGGTACGCTTACTGCATGATAAAATAAAATCACAAATGAGATATTTCATATCTCATATCGTTCTCCAGGATGACTTTTGAATGGTAGTGTTCACATTCATTGTCATTTGCTTCTATTTGTATTGCTTCTATTTTAGGAGAAACATTTGAATCAAAGTGGTTTCTTTAAAGTCACATAACTGAGAACTCAATTATTTCTCCTGAGCTATGAAAGAGCAACCTTGCAGCAATAAAATCTGTTTCACAGCTCCATAATCTATTTTCTCACACACAGGAAGAGCCAATAATGCATGATATGTTTTAGTGTCCTTATTTTACAGTATTATATATATAGTGAGAATCCTTTTTTGTCTGATTTATTGTTTTCTGATTGGTACGGTTGTTTCCATCCTCCGTGAAACTTTATTTCTGAGCCGGTTTTTGAAGTTTAGTGCTGAAGGAAGTTTCTTCCCAACATACAGGCTGTGACGAATTGTGTTAAAGGATAGTTTAAAGGCATATGTAAATCTGTGGAATCTGTAATGTGGAAAATATTGTGTCGCTAGCTGCTGTCTGACTGATGTCTGCCGTATATGCAAAGAAGTCTCTTAAACTAAATATACACAATACTAGAATTTGAAACAGTAGTATTAAAATGCAATACTGTAAATTTTTTTAAAGCTTTTATGTTGTTTGTATTGACAGACTATCGCTAAAACTCTGGACAGAATAGCTCCTGCGTTCTCTTTCAACAACTGCAACTATTTGGTGGAAAAATCTCGGGCGTCCACGGCACGTGTGGTCGTTTGGAGAGAGATTGGAGTCCTCCGAAGCTACACCATGGAAAGCACTTACAATGGCTGCAATCAAGGCATTTACAAGGTTAGCCAGTTCATAATTAATTTTAATTTAATAGTTTTGATCAACTGCACTGTAGGGTTCCAACACTTTTGCATGCAAAATTCTTATTCACTGACTACCAAAAAACAGTTGCTAACCACATGCTAAATGTGCACTGTGTTATACTGCACATTTCTGAATGTGAGTGGAGCTTGTAATTCAGAAAATATAATGCTGTTTGCATGCAATTATTATAAGGACAGAGAGGTGGTAACTGGAATTTTATATAAAAAAAAAAATAATAATTTAAAAAAAGTATATTTACTGTATGTACTCTAGCATTCAAAAGTATGGTGTCTGGCTGATAAAATACAGTAAAAAAAAAAAAAACTAATATTTTTTACAGTTAAAACAAATGCTTTTTATTTGAATATATTTCAAAATGTTTTTATTCTTATGGTGGAATGCTGAATTTTCAGCAGCCGTTGTTCTAATCTTCAGTGTCACATAATTCACTTATTGTTTTCTAGAGTCTTTGATGAAGAGAACAGGCGTATTTATTTCAAATAGATACATTTTGAAACATTATAAATGCTATTACTGTCACTTCAGATCAATAAAATGTAAGCATTAATTTCCTTATCTAACTTCTAAATGGTAGTATTTCTTTTCTAGAAATCATGGCCATCAAAAGATGGAGAAAAGTATTATAAGCAGACACATATCGAACAGTCAAACACCTTTTCATTCATTTTCAATCAAACTTTTGTAATACGGCTGAAATGTACCGCAGTGCATATTCAAGCTGTTTAGCTGCAAGCGTACCGTTTCAAGCCTAGCTTAAATCTGACCTTCCTCTCGTCCCTTGGTATTCTCGATCTGGCCTTCCCACAGTCTACCTCTTCTCTAATGATGCTGTCTGAGGGACCATCCCTCGTTTTCCCAGGTATTCATTACCTACTCATCCTCTCCCCATCTGTAAGTTTACTAATCATTCATTAACCAGCTTATTTAGCCACATGTGGTTTTAAAATCGTAGCCTAGAAACCTGCGTATAAGCTTCCCCAAGAATTAACTTTCAGAAGTTTCCCGTCTATGTATACTTTTTATGCTGAGTTTTGCTTGGGTTGGTAGTCAGTACAGTATAAGCAGAGGTAACATATATGCAGTCCCAAGCAGTGGATGGGTGCCATCAGAAAAAGAGTCCAAACAGCTGATACAAATATCACAATTATCAATCAAATATTGTCTTGTGAAGCATCTTGTGATATTGCTTTCCAGTGAAATGTGATTTTATCTGAATCAGTAGACCATTAACTGTCCAAAACAAGTTGTGTGGGTTATTAAGACGTTTTTATCAGCTTTTTGGACACTCATTCTGCTGGTACCCATTCACTGCAGAATATGCATTGACGTAATGCTACATTTCTCCAAATCTGTTTCGGTGAAGACAAACTCTCATCTTGCATGGCTTGAGGGTGAACTGTTCCTTTAAAGGGACTCGGTTTGGTATTCAGCTAGCAACCAGTAGTGTTATACACAGCCAGACTTGGTAACATTAGAGATACTGGCAGATGGTATTTAGTCAAAGTAGAGTGATTCTAACGCAGTGACATTTGCAAACGTTCTGGGAGGTCTGGCAGCCCTTTAATAAAGGACGGGGTGCTGAATTACTCTTGACCATGGACTGCACCTTTAAAGGTTCTGCAAGTAAGAAAAATGTTTTCGGAAAGTGCTAATGGTTGAGGAGTAAGGTCTGATATGAGAATGTCAGCTCTTGAGGGAGACGTTTTATTAAGTTTAAATCTTTATTCCCTGTCAAAATGGGATTGTAGCTCAAATAAAACAGAGACAGGATCTCTGCCAACTAACAGGTGGACATAAGGTGAGAACAGCCCTATTCTTTCTTCAGTATTGACTAACAAGGCCTTAGACTTGGATTTATCCATCCGTAATAAATGTTTGCTATCCAATTTCCTTTATTTAGCTCAATCTACTGTTTTGTTCTTATGTGTCAGTGTTACATCTTCTCTCACATTCTGCCTAAAAGTTGTTTAGTATGTACTCTTCAGTGAAGCTGCCAGCCAAGCGCCAATCAGAGGTCTGTTTCTCAGACTGGAGGCTCTGATGTACTGCTCGTCTTGTTGTTGTGCATCTGGGACGTCCATGTCTCCCCCTGTCCTGGTTAGATGCAGTTTGCTTTATTCTTGCAAGACAGTATTGCATGGAACAGCCTTCATTTCTCAAAAGAATAACAAACGAATGTATTTCTAGAGAAGTGTGTTCGCTTTTGCGTGGGTATGTATTCAATACTTCAGCAACCAAATAGAAAATGCATTTCAAGTTAGGGCTGTCAAATCGATTAAGCACATCCAAAATAAAAGTTTACGCTATGTATGTGTGCGCGCTGTATAATACAAATGCATTCACTTACAGCATATATTTTGAAAATGTTTGTATGTACATTTATATTGTCATTTTCTTATACACAATTAATATTATGCAAACAAAAACGTTTATTTTGGATGCGATTAATCGCGAATAATCATTTGACAGCACTCATTTTAATACATATTATTTTATATATAAATATATAAATATAAATATTTAAAATAAATATATACATGTATATGTGTGTACTGTACAAATAAATATACACAATACAAACACATATACTGTATTATGGAAAAAACGATCTGACATCCCATATATTAATTAATTCTGAGCTCCTCGTTTTCCCTGCAACTGCAACTATACAGCATGATTTCACCGTCCATTTGGATTCATTAACTATAACCCCATCAAGCTCAGCCAGAAATCTTGGTGTTATCTTTGATGACTGCCTCTCCTTCAAAGACCATATTGCGAAAACTGCCCGATCTTTGTCGTACACAACATTAGAAAGATCAGGCCCTTTCTTACAGAGCAGGCAACACAACTCCTTACCCAGGCCATGGTCATCTCCAGGCTGGACTACTGCAATGCTCTTCTAGCCGGTCTTCCCTCATGCACAATCAAACCTCTACAAATGATTCAAAACGCATCAGCACGACTGGTCTTCAATGAGCTCAAAAGGGCCCATGTCACTTCTCTCTTCATCTCCCTGCACTGGCTCCCAGTTGAAGCGCGCATCAAACCTTCAAACTACTGAAAACCCATCTCTTTCAACACTATTTGACATTAAAATAAATAAATAAATAAATAACCCTACTCTTTCTTTCCCTTTCTAGTCTGCACCTATTTGAACATTGCCTGTTTTACAGTATTATGAGCACTTCCTAAGTTGTTTTTGCCTTTGTATGACTAATGCTTGTTGTTTTTCCCCCAACTGTAAGTCGTTTTGGATAAAAGTGTCTGCTAAATGAAAAAAATGTAAATGTAATTCATCCATTCATTCATTCAAATAATAAACCAATTATTTTGATTGTGTGGCTGTAAAAAAATATGTCCTAGAACATCATTTATTTATTTATTTTTACAAAACATATCAATTTAAATATTTAAAGAATATACAAATAAAATAAATTAAGATTTTATAAATAAAAGTTGTTAATGTGTAATTACTATATTTTTATTTAAAATAATGTGTGTACAGACAGTGGCATTTTTATAGTAAATACTATTCAATTATTTTTTTCTATTTAAATGAATACCATTTAAATAGTTAATTTAACTCTTGATAACATAAAACATAAAAAATTGATGAAAAAATATACTCAACAATAAAAACTAAAATTTATCAATAAAAAACACTGTAATGGTTTTTCCAAAAATTAACCATAATGATGTTTTTATCCTCTTGTTGTTCTTGTTCTTACTTTTCTTCTTCTTTTAAATGTATATTTCATTGTCAGCTACACATCATTTGAAGTCAGTTATTGTGTCTCCAAGCCTAGGCGATTGGCCAATGTCAGAGTAAACCGCATCACTGTTGGTGTTTGAAGAGCGTGTCGGACAATATGCAGGACGCATGAGCTTCTAAATGTGTATAGATTTGGACTAATGGATCAGAAAATCAGACATTTCATTATGAGCGGCGCATACAAGCGCAGCTGGCAGGCCAGATGTTTTGGTACATGTACTTTTAGCAATGGGCGGCAGCCCGAGATTCTCTTGATTAAAAAGTCTGTACTAATATTCACTGCCGATGTCAGGAACCTGGCAGACCATTAGACTGTGGAGCCAATTCAAGTGGGCCCTCTCCGGGTCCTGTAATGTGAGTTAGACGATAGCGGGGATGTAAAAAAAAAGAGTGGGGAATGGATAGAAACACTCCCTCTGTTCACAGCTAATTCATGCCAATTAGCAGCTCAGACGAGCTCTGGGATTTGAGAACATAGCGAAGCTTAATTACGTTCTCAGTCAGTAAATCAGAGCCTGGGTCATTCAGAGTAACGCCGCCTCTGAAATGTCATCACTGCCTAGAGGAATCCCTGATCAGATAGACAGCTACACGTGTACTGTAAAAGAAGCGTTCCGTTATATCTGAGCTTCGGCCGGCGTTGCCGCTAAGTAATGTACTGGTTTCGCATAGTACATGGACAAGGAAGTGATGTAACATTGCCAAATCAGTCGGCTGTTAAACAACTTAGCCTGCGGTTGTTGATTTCATGAGGAGTGTGGGAACCTGGGAAGCTTTTTTTTGTTGCTCCAGACAGAAAGTGAAGTGAAACTTATCCATTTTCCCAGATTGCCAATGACAAAGCTAGGATCTCTTCTGATGGTCTTCCTCTCAAAGCAGAGGTGTCTTTTGCCAAACGAAGGATAATCTTCAAAAGGAATCTCATTTGCATCACAAAGACGGCACCTTTAATCACCTTAGCTTTGCAATTTCAGAGTACCGAATGAAATCCCCCACTTCCTTTCCTTTGCACTTCTTTCTCCTCTATACTCAATCAACTATTTTTGCTAGGAAATACGTGAATTAAAATAAACGGGAGGCTTGATGAAATTGATACAAACTTTATTTAATTGAGAATGCCGAGTGCTACATTCTGATTAGGTTCAATTTAGTCACAGCTGCGATTAACACTTTTGTCTCGAAACGAAACCGTGACGCAAAGTTTGGGGTTTAGCTTAACGAGTCCTACAGGGAGTTTGCAGCAACCGTGGAACAGTTTTACTGGGTAATTTATATCCTTATTTAAAAATCGACAAGTGATGGGCTGTAAATACTGTCAGACTCAATGTCAGATGTTTAGACATGGTGGTTTTGTTACAGTAGTTTGAAGGTTGGAGAAACATTAAAAGCAATGCTTCAGCAAAGAATTTCCTTTTGGTCATTAAATAAAATGAAAATTCCCACTCTCAGGAAGTTCAGCTTTTTGTGACTTGTTTTTGTGAGCCTCCATATATTTTTCAGCACTTTTGTGGTTCTGTAAACTTAGCTAAAGGAGAAAAAAAAAAAAAAAAAAAAAAAAAAAAAAAAAATATATATATATATATATATATATTTGAATACATTTAAAATAAATTAATAAATAAATATAAGACATAAAATAAAGTTAAAAAGCAAATTAATTTTATTGGTGACATCATCAAGGCCACCAACTTTTAGCCTATTTCCTCAATCACCTGGCTCCATCATACAGTACGTAATTTTACCTCAAATCATATCCCATTTTGCAAAAATATGACACATTATTAAAGTAAAATAAGTTGTGAGCGCGGTTTGATGTTCACCTTGGGATAAATGTGTCATATAAGGTGAATTTTGGATTAGCTACGACAGGCCGGAGACATGAATCAGATTGACTGTTTGGATGGGCTGCTCTATGGCTGCCACTGAGAGGCATTTCATAGAAGATGACCGATCTGATAATTGTATTTCAGGACAGTAAGTGGAGTTATGACCCATCCGATTTGCAGAAATTTAATTGGGTCTCTAAAAAAAAAAAAAGAAAAGAAAGAAATAATGATGGCTATAGCCATTTTGAGGAACATATGCTGGAGACAGTAATTTGATGTTTGCAAATTGATTAAAGCAACTCTCATAATATGTGATTAATTTCAAAGGACGGCTTTTAATTATGGCCCAGGCAAAATTCCACAAGGTGCAGCAAACTGAGGACACTGAGTGTGCTGAGTGTGCAGGTCTGACAATCAGCTGAACACTGCTTTTAAATTATGCGCCAAAGATGAGCTTTTGTAAAAGTGGACCAGCACAAGTACCATTTTTAAAAATCATAAAAAGTTTTATTTTATTACTACATATCATATATTAAATAATTGTACTTAAATATATGTAGTGTGCATTTTCATTCATTTTTGGTAAAGCTGATGTTCATCTGAACCGCTCAGTTGGTTGTGTGATATGCTCTTAGATGTTCTGGATGCCTCCAGCATCTCCATCTCGAGGTTCTCAAAGGTGAAGGGAGAGCTAGCACTTCAAATGCTGAAGATCTCTCTAAATCATTTCTGCAGGTCAGGCTTTTAGAATCGGATCTCTGTTTCCATTCACTATTCATCAGTGGATGATGTTAAATGATGGTGCCATGCAGGAACGAGGGGGAAATGTCAGTTGTCTGGTCTACTGGAAGAGAGCGTGGGTTTTAGATGAGGATTCACACTGATGCACACCACGCTCACACACACACGCTCACACATTAAGTGTTTCAGAAAGGTTAAATGCAGTACTTTTTTCAGTGGGGTTAAGAAGTCCAAGTGTAGAATCTGTATTGAAACTGCAATTCAACATCTAACTGAAACCTTTACATAAACAACATTTTACAATTTTGATATATTTAAAACCTTAATGGTTTATTGTACAGTCAAGCTTAGCACAAGTGGTAATTAAAGCATGTGAATATATTGAAAATTAAAATGTAAATAAAATGGAAAAAAGAATGTACCGTTTTTAGCCCATCAATCCTTAATGTACATAGCCTTTGATAGATACAGTAAGAACGAGAGAGAGTGAGAGGTCATGCTGTTCCTCAGCATTTCAAAAGAAAATAATTAATGTGTAATATGCCAATCAGAGGGTTCTAATTTGATAAAAGAGGTTCAGGAAATAAGAACTCGTTTTCTCTCAAAGTAATATAGGTTTTAGACTATTCAGTATATTTTTAGACGCAGTGTGGAAACGGTAATTATGGGATGGGATTTGAATGTGTGATGTTTACTGGATTTGAGCTGCTTGAATGAACAGGTGATGTTTGCCTGAGCTTAATTTCATTATCACCTTCATTAAATCCACTGAATACCACTTAGTTTGTAATTATCAACCTTTAAAAGTTTCTAGCTGAACTCCAGAGGCTACGTGAACATATGGTCTTTCAAAACCAGTCCTGACTGTCTTTAGATTTTCTGTCCAACGAAACAAGACTCCTCTGATCCTTGCATTTAGTAGGACTTCATGAAAAATTCACCTATCACCAGGCTTGCTTCTAAATTCTTTATTATTTTATAAACACTGTAATATTTATATTGAGCATCAAGAAAAATGTTAGTAGGTTTTTAAGCCTCTTTTTTGCTTTTAAGATTTATTTATTTATTTATTTATTTATTTTTGATTGACAAAGAAGGAACAAAATCTTGTCAGCAACTGTATTGACTGCGTCAGTTTTGTAGGCTGTGGACAGCAGTGATAAAACAATGATATAAAAAATTCTAATAAAATAGGAGATTTGACCCACCAAAAGTTGCCTAAATATATAATGAATGTGCACCAGGCAGCACAAGGAGGGAAAAAAAAGACTATTAATCACAGTATTCGATGAAGGTCAAAATAAATGAGGAAAAGCATTGCTTTATA
>JAUMHP010000084.1:5483763-5494433 GCA_032361065.1 Enteromius trimaculatus
GACTCGGAGTGACCGACTGAAAGGGAACGTCTCGGTTACGTATTGTAACCCTCGTTCCCTGAAGAAGGGAACGGAGATGTCACGTCCCGTCGCCATGGGGACTGTACCACCGCTAGGGGGCCGTGTACACTGGCTCGGCTCCTCAGCAAAAAACTAATAAATGTGTAAAAATTAAATTAAGTGCAGCTGGATATTAGTCAGCATATGCCAATTTCATTGCCGTGTTTATATACACGCAGAGTAGATTCCTATTCGTCGGTCACCGATGTGACGTCTCCGTTCCCTTCTTCAGGGAACGAAGGTTACAATACGTAACCTGGACGTTTTCAGTTTCAGAACAGCTGATCTTAGTAAGGTCAATCAACTCTTAGCCAAGTTAAGCTTGTACACCGTGACTATGAAAAGGTATTATTTATGGAGCGCAGATATTACGAGTCACCATGGCAGCATCTGAAAAATAAAGCTGAACTTGATGTGCTCATGCAAAGTTACAGCAAATATGAGCACATATTTAAAAATAAAATCAACACCACTGCATCGGCGAAACAGAGACTGTTTGAGTGGGAAAACATAGCTGCTCAAGTTAATGTGTAATTTACATTTAAATTATTTAAGTATAATAAAAAATAAGTAATGTAATGTGTGACATTTACTGACTTTTCACTTGAAAAAGTTTGCAATTGGCCATAATTCTAAAGTTATTTCAGATGAAATTGCATTAAGTTATATAAAATAGGCTACTGCATAGTTTCTACAACAAACTTGATAAAACAAGAGTGCATATTAACCTAATGTTCAGTGAAAATGTTTAATTTAAGGTTCCCTCGTTAATCAGTTTAAGATAACTTTTCACAAATTGAGTTTTTAAAAGATTTAAAAGTGCACTTATGTGTCTGTCTTTTTATTGATCAAGTGGTAGAGGTAGATACAACCTTTAGAATGTAAAAAAAGGTGTGAATGTAAAATAGTTTTTAGAACAAGTAATAATCTCATTAGTTACAGTACATCAGTGTGTGAATTGAAGCTAATTATTTGAAGCTAATATTATTTATTAATATTATAAGCTAATATTTGAAGTAATATCAAAGGTAAAACTTAAAACTATGTTATTGAATGTAATTGTAATTGTCATGTAGGTGCAATCTTGTAGAAATTAAAAGAACATGGCAGCAGCTGAAAATTAAATGTAAAAATATAATTCAATCAGGTTAGGTTTGAGCATGTCAATGTTGTTGTTTTTTTTTTTTAAATGCATACAGTGGCCTTACTTACTCTGCATCCCCGATACAGAAAGCTTTCATTAGCAAAGAAATGTAAGAGCACGGCAACGATTGGCGATGTTACTGATGTAAGAACGGATTAGATTATAGATATATGTAACTTAATTGATAGCAACGAAAAACTGTAACATTATAATCTGTAAGGAATAATCTCTACTAGCATATGTATTTAGAATGAAGGCTATTAATTCAATTTCTTCTTTTTTATGATGAAGTGATTGTATTTCGTTTTGTTTCCTTATTAAGTATAAAAACATGATTGGAACGTTATATATTTGTGATTTCACGTTTGTTTGTTTTTTCTTAAAATAGCCTACCAAGACAATATAATTTCACATTATATAAAAAAGGAATAGCCTAAAAAAATACAGACAAATATTTAATCATTTGTGCGTAGACTGAAGCTGAAACATGCTTTGAAGGATTTTTTTTCTTAAGAGTTGAAAATTAAAACGCCGTTTTTTAAGGCTAAAGAAAACAAACAGGGTGGCTTTCTGCTGTCTAACTAAATATTACATTAAAAAAAACAATGCTATGTTGGTGAAGTTCATGTAAATGTTTTTTGAAAAAGTCTGACATCCAACCTGTCATTCTTAACACAAAAGAACAGCAATAAAAGTAGCCTTAGATGTGTTTGAAACTCTAATTAACCTATTTAGTCTGATATTCATTTGTATTAAATTGTACTGATTTTATTTGATTTTCAATATGCATTTGAATGTTTATTATTAAGCAAGAATTCCCCATCGTTCCTGTTTGACAGCGCGGGAGTTTGCACTGGCTCGCTGAAAAAAGGCACACAAGCGAGTAATTTTGAAACATCAAGACAAATAAAATCAAGAAGAAAGACGAAATGAATGAGCAGTGAGTGAACATTCGACCCAGTGGATATTCAGAGGAGGTAGAGGAGGTTTGTAATCCACACAGCTCGTTGCGATTTCCTGTTTACCCTCACAGCCTCGTTTTCGAATCAAAATGGCAGCGGGCTGAATAAGGCATATACCGAGCATTATATGACTGACAGACTATAACGGTTTGACTTAAAAATCTCAAAATTGGATCTAATGAAGAAAAAAAGACACCTCAGAGGCCCTTGGGGTAAGCTGATAAACTTCAAATTTTAGTTTAAAAGCAAGCTATCCCTTTTTTTTATATTTACATGATTTCTGTAGAAAATGATAATAGTGAACATAGAGCAAGTATGTCCAAACGTTTGACTGGTAGATAGTCGGAAACTAGAAATCTTATTCCCTACAGAGCAAACTTGTTTTACCCTAAAAAAAAAAAAAAAGCAGCTCTTTTAGAGAATTTTCCTTTCCCTCGTAATGCCCCTGTACACTTTGCTTTCAAGTCTGTTTTCGCCTCAGGCATCACTGTCATAGCAGATAAGAGTCGTGAAAAAGAGTGTGACACTAAATTACCGGTGTTAAATTTGTCTGTAGTGGATAATTGACCACTTTCTGTGCTTTTGCGAAGTGGATTTAATGCACTTCTCTCAGGGACATGCACAACTTTGAAAATGTGTTGCACTACTAACAATTAATGTCAGGAAAGCTTGCTGCTCTATTGACAAGCCTAGAATGAATGGCCACATTGATAGAGTTGTGCCGCAAATATGACCGCTGTTCAATACAGGCTGCGAAACGCGGCAACTAATAACTATATTTTTCAGAAAAGGGCCAGTAGAGTCAGAATAGTATTTGTCATTTTCCTGTCATTGTGTTTTGAGCACACCGTTTTAATGTAGTTAGCTAATAATTAGTAGCTTTTAGTTCAACTAGTTTTTAACTAGTAAGAGGTGCATGAGTACCTTGCCGCAGCTTTTGGGTTTAGCAGCTAATTAGCTTGCCTAACACAGCCTGTGATCTTACTCAAAATATCTCATTGTAGCTGTGACTGTACAGTATAAGTATATATGCCAGATAATTTGGTTTTCAAGTGAAGCATTGAGAATCTGAGCACAACTGTTCTGTTCTAGGCTTGTAACCAGCAGCACAGCATCATCAATCCTCCACAAACAGGACAATGTTAAGACTTCAAAATTGCTTTTCTTAAATTCGCTCTCAAACGGTGATGAGTTTAAGGTTAATTTTGAACTTCAAGCTTTGTATTTGTTACAGACCATGTCTGTAACAACAGTTTGAACGCATCATCTTTGCACAGAAATTAAATTCTTTCATTTTAAATATTTATTTTAGTAATTTCATCAAGTCCTATAGTTTGTAAAGTATGGCCATTCTTCTGAAAATACTCACTTTCAGGTCATCAAAGACCTGTGTTTTTTCCCCCGTGCAAATAAAATTTAGCATTACATCACTTGTTCACCAGTGAATGGGTGCCATCAGCCCAAACAGCTGGTCATTACATCATAGTAATCATCATAAAGTAATGCACATGACTCCAGTCCATCGATCAATGTCTTATAAAACAAACATCTGCATCTTTGTAAGAAACAAATGCATCTTTTTTGCTTTAACATTCTTGTCTGAATCAAGAGAAAACTATGCACTGAAAAAAAACAACAAGCAAAAGCAGCCCCAAACAAAAACAAATGTGGGTGTATTTTGACGTGAGAGGGTGATAGACTTTTTCATTAGAAGAAGTGTTAGTATGCATTACATATTTCAGCCAAAATAGCTTTTCATACCTTCACTCTCAACAAAGGCGACTTCAAGGTAAGTTTTGTATTTAAATGTCCAAAACAACTTTGCATTTGTTACAAATTAATTTTGTAAGAGTCAAAAACTATAGTTTATAAATGTCTCTGGTCATTCAGTTTGTTTACATATGCAAACAGATTTGGAGAAATCTCGCATTAGGCTACTGTACATCACATGCTCACCAACGGATCCTCTGCAGTTAATGGGTGCCGTCAGAGTGAGATTTCAAACAGCTGGTGAAAGCATTATAATCCACAAAAAAATGTGGGTGTATTTTGATGTGAGAGGACAACAGCTGACAAGATGTATTATTATGTACACATATTTCAGTCAAAGTAAAGGTCTGAAGATAAAATATTGATTGATAGATGGTGATATTAATATTAGCCTGAGGGTGAGTACATTTTCAGCTACTGTGGTATCACACAATCAGCATACAATACAAGAAGCAGGCCTGCTTATGTTATTACTGCATAATGTTGTTAGTGTCATTGTGTTAAGCAGCCCAAGGCTTGTGTTGTGTGTATTGAATATCACCTTTAAGTTGTTTCTAGCCTGCACGTGTAGAACACTGACCTCAACAGCAGCCAGATCGATCGAACCCAAGTCCAGACAAAAACATTTCATGGCTGGTTTAGCCGTTACGTGATTGCAGCCTGTACTGTTGCAAGCTTTTCTCAGACATTTTCATGTTGCTTGACATTTCCAGATGACCACACTTAACAAGAACTCAGCAACACATTATCTGCAATAAATAAAATGCAGCTAATCCCAGCCTCAGTCAATAATGTCTGCTGCAAGAAACATAGACAAAGACAGTTTCCACCTTAACACTCGGTTTAATTGTGATCTGAGCTTTTATTATGTGTCCGAGTCTTTATCAGTTTTGCTTTATGAAAAAGGTGACGCAGTTTCTTGTCGTGCTCTCATAAATTGTTTAGATATCCCCTTATTAAAGCTCCCCTCCTACACATAATGTTTCTCTGCAAGGAATTTTATTATGGCCTAGATTAGAACAATCACTCTAGAGAGAGAGAGAGAGTGCAAGGAAGATGCTTGCTAAGAAGAAAAAAAAAGAAGCAAAGGAGGAGCAGATAAGATGACATTTCAGAGTCTTAAATGCGGGCTAATTGTAATATTAATAAGCTCTATCCTTATGGTTTCATCCTGTTATTGATTCGCTTTGTCCATACTCACTTAATAAAAGTAAATATTGTTTATTGAGGGTGAACAATCTATTGTAATAATAAAGGATATTTATATGGAGCAATAAGGGCTTTTATTCTTATGTCGCGTTTGTAAGTATCGTATATTAAAACTTTATTAGGAACATTATTCATTCATCAACGTAGAGAAGTGGAAGGAGTTTTATTTGAAGTAAACATTTACAATATAAATACTAGGCTACAACATTTTTAAACTTAGTTCTGCTTTATGTATATATATTTTTAATTTTAAGTTTATCAGTTGAAATTTAGCTTAGTTTGTGTAACGATAACCCCTAAATGCTCATGAATATTTATATTTATGTGACATTTACATAAATATGTTTGTATGTTTAGAAATATTGTAATCTTGACGGCATCCAAAATAATACATATATGATAATAAAACATCTGAATAATATAATATATTTAAATCATATAATTTTTTAATTATTTAAAATGTACAAATATATAGACATTCAATGGATTAGTTATAATTTTCATATATTTGGATAGTTACAACATATAATAATATAGATTTTAGAGTTATTTATTTTTAATATTTTGTGAACCTAAAAGGATTTGTAAATGGGTCATTCCTGTTATACAGTGACTTTTCTTTCACTATAATTTACACACTATATTTTCTCAAAAAGTCACACATTTATAATAAGTTGCTGAAATTACATATATTATGTCTAATTTTTCACTTAAGATAATTAAAAATATTATTTAGTTTTCTACAAACCTTTTAATTTATATATACGGTCAATTTTGTCATGTTCTCAGTGCAAAGCAATGAACTGAAATATAAACCATTTTTAATTATGTAATGGGCTATAAACTTCATCTACTCATACATATAAATCATGTGGAAAAATATTTATTTTTGTAACATTTTCTTAATTTACTGTGTCCCTAAACTCATTTTCCACCCTGTAAGTATGTACTTCCTGCCTTCCGAAATAGACTACTAGATCATTTTCAAGATGTGATATTGTTTACTTTTTCAGCTGGAATTTAGCTGTACAAATGGAGGTAAATGTCGCCTCTTACTCCTATATATTTTCTTTTACATTTTTGAAACATTTTCCTGCTTGTCCCACTCTTTAACGTTCCACCCTGTTAGGCGATATTATGGAGAATGTTTAAAGATCCCTGTCAGATTCCACCCTGTTAGGTTTTTATAGAATGTGGAATGTGAAACTAATAGGGTGGAAGTTCTAATAGAATACCGAGCTTGGCCAGTTTGTGCTCCATAAATCTAAGTGCATCACTATTTTGGTAGAATGCTAAAATCATGAAAAAAATTTAATTTTTTTCCCCAAAACATTATAAAGCCAAAGTGTTAACAGAAACCAGGAATGACTCAAATGTGTTTAAAATTTATAGGGAAAAAAAGTTTTGTAAATGTGTATAAAATATAGTATCAAATGTTTGGCTGTTAATGATTGTAAGTACTGTAAGTGCTGTTTGAAATTTTTAATAGGTTCAGAAATTAATGTCAATGAATTGGTTCTTTAACTAAGCATAAACATAAAAGGCTAATTTTAAAAGAAAATTCCAGATAAAACTTAAAGGCTTTTGGATCTGAATTTGTAATTTTAAGCTGTATACGTTTTAAATTTTATGAACCTAAAATTATTTTTTAAACGTGTGCTTCTCTAAAGTTTATGTTTATGCTATGTGTAGATGCTGTTAATATATTATTAATAAATCACATTTTACATATACCTACTCAACTTTCTAAACAATCGTCTTTGAAGTCATCTTCAGTTGTAAATTGTTGCACATTGTCATAGACAGCTGATAAGATGTAAAACTCCAGAAATCGGGACCTTCTTCTAGTCTGCAAAGTCAAACATCAACCTTTGGGATGCCATTCTAACTTTCCTGTCTGTGGCACCAGCGGCCAATGAAACATGAAATTAAATTAGTGCCTCTATATGTTTTGTGGGCAACAGAGCCACACAAGAATGATCGGCTGTCTCTTGTTTGGTTTCCTGTTCGTAACGCTGTAGAAATAACATCTCTCTCCCCCTTGGCTATCATTTTCGCCTCTGCCCAGCTAATGGGTATATCTCGAAGCAGAGTTGTGGATTTTATGTGTTTTTCAAGTTAAAAATCAAGAAAAATGTCTGTGGAAATCCTAGGGCACAGAGCAAATGCATGTTTGTCTTTCTGACAAAAATAAATACATTTAGAAAACTCAATATTTGACCCGGAACAGCGAAGAAAAGGCTAAATTCAAGGTCAACATCTTTCCCTTAGGCTCGCAATGTGGCTCCTCAGAAGTAAATGATAATATTCCTTCAGATCCACCCAACAATGTTTTCAGATGGCAGTCATAAATTTGTCACCTTGCTCTCCATCTGCTCCCTGGCATCCCAAATATCCAGTCACCTTGAATATACCTGAAATTGTTGCTTGTTGAGAATTGATTGTCGCATTATGAGTTCGAACAGATTGTTCTCTGATCGTATTTGGTTTATAATCATGCCACATCAGATTTGACTAAAATGATTTCACCCTACGAATACATTAACACAATTGCGACACTCATTACACGGTTAAATCAACCTCAAAACAACCCCAGCCGCTGTAAACAACTGCACTGCTTTTTGAAGAAATAACAAAAAGAATGCTTATTTTTTTTCTATCTACGGGAATGAAGAAAGTCTGGAATACAAATAGCCATGTTTCATTTGTATTCCATCAAGGGAATGGGACGAAACCATTCCTGTAAATAAATAATGGAGTCTTGCTCAGGATGGGCACAATAAATGTTTAATGCGTGCTGCCCAGCAGGATACAGTGGCAGGTAGAGGGCAGAGGGAAGCTGGGCACACATCCTGCTGTTACACTGGACTGTAGACTGGGTGATGGGGGATTTGTAAGATGGAAATATACATAGATACATATAGAAATATTTGTTTCCATAAAATGTGCTTAATGTTCAAGGTGAGAACTCATTTTACTAATGATGATGATGATAGACTTTACAGTGTGTATTGCCACACACCCAAAGTGCTTTACAATCAGGTAGGAGGGGGTCTCTCCTTAAACCACCACCAGTATGCTCCGTTAATGTGACCTTTTGATTTAATTTAGTTGTCAGTGCCACGTACGTTTGTTTTTGTTTCCTTTTGCTGGCTTGAATAATTAATTCATGTTTTATTGTTTGTTTGTTACATTATTTTTGTATATTATTATTATTAATAAATTTATTATGAAATACTACAATCAATTAAGAACCTGATTAATATTGAAATTTTGGGATTATTTATTGCACCATTACTTATGTATTTATTTATGTTTTATGATTTATTGTAACATTATTATTAATTGCATATAAAAAAACTAATAATTTTTATATACAACATACAAATAATAACTTTTGTTATAAATAACATTTATTTATTGTACTGTATTTGTTATAACATTATTTATTTATTTATTTGTTAGGTTGTTATTATTTGCTAATAATTTTTTTAGATGCATACACAAAAATGAGCCTACTAGGGATAAGAAGGTAAAACAAACATTTTTGGGGAACAATTAAGAGGAAAAAGCTTTAGATATATTGAAATAAGTAAATATAGAACTCATTTAGCAGCTTCACAATGCCCTATTATCAATATTAATACTTTTTAAAACTTTAAAGTCATTTCAAATTGAAAATGTATAATATCTCAGTTCTCGAAAACAAACGAAAAAACGAAAACAAAACATTATTACTATTTTTATTATTATTATTGTTTCTTTTACAAATACAACAAAGCTAGAGAGAAACAAACGTTTTGATTAATCAAGAAAAATGGGTATGCATTGATTGTATGAAAATTGCCATTTATTTATGGGGTTCAAAATAACTAGAAATCAATATTTCCCAATATTTTATTCCATCCTATTCTCTAAAAGCACTAAAAATCTCCTACATTGCATCATTGTCTCTGCCAAAAAGTCTTTGACAGAGCTGTGTGCCACTTCCTGCCAAGTCAGTGTCTTTGTTTTTCTTTTTCTTCCTTCTCTCTTTTCTCCCATTAGGAAAGTAAATGCTTGGTAAACATGGCCAGCTGTGAACCCTCTCATCCCATCTGCTCCGCTGGGACGGCCAGGCCTTTGGCACTTAACTATAATGCATTCGTTGTGAGTTAAAGCAGCAATATTAAGAGGATGATTAAGACTTACCAAAGACCAACCAAATGTCTGGTAGTGTTCAGGTATATGCAGGTATATGTAACAGCTGACATTATTTGAGTGGCGCCAAACCACAGAGATCTCCAGGAACAAGTGTGTTCCATGGTGATAATGTGCCTGTGGATATCAGCCAGATCTAAAGAGGAGAGTAAGGATTGGATACTATTTGAAATGTGGAAGTACAAAAAACAGCTGACTGTATACTTCAGAGACCACAGACTAGCTACAAACTTGTAGATGTTTTTAATAAAACGCAGCTAAATCTGACATTTATCAAACATTTGTTTAGATTTAAGAAATGAGATCTGACTGGTGACAGACACGCAGTTAAAATTAACCTGCTAACCTAGCCTCCTAGTAGTACAAAATATAAAATACAATGGGAAAAAAAACCCAAAAACATTTAAATAGATCCACAAAATGCTCATTTTATTTCTAGATTTAAAAGTAAACTGAGTTGTCAGGTTTTTTCTTTTTCTTTTTTTTTCTTGGAAGCAATGGATGGATTAAAAGATTGCAGCCCATCTAGTGAAATGAATGTGGGGCGGGGCAGACTTGGTGGGTGGGGGCCTGTTTTAGATCTATCGTTTGGTTGGTGGAGGCACAGAAAGGACACACTTCAGCTTTAAGAATGAAGAAGAAAGAAGCAGAAACTGAATGCAATTGGTAGCTTCAGCTGTGGAGTTGTGTGACTTGTTGAAGATTTTAAATATTAATGCATTGTAATCTAAAAAAAAAAAAAAAAAAAAAGCAGTCTCAAAAGGAAAAGCATTGTACAATGCGAAGAGGTAATAAGATTTTGTCTCTAATTCCCAGAACTTAAATAGGTCATTCCACTGTCTTAGTACAGACTTTTTTTCTTTCTCTTTTCACTGATTGTAATTCTGTACAGGTTTGATTCTGACATTGACATTCCACACCCAACTTTTGGAAGTGTGTAAGTCAGTGCCAGAACTTTTAGATTTAAATCTTTAGTGTATATTTAGTGTAAATTTATTTACAGTTTAAGCTAAAGTTTTCCATTTTATTGACTTATTTTGATAGCAAACATTTAAATCACGTCTCTATACATCTTTAAAACAAGATCAATTTACTTAAGAATTACAGTCGTAAGCAAATACATTTTTGCACACAAGACTTATAGAGAATATATCAGAATTGTATCTAGTGTACAGTTGATTAAACGACAACAACAATAATAATAGTAATAATAAATCACCAGCATCAGTAATTATTATAATTTTATTTAGATTAAATTAAGAATATTAAAAATATAACATTTTAAACATGAAAATTTGGCTGTACAGAAAAAAAAATAAGTAAAT
>JAUMHP010000084.1:5494762-5512376 GCA_032361065.1 Enteromius trimaculatus
TATATATATATATATATATATATATAATTAAAGATTAAAAAATGTGTAGCCTATAGAAGAGAAATAAATCTAGCAATTTGTTTGCAGTGATGAGATCGCTTTTGTCTGCAGCCTAACCGTACAAATACTTTTAGTGGTCATATCGTTTGGCTGCCCTATAAAAGTGCAGCTTTTAGTAAAGATAGCAATCAGTATTCAGGGTTTTTTTTTTGGTTTTACTATCTCCTCTGAAGATGACTTCAATCTGCCATTGACAAACTCCTGAGGATTTAGGAGCTTCGCTGTTATTGACTGAATCTATTCAGCATCTGGTGATAAAAAGCTTAGATAAGCTCAGCTGCCTTTGAAATAAACACAAGCAAAACAGCAAAAAAAAAAAAGTGTTATGTTAAAACCCTGCACTTAATTTACATAAAAAAGCTGGGAATGCGATGCCAGAGAGGGAAAATGTCTTGTTTTTGAAGAGTTGTATAATCATATTGTTCAAACTGACAGATTATTCAGAAAACAATAATAAGTGATAATTCATTTATAACCAGTATTGTGACTGTCAAGACATTGACTAAAACTTTTTGTTTTTTTTGTATGTCTCATATGAGTCAATGTTGGATCACAAGCATGACAAACTGGCGTGTTCCCTCAATATTTTTTCATTCTATCTTTCATTTTGGTCAGGTTTCACGAGTGACGGACCGAGATTACAAAAAAAAAGAGAGTATTAACTCTTCCAAGAAAGGAGGGCACAAAGGGAAGTCCGTGAGAGGAAGCACTGGAGAGGAAAAGGCTTCTGATCCTCTTTAATTAGAGCAGCAGAGTCTCGGGTGAATTTTTCCACCCAATCATATAAAAAAGGCAAAATTCAAAGACTTGCAGGAACAAGATGATCATGACATCTTTAATATTCTTTTCAAGACAAAATGAAGCCATGAGTATAGTTCCTGTGACAGAAATTTTCATTTTTCTTTTACTTTTATCAATTTTCACAAATAGGGTACATTACTATACGAGTACTATATTTTATATTATAAAATATAAAATGTCATTAAAAATCTATTTTTGTATAATAAATTGTTGAATGTCAAACTGACAATTTAATTATTATTTTAAATCAGTTTTATAAATTTACATTAATATATTATTTAGGGCTGTCAAACAATGATTCTAAAATAATTCATGTATGTTTACTGTATTTATTATG
Organism: Enteromius trimaculatus; assembly: GCA_032361065.1. NCBI lineage: Eukaryota > Metazoa > Chordata > Actinopteri > Cypriniformes > Cyprinidae > Enteromius > Enteromius trimaculatus. Next base: position 5,495,961 of record JAUMHP010000084.1, read on the forward strand.
TATATTAAAATATGCACACATACATTATATATTTTGAAAATATTTGCATTTAAATTTTTATATTTATATAATTTATTATGTATTCTATTTTATTTAATATATATATGATTATATGTAATATAAACATAACACTTTTTTTTAAATATATGGATGGATATGCACACATTATGTAAACAAAAATGTGTTATATTGTAATAATTATAAAGTCTGTTGTTGTTTGAGACATATTAACATTAAAGGTTTGTTTCAGTATTCCAGTATTAAGTGACAGAGAGAGGAAAACATGTTTTGGAATGAACATCTTTTGCAAATAATGCTTTGCCAACACCATTTTTTCACATAATGAGTCCACAGATACGTCCTGTTTTCATCAACAGTTATTTGGCAGTTCAGATTTAATCATGCAGGAAGTGAACCGTGCTTCTTCCTGCACAGCAAGCAATTCTACCATTAAAACGGTTAGCTGGGGCTTTGTTCTAAAGGTAGGACTGGAACTAACTCAGTTCAAACAAAGTGAGGCGGCTGTTGGGCCAGTTTGCACACAAACAGTTCAGCACCACGGACAGCAGCACACTGTACTTCAGGGCACTGCCGAACCCTTGCAGCTGTCTGGAGCTCGTCAAAAACAACGAAGAGCTTCAAGATGGCTTTGTGCAACACTTAAAGATTAACTTGAATGTTTCAGCTCATGTTATCTGTAGATTATGGGCATGCATGTATCAGGTATGCATGGGTTCCTCATATGTTTTTATATAGTGGCAGCATTGTCTTAATGTGAATGAGAATAGAAGAACCTTGTTTCCATGTGAAATTTCTCTGAACGACCATTATCGTGTCCCACAATACCATGAAATATTAAAGGTTCAGAAGAGCTGCAGAGTTCAAGCATGACTGCTCGTCTTGGCAGTTAATGACCAGATGGAGAAGATGTGAAAAATGAAATGGTTACAGAATATAAAGCTGTCAGAAAGTGTGCATTTTCACATATTCACCACGTTTCAAATGATGTAGTGTGCTTACTGCTCTTGTGTGGTTGAAATGACATCTTAAACATTAAACATCTTTAGAATTAAATATCTATATCTATATGTGTGTGTGTACATAAGTGTGTGTTTGTGTGTATGTGTATATGTATATATATATATATATATATATATATATATATTTAAACTAACAGCATGTTTTTATGTTTAATACATTTTATTTGACACAAGTAGAATATGGCATAATGTGTGTTTTGCATAAATATAATGTATGCATTTATTTGTTTGACCTAATAATGTGTGTATATTTTTTATTATAAAATTGTATTCATTTACAATTTTTAATATTTACTTGCCAATTTGCAGGTTTTTTGCTTTCACCTATTAAAGTGCAAATGGCTTTGTAGTTTTCAAATGGAAGAGTTCAGCAGAAGCCTCTAAGTACGTCATTTTTCTTTAAAATGAACATTTCTCTCTGGCTATTTTGTATAGGTTTCTATGTAAACACTGGTACCTTTCAGTGACTTGAGGCTGACATTCAGCATTTTTGAAGTGAAAGTACTTGATGAACATACTGTGTGCGGAGAGCATTCACTCAGTGTCATTATCGCATTTTTCACCAAGATGGCTTTTAGAGTTATTGCATCTGAACTGTTCAATTGTATTCATCTACCATTCCATAGCAGTTAGTTAGTTAGTTTCCAATAAATGGAAAATCTTCAACAAAAAAGATACAGTATGCACAAACATTATACAAGTTTTAATAAAAAGAAAACTGCTGGGACATCAAAATACTTGTAGTGATAGAAACATGGACAGTATTTAAATTTTGCAATATAAGCCAATAATTTACTAAAAGAAATTTACCTACAGCTTTCAGTGACTCCTCAAGCTCTGAAATGTGCTTTTCTTCAGTAAATCAAACGTCTACTGCTTCCAGCGCTTCTCCTCCGTGACCCAGAAATCAGTATTAGTCCTGCCATTTTCATTTAGTCCCAGTAGTGAAGAGGATCAGGAAATGTGCTTCAGGATATTTGAGCATGTCCTATCTCGGATGTCCCACTGATATAAATACATTTAAGCTCTCACAGGAACATGTTTGATGTTAAATGATAGGGGAGGCCATCACATGTGTTTTCTATTAAAAAGAATGTGTGATTTAAGTCATGGAGTATCTTTCATCAAACCTGTGCGTGGCAGAGATAGTTTGATAGGAAGTATGGAGTCAGTTGTGGAAGACTGCTCTTCATCACTGTCACTTGTTTAGTGTGTTATTTTCCTCTTTCTCAACATGCGAAAAGAATGGAGGGCTGTCAGTTTGATAGATGCCGGCATGACAGATGAGGTGGATGATGGGTTCCCGCCACACGCTTCGTAGAAGATGTTACGGTTAGTGCAACTAGGCCGAACCTCATCTGCTTCCTAATTTGACTTTCAGGTGTTTTCACATTTTTCTCAGTAAGTTCAGCAATAGATGTGCATCGATGGAGGTGGATCTGATTATTATTTATTTGGCTTCTGTCCACTGTTTTTTATGCTCTTTTTTTTTTTTTTTTTTTTTCTCAGTTTTGTTTACTCATGCTTAATATTTATTGACTTAGTTTTAGTTTGCATATTTTAAATTACATTTCTCAAGAGTGACTGTAGAAAAATAGATTTTCTTTACACCTTGTTTATGGTTCCAACTTTTCACTTAAGTTAATGTATGCAGGATATTGGAGTATGTACTTCATTTTTTAGGATATTTCTGTATGTCATCTCTTAGATGTCAGATTAGATTCATTCATTTACTCCGTTTGTTCTGGGCTTTTGAGAGTGCTCTTTTTCAGATGTAAAATCATTAATTCGTTCATTTGTTTATTCATTCATGGTGTGAATGTCCTTTCTCAGTTGCCAGATCATTCATTCATTCATTCATTCAATTCATTTGGGATATTTGCTATATTCTTTTCTCAGACGCCCGATTATTCATTCAATCATTCATTCTGGATATTTAAGTCACTTTTTAGATGTCAAAATATTCATTCATTCAGTTTATTCTAGACATTTGAGTGTTCTTTTTCAGATGTAAATTCTTTCATTCATTCATCCATTAATTCATGGTATAGCCCCTTGTCAGATGCCGGATTATTCATTTATTCATTCATACAGTTTATTCTTGATGTTTGGGAATGTGTCTTTTCAATGTAAAATTATTTATTAATTCATTTAATTAATGTAGGATATATAAGTATGTCAAATTATGACATCATTAAATATTCAAGATTTTATAATTTAATATTAACAAAACTAAAATCAAGAGCATATAAAAAAAAAACTGTCATAATCACCATCATTGTTTTTGGTTTCTTAAACACAAATGATGATTTACATGATTTTTCATGAATAAATGTGAAAAAAAAGTATGTATTTGTATATACGATGCTAGCTATAAATTAGCTTTAGCAAGGCAAACACATTAGGCTTTTCTTTTCTTTTTTTCTTCCAAAACCTTAAAAATGCTATTTCCATAGCAGAATGGTTTTAAAACAATACATGATTTAAGCTGTTGTGGAAATTACATGTCAGAAAAATAATGACAAAAATAACATTTTGTTGACAGACAGATGCAATTTATTATTATTTATTTTCTTAAAATCCACTGGATAAAAAGAGCAGGGTGTATTCAGATATATATCAGAACGATCCAGCCCCATCAGCCCTTGCTGTCAGCCTTAGTGGTCATGATCATAATATGCAGTATGAGAGTTTATACAGCTCCTTTATCTCCTTCGAGCAAAGGGCCATAATAATCCAATTCTCTGTTATGGTCATAGTCTGAAAATAACTGTGTCCCCTTCCTCTTGTTTTGATTCAAATTGGATAAAACAGTGGCACACAGTTTCCAGTGTTGCCTTGTGTGTAATTACATGGTAGATGGTGCTAATTAAACAACAGCAAGACTGCTGAACACACTGCTTTAGATAGTATGACACTCCTCTGGAAAGCTTAAAATAAAGCAAGCCATACAAAGTGCTGATGTTGTAATCCACAGCGAACAATAGCTCATTTATATTTCTTGGTGGTGGTATAAGAAGTAATACTTAAGTAGCTGCAAAATTAGATTGTTTAAGACTGGAGAAAAACAACTGATCTGACTGTTTTCATTCAGGAACAAAACAAGTTATCATTGATTCATATGATATCATATGATGGACTTTCTGAATTGCAAGCATTTGATTTAAAAACACATTTTTGTTCAGGAACAAAACAATTTGAATTGTTAGTTCACCCCAAAATGAAAATTCTGTCATTAGAAATGCCATTCAAAAGCTTTGTTCATCTTCGGAACACAAAGAAATAAGATATTTCTGACTCTGATATAGATATAGATAAGATATAGATCTGACTCTCCTTACAGTTTACAATCTTACAGCTTTGGAATGACATGAGGGTGAGTAAGAAATAACATAATTAAAATTTTGGGGTGAACAAACCCTTTAATGTCTTTATAATTGACTAATTGAATCATTCACTCAACTGATTTGTTCGAAAACAGTATTTCATTTTGAAACATGAGACCGTCCTTACGAGTGAGAGATCTTGATAGGAAATAATACAAAAGAAAATAATAAAAATGAATTTTTACTTTTGTAAAATTCATTTAATGCCTGGGTTTAATTTCATTTTGCCAGCAAATAGTTTTGTTGCACAGCCCTAGTTGCATTCTGTGTACAACTATGATATCAGTTCCAAGCAGATTGTAAAATGGTATGTGTGTGTCTCCATTTGCTTCCCCTTTGTAATCTTTAAAGCCACTTAGTGTCTTGTCATTTAATCTCCCCCGGCTGTTGGACCTTATCTGTCCATTATGTCTCCACTCAGACTCCAATTGTCCCTTGCGGGGTGGCCTCTAGTTGTGTCCATCTAACTATCACAAAATCCAGTGTCAGGCAGTACAAGCTTCCCTGCCTCTAAATGCTAGCAGTAATTGTACAATAGATATAGTATACTAACATATATGTCAACAAATTATCTTTAAAATAATGTTCATTGCACTTAACTAAATCTGCCTGGAACACAGATTTTTTGTTATATTTTCAGCTGATGGTTCGGTTATCAGCATTTGATGAGCAGGTGGTCTGATATGCCATCATGGCTGTGTAACATTATAGCTCTGTTATCACAGCACCCTGATGCGTCTCGTCATCTTTCATGAGGGAGATGAGTGCTGACGGACAAATTCTCCACAGTCCATTTTTATTTTTTTCCCCTACCAGCAAGTAATTTTCATAACAGCCTCAAGTGCCCTAAAACGCTGTTTAAAGCCGACCTCTGGATGGCCCTTGAGGCATCCAAGCATTTGCCTTAAAGGGATAGTTCACTCAAAAAACAGAAAGTTTGCCATTTATACAGCCTCATGCGCTAGAGCACATACAATGTAAGTGAATGGTGATCATATCTCTCAAGCGATTTTTTCCTCACATAAAGCTAAAGAACTATTGGATCCAAGTATATAAATGTATATATGCTACTTTTATTGTGCTTTTTAGAGCATGAAGGCTTATGGTCTCCATCCATTTTCATTCTGTGAAAAATAGCACTATTGTGAAAGTGTACTGTTTTGTATTGAAATTCCCCAGAAGTCAAATATAAAGTTAAACTGAAAGTGTAAATAGCAAAATAGATTTTAACCAGTATTTACTCAGGATTTGCTTCAGTGATCTTTTGTGAGTTTTCCAAATCTGTCTAGTTGACATTACATAAACTACCTTTGATCTTTTCATTTCATCTTTTCCTTTTGTGAGATCAAATTTGACAAGTTTACCTTTTGATGTGCTATTAAAAACGAAAAAGATGATGACGATGATCTGTCAGTATAGGCAGGCATAGTCATAATTCATTGGCAAATATATACACTTTTCAAGCATAAGTTGTTTATTTGGCTTTAAATGTTAAAATCATACTTCATAGTTAATGTGATGAACTACTCCTGTCCGTTCCCTACTTGTGTGTATTCATCTGTTTCAGTCACATTACTTCTTCATTCATTTGCCATATTTATGACCATCAGTGGGGCAGAGTAATGACGGTGAACACAAAATGATATACCAAGGAAAACTGTTAATTACTGGATTTGATCCATACCGGGTCCTAGATCTAAAATTAGCACAGACCCAAATCAAAATTTGCAGACGTTATGCAACCATGGATCCTCAATCCATTTCCATTCATTGATTTTTACGCTAAATATGACGTATGAAACAAAATGCGGACTGAGCAACTAGACGCATCAATACTTAAAGATGTTCATTATTTTTTAATCCACCAATGAAAACAAATAATCAAATCAGTCTCATTAAGTAGAAAACCATTTTGTCAGTTTTTGAATGAATCAGTGCTCTTGAACGAATCGTTTGAACAAATGATTCGATTAGTCTGTCCTAACAAAATCAGTCCCTTTTCTCCACCTGCTATAGCATTCTGGATAGAGATAAAATGCAAATGCTAAAATCTCTTTATCAGTAACCAATGAAACACTCAAGAAGAGGTGATCCTTGAAAACCGCAAGTTTCCCATCACCAAACAAAAAACTACAGCATGTTAGTTATTTATTTTCAACTAGAAGCTTCAAATTCCTTCCCAGAACACAAAAGGTTACACTGGCATATTTATCATGTCTTTTGAGCGTGTCTTACACCTCACGGATCAAATGCCGAATGTATAGAGAAACCTGATGGACATTTTCCTCGCCTAAGGGATTATACAAGTGTTTTAACAGGCGACTCAGTGAGGGGCAGCAGCTAGAGGGAAAAAACAAATACGATCACAACGAAGAGCAGCCTTATAACACAACTATAAAACACCACAGCAGGTATATGAGGTAAAAAGCCCATCTCATTAAAAGCTGCCAGATCTCCTGCAATCCCAGAGTAGTCCATTAAAATGATTAAAGGGAACGGGGAGCCTGCAGGCAGTGGGGGTCTGTCAGGGAGCAAAGAGCCGTGCTCGAATAAGAGGTGAGCACCTTCGACCACAATAGGAATGATATTTGATGTCCATGTTGGTTTCCTACTTGGTACATATCACAGAATTAGTGTTTATTATTTATTTTGAAGTTAATTGATGTAAAACTTGATTTATATATATATATATGTATATGTGTTTGTGTGAGTGTGTGTGTCGGAAATGGAATAAAAGGTGGCACTCTGCTGTAGACGGGATGAAGAGGAGAAGAATTGTAGAATAAAGTGATTTTGGTCTTTGTGCACAAAAAATATTCTTGTAGTTTTGTAAAATTTATCCTGATATCCTGTATATTTCATATGGACTGATTTAGCGATGTCCTTACTTGGGGACATTGCAGTTGTGTTGCTCTGTATAGAGGGTCTAAGAGCTCTCGGATTTGATCAGAAATATCTTAATTTGTGTTCCAAACATGAACAAAGGTCTTACAGTTTTTTGCTTTTTGTTATGTGCGTGTAACAGAGAACGAGAGAAGTTAATGAAGTATCGTGCTTACTGTATTTTGCAACTTGAAAGTGAGTGTGAGGCAATTCCGATTCATTAGCCGTAAGTATAATGCCATAAACTGCTAAATGATTTGTGCTACAAACAACTGTTCATGTATGTAATGATAAATTAAAATATTGTAATGAGAAATACCAGTTTGCGTCTAAAAATAACTGGAAACTGATGACACCGGAAGCTTTGCGCACTGTAATGTTAGTTGTTTCATTTTAAAATATATGTGGAAGTGGATTAATTGGGGTTTAAATACTGTATACAAATATAGCCTTTGCAAAATGTGATTTAAATTAGAAATGTCAAAATCAAGCGAACTACAAATTTCCCTATGTAAAGCAGTACACAAGTAAATATGGTGAGACAAAATAAAACATGCTGATTTTTAAGCCATTAAAAAATATAATTATAATGCACTTCGCATCACTTCAACCTCGGCGCAGTGATACTGTACCATTAAAAAATCCCCACGGTTTATTTTGTGTCACCATACTTACGTGAAAGTGTTTGGTGGTTTCTAAATTCATCCCTGTTTTTTTTAGCCTAAGGAATGAATGGAGCTAAGCTAAAGGCTGACATAGTGGCGCCACACGCTAGATCGGTTACAGCATGCACTGAGATGGCAGAGGTGTTTCAACTCGTCTAAGTTGATGGAATATGGAAAAACAGTGGCATTTTCTTTTAAATAGCTATTGTTAAATTCATAATATATGTACAGTACATATTGTTTCATGCAACTGTGAACCTCAAACGTACCCAAGAGATAAATATATGTGTTCACCAATGAACAGGAAGTCAACAGTGTGATTCTTTTTCTTTCTTTTTTTTTTTCTGTCCACAGATACAATCTACTAACATAAGGAGATTGGAGTTTTCAGATTTTTGCCTGTTCCCTCATCTACCGCAGGTGACCCTGAAATGGAAAACGCTGAAGTGCTACAGAGCTGGTTACCCACATTTGACTCATTCACCTTGAACAAGGTTTACAGTGTTTTTACAGTGAAAACACGAGTCTGTTATTGCCTGTGACCTCGGTAATGGAACCCAATGCCTCTCCACTTCCCTGTGTTGGAATGATCCAGAGCAGATGCAGAAATTAGGAGTCAAATTACCCTCGAGGAGCATTTATGCTAAAAGGTAATTATATGTTATTAATTATTAAGGCAAAAATCACTGTTATTGCTCATGCTTAGCTGAGTCATGCAGACAGTATATAGAGACCACCGAAAATGTCCAAGCAACCACCTAGAAAACCCTGACAACCAGTTTAGCGTGACTTTTGAGCTGATTATTTACAAATATCAACAATACATAGCTTATATATCTATATACGTATGTATATAACTTGAAATTCAGTTTCCAGTCTTCAGGGCTTTACCGAACAGGGCAAGTATTTCTATTCATACTCGGAGGGCTTGGAGGGAGTTACATCTCATTTAATTAACATTCCAGTGCATATGCACTCAGGACCCAGTCAGTGCCAACAAACAAATTAATTACGTTAAAATAATCAACTGGGCTGGGCCACCCTAAGCGTTAGATGCAATATGAAATTGCATTCTCAGTACCCTGTAAATCCACAAATCAAGAGGCTTGTGTAGTATCCTCTAGCATATTAATACAGGCTGAGCAGTGACAAAAGAGTACAAATGATATCAGTTTGACTGAAGAATAGAAGGGGATTAAATATTTGTGTAGTGATTAAAGTTGTGATACTTAGTTATTCCTGGACTGTTTCTGTATTAAATAATGAGGTATATTAGAGTTTTTGTTTTATTTCTGAAGAGAATATGAATTGTGCTTTTAAAATGTGCCATCAAGATTGTAGACCTCGCTTGAGTGACTTGAGGCAGATCCTATTCGCGCCCAAGGCATAGTTTAGTACTTTAATATGGTTTGAGGTTTGTTTGAATACTAATAGTGATGTAAGTCTAATGCTTGGGAACGGACACGGAGACCATGTAGGCTGACTCCCAAACTAAGGACTCTTACAGTGTGTTCCAATTACTTTCAGTTAAACAAAAACAAGCAGCGCAGCTAGCCTAGTACAAACAAATGACTAAAATGACTTTTGAATCAGTGCTTATTTTGTCATAAAAAACAAACAGCATTACCAGCGTAGTTTGGTTCCCAATTTGAATCCCAGTTTGAATCTTACGTTTCAGCATCAAACATACTGTATGCAGCACAACAGTTCTGGTCCAACTCCCAAATGAATGATTCTTTTGAATTAATAGTTTTTGTGTCATGAAAAACTAACTGAATGACCAGTGTAATTTGACTCCCAAACGAATGACTCTTTTGAATCAGTACTTTTTTTGTCACTGAAAACATACAGCATAACCGGTGTAGCGAAAGATTCTTTCACAAAAAGTCTTACAAAAAAAGTTTTTTAAACAAGCAGCATAACTAACATAAATTGACTTCCAAAAAAATGACTCTTTTGTTTCAGTTCCTTTTAATGAATCAGAACTATCCAGCGCAACAAATCTAGTTTGGCTCTTAAACGAATCAGTAAACAAACACTGTAACCAGTGTGATTTGACTCCAAAATGAATGACTCTCATGTCTCGGATCTATTCAGTGTATCAAAAACATACAATGGAACCAGTGTAGTTCGATTCCTGAACGAATGAGTGTGAAGTTGGTTCTTTTTTAGTGGTTCAAACATGTTTAGACTTTAATCTGGTTAACCTAATCTGACACCATTTATAAATATTATTATTAATAGAACAAATGCCACCGGAATCGTCAAGGCCTGAATTGAAATTCTTAAATTCACTATTCCCATCCCTGCTAAGTTACTCAAAGTGATTCAGTTTTATGACATCACAGCGGGTTTCATCTCATCTCTAACCTGTGCTGTGGGAGTGATCGCTTTATTCACAGATGATTGAACTGCTGAGTACAGCATACTGCAGTTTCTTCTGACAGCAACACTGTGACACTGATAAAATCCTTTTCAAATAATTGAATAGCCTAGAGCATTCTCCTGTTTCTCAGCAAATATGATTTGGATAAAGACACACCGTTAAAATAAGGAATATGATGTATTATATAGATAACTCACTCAGATCTCAGGGCTCATATCTTGATATATACCATTCCTGTGGTTGCCAGCACAGATTTTCCGGCAGAGATTTGTCAGAGGTGGCAAGGAGTGTATTCATTTTTCTTGGCTTTAAACAGTGTTTGCTGATGCTGAATCTCTCTGAACTGATAAATTGGACCCTGAACCCCTTTTTATGCTGAGAATATGGATTGAAAACGAATGTCATTTACTTCTTCTTTCTCCAATTACAGATCTTTAAGGAGGTTAGATTAAGGATCTCAGTTTTATGGCCTACCTTTATTTAACATATATTGTTTTGTATGCCATTCAATAGTCAAGGCAACTAAAAATGTCCGTAATTCACTGTAAAACCAGTAAACATCAGGCCCTCACTAGACTCACTTACCATAAATGTCATTGGAAATAAGGCATGAGTGCAATTTGAACTTTTAACAGCTTAAACGAAGCCTCACGATCCACAAACACAGGATATAGATGTTAAACAGCAATGTTGTTCATGAATATGAGCTGCGTTTTAACACACAACCTCATAATCCTGTCACAGGTAATTGAATCATCAGTGTCCCAGTGTTTAGTGGATCTGCTCTATGTAGACTTGGAAGGGTGATTCGTTTTAGTTAATGGAAATTGACCACATAAAATATGATTCACCGATTCTTTTGTTTTACTGAAGAAACCTGCGCAAACATAATTAAATACTGCTGTATGCCAGTGTTTTTTGATTATGTAAATTAGTTGTGGAAGCTACTTTTAGGGAAGAAACTCATTCGTTAATACTGTAATTTATTTATACTGCTAGTTACAGTCAGACTGTTCGTTATGGAAAAATGTTACCTATGCTACAAGCTATTGAGTAAAATATCAGCTTTGAGAAGTAGCCAACTACTATATATATATACACATTTTGTGTGACATTTTATTTTGCATTAATTGCAGAAGTTACTTTTGGGAAAGAAGCTGTAGTGTCACACTTCAATTTATTCATATTGCTAATGCTGCTCTAAAAAATGGCTTGCGTTTCTACAATTAAGCTGTTAAATAAGCTGTTTTTAATAAAAGCTGATTAAAAAAAACAACATTGAATTTATGTAATAGGAAAACATTTTTATAAATGATAATTCAGAGTATTTGTCTGGCTCCGAAACAATGAGTAACTAGTTTTGGGTGACTTAGAATAAGTAGAGCACAATGAAAACTAGAGTGCATAATGTAGTCAAAAGTGGATGATTAAGAAGATTTTATGAAACGTGAAACAAGAAAATAAATTGTTTATTTAACCAGTGAATCTTATTTTAATGAACTGGTTCAATATAAATAAAATAAGCTTTTTACCCCCCAAAAAGCTACTCCAAAGTCACTTGCAAAATATTAGCATTGCTACTTTTAGTTAGTTACTCTCCAAAACTGAGCACCAGCAGCGCAAGCAACATGCAGATAAACTAAAATTCATGATTTTCTACCTACGTGGCTTTAACAGTCATTAACAGTCCCTAAACTGCAAGAAAACTCTTGACTCTGATTTCAAAAGAGCCCAAGAGAGTGATGAATGGAAACAGGACAAAAATACAATATCTCTTCCCGCAGTCACTCGCTGCCCTGGGTTCTACTAATCCAAGCAGAAATGGGCACAAATGCTCTTAAATTGACATTCCACGTGTGCCTGTAAGCCCTCCAGAAAGGCACAGGATTTTTTAGACCTCTTCAAAGCTCTCAGTGCTGCCTATTGGTGGATATCCTGCAGTGGCAGATGGTAAAAAAGCAAGATGATAGACGCAGCACCTGTGGGTTTCTTCCCACGTGGGTTGGGAACCTTGGGGAGATTTTTTTGACTGTCACTCTTATTACCTGTCAGCTTAATTTTTTTTTCATCCAGTTTTCCACCTCCACAGAAGTAAATATCAGTACACATATAGAGAAAGAAAGCCCGAAGGTCAGAAAAATTAATAAAGCTTTTTTGTCTTTTCAGTCAGGCATGACTCTTAAAGGGTTCGGGGTAACTGTGGATTGATGGCCGCTGTTAAACTCTACCAAACAGGAGAAATGAATAGGGATTGTATTGCATGTGGGAATTTCGACGCCCTACTCTTTCAGGTTCCAGCAATATCAGGCCAGTTTGATACCCTATAGGGAAGGCTATTGCAAAATATAGAAATAAGAGAACATCTGATATATAAGATTAAGGGCTCAAAGTAATCCTTTTTTTCTTGCTCTCTTTCTCCCAAGCTTGAAAACTCTCACTTTTGAGGTATCAGGTTTTCATTTGAGGTCTGCTCATATATGCAGTCGCCAATGACATCATGACACTGCTCCTTAGACGAGATGGAGATCTTATTTGTCCTCATAAAACTTTCAGAGCCTTATCTGGTCTTCCAACTAGAGAATTATGACCGATACGTGATGGTCACGTCTAGAAAATTGAGTGCGTCATTGGGAAAAAGGTTACCAGATGAATTACATGTCCAGCCGTACTGCATTTTGGATAAAAAGGGTTGGGGAAGAAAAGCAAAGCCAACCCTGAGAGCGATGTAGAGTACCTATTTTAATGCATAATTGATGCCTTATCAGTGTCTCCGTCCCCTTTCTGATAAGCCTGACAGCTTAGATGTGCCCATAGCCACACACCAGCTGCTCGGCCAGGACTGAGATGGATCAAATGTTCGACATTGCACTCCGATTACCACACCGGTGCTGTCAGCGTCTGTGTATGTGTGTGTGTGACACACTGTTGAAGCCAGGTTCAGCTGTGAATTGCATTTGTTTGGACAACTTCAGAAGCAATGAAGCAGAATTAGATGAGGTCTGCTGACTTGATTCGCTTTGATAGGCAAATCCTGCTTTTGCTGCTTTCATTCGCATAAAAGACACAAAGTCATTTCACAGTTGTTTCACGAAACATCGGCTGTAGAAAAATGAAGCAGTAATGAGGAATGTTCAGACGTAAAGTTGATATGCCCGCGCCTTTGTCTGCTTTGAATTAGGAGAAGGAAATAACAGCATGCCAGATATCTACGGTTTCAGGTATCTAGTTAATTGCCATGTGTGATCATTTGAAGTCTCTCTGTTGGCCGTGCCCGACTTACTATCAGAAATAACACAAACTTTAATTGCCCTCGCTGTGTCAGTTAAAATTGTCAGAATGTCAGAAACTTAAATCAAGCAGTTAGAACATAAAAATGGAGCGTTTTATGAACATTGTATTGATCATTATATTACATTGTTATATTATATTAATATTATATTATATTATATAGTGATGTCAAGCGATTCATCCAATATTAAGGTTTTTGTTTACATAAGATATGTATGTGTACTGTGTATATTTATTTATTCACATGCATGTATATATTTCAGAAAGAATTTGTCTTTTATATATTATATTTATTTCTGATTATAGATGAACAGATGAATAGATATATAATATATACTGTATGTGTGTGTATTTATATATATATATATATATATATATATATATATACACACACACACACACACACACATTACTATATTATATTATATTGTAGTTTTATTATGATTAGGCTATTGCAAAAAAAAAAAAAAATGCATGTGACTCATTTCAAACCATATGTGGCTATTAATTAATTTGTACTATATTATTATTATTAGATCTAAATTTTACATTTCTGAATGGTCAGAATTAATAATGATTTTTACCTGGTGGGAATAAAAAAATATAATAAAAAACACTGCAGTAAAACTTATTATAAAAGTCTAATGCATCCATGGAGTTTCTCTCTTTAAAGTTGTGTAATAGTTTCCGCAAGAGGCTTCTAGTGACCGGCCTTGACTTTTAATTGTTAGTTTTTAATGGATTAAACTTAATTACCTTGGACAAACAAATGTTGAAGTCTTGTTGCTTCAAAAATGTTGGCTACACAGTCTGACGGGAAAATTAAAATTAAAGGAAATGATTACAACAGAAATTTGAGGTCGATAAAAAGGTCGGGTAGAGTTGCACTCTCGTCCACAGTCTGTACACGCCAGGTGGTAGAAAAAGAACTCTGGAAACATGGGAAAACTAAACAAGCAAAACAGATCAGATAAAATCACTGAAATCTGCTAAAGCATTGCATTTTATTTATTTATTTTTAATATAGAAAGTTTTTGTATTGAAATACTGCCAAGGAACTAGCCAGGTCATATTTCTCCTCTCAGAAATTCGAGTAAGTTCTTTCAAGAAACTTCTTTGAATCCAGTGATCTAGCCTCATGAGATGCCCACACCTTGATTTCCAGAGACACAGTGTGAGTGTGGAAGGGGTTTGCTCTCTGAGAACACAGCGTGGGTGTCCTATCTGCATGCATTAATAATTTTCATCCAACCTTAAAATCCATCTTTTGCGGAGAGCACATAGCGTTAAGCATAAACCTTTTAGTAAGCATCATTCCTCCATGTTGGCCATATCATCCTTAAATTACTGTATCTAAAAGCAAGCGATAAAGTTTAAAAGCCTATTAACCATAAACTCTTATCATAGTATTCTGGGATTTTTTTCATACCTAGTCTTAAGAACAAGATAACGACCAGCAGAAGCACTTTTGTGTTATCTATAGCCGTTTTTAATTTCAAAAGTATATATCTTCCTTTGTCCATATATTAAATGCTATTATAGTGCAGAAATGTCCTGTGGAGTTGCCACATAGTGCCCTTATTAGTACTTGTCCATATTTCTGTGGATCTCTATGTTGAAAGCATTTAGAACGCTAGAGGAAAAGAATGGTGCACTTTTGTAGAGCACCGATTTGTAAGAGTTCTTCACCTGTGGATGGTAACTTATCTCATTGACAAGCACAACAAAGCAATCTCAAGTGCTACAAAGATCTTGTGAGATACAGGATGACACATGATCACTGTAGGATTAGTTTATTAAGGAAGGATACAAATACAAGGTGGAAAGTTTAAGAAAAAAAACTATGACAAAAAGAAGGAAGAAGGGAAGTACACCCCCAGGAAGGAAGAAGGAAATTAATGAAGAAACGACCCAGAAGTAAGCAACATTTCAAGGAGAAAAGAGTAAAGATGGAGCTGAAGAAGGAAGAAAAAATAAACGCATAAAGGATGATTGGAAAGGAAAGACAGAATAAAGAACACAAAAAGAAATAAAGGAAGTAATAATCCAGGAAGGAAATGGAAGAAAAAAGAAAAGGGGGGAGCAACACATGAAGAAAAAGCACAGGAAGAAAGAACACAAGAAAGAATGAATACAGGAGGACGGGTTGGAAGAATGAGTGTATGAATGGAGGAAGGAAGGAACATTAAAATACAAGGAGGAAAGCATAAGGAAATAAGGAAAAACAACTGAAAGAAGGTGTAAAAAAAGACAGAACACTGGAACGAAGAATTAAAGATAAATGAATTGAGAAGAAAAGGAAGAACATAGGAAGGAAATATTAGAAAGAAATTACAGTACACACAAAAAGGAAGAGGGGAAAAAGGAATTAAGAATGTTACAAGAAAGAAAGGAAATACAAGAATGAAAGTATGAGGAAATAAGGAAAAACACCTGGAGGAAGCTGGGGTGGAAAAATAAGAAGAGACCTTGCACTTCAAGAACTCTGAGCTTTACATTCACTCCATGTCCTTGGTTGAAATCTTCAGTAAAATCTCATAAAACATTTCTCATGTTTGAGTGTGGTGAGGCGAGTTGAAGATTTATTAAAGAAAGCAACAAAAAGATCTGTCCCCCCCTCTCCCCCACTTCAATCCTTCAGTCCCAGCAAAAAAGAAATCTCCTGAGGCTCTATTCCCAATTGTGTCTCTTTCATGAACAGCAATGGAAATATTTTTCTGCAACACATGCATGTTAAGAGTTACTATTTGTAACCCCAAACAACCCCC
>JAUMHP010000084.1:5514223-5534593 GCA_032361065.1 Enteromius trimaculatus
CCCCCAAAAATGCTGCAAGCTCTTTCTAGCCCCTGTTATGAAATGGACTTTGGGGCAGCATAAAGTTAAATTAACATTAGCAAAGTTCATGGGAATGGGAGTCTTGGGAGAGCAGTGTAGAAGTCTTGCTGAGAGTCTTAATTAAAGATCAGTGTACTCAGGTGTGAGGCATCAACAGCTCAAGGAGAGTAAACAGCAAGCTAATACCAGCAAGGATTAAAAAGATCTGTTTCTTTATGGGAAAATGTCAGATATTTGCTATTTTGGACCATCAGGAGCTGCAAATCACTCTGAATTTATAGTTTTGTTTCTGCTGGAAGGCGTATCGCATCGCTGGAGGCCCTCCAAGCACACAAGAAACAAGTCGTCTTCCCCTGTTCGCTCATGCTGGAACATACAAACAGAATTAGAGAAATATGAATCCACGTCGTACCTAGCGCAAATGTTTCTAACGGAAGATCAATAAGGATTAACAATGCAGAGAGGTTGAAACAGCAAGCGTCCTCTTGGGGATAAAACACAGCCGTGTTCTCTTTGCCAAAGGACATGAGTTTAACAAGCTGGCGCCGTGGTTCCACTGGGTTGTCAATACTCCGGGCTTTGAGGCCACCTAGCCTGACCTCTTTTGAGTTTTCCTTACATCATCTCACTTTTGCCGGATTCATTGTCCATTCCGGCAATAAAACCGGACACAGCGGCTGCTCGAGATTTCTGAGAGCTTCTCGAAAATAACTACCAAGGTACCTCTCCAACCATCTCGGGCTAATAGGGCTGGAGGAGAACAGAGGGCTCTGCTGTCTGATGAGGTCATCCCGGAGTGAAGCCGGCACGCACTTGTGACATATCAAGAGACATCCAGATCAAAAGCAGAGATCTGAAATGAGAGGTCTGGTCTGAAGCCACCAGTGTTCAATCTTCAGGGTTGTTTCAGGCAAGCTGCTGGTTTGGAGAAGCGACTATATAGCATATAGATGTTGTGGGCGTAAACTTACAAGGGACCTGAAGAACAGTCATTTTCCATTCTCTTTGTTTCTGTGGGTGAGAGGAGATTGTCTTACAGTCTTGCAGACGTGCTGTGCATAGACAAGTAAGCTAGATTAACCGGCCTTCGAGATGAGAAATGAAAAGTAAACACATTTTGGGAGGAGGAGTTTATCATTGTATGCACATTTTAATCACATTTCAAATCTGCTATCGACCATGTTTTCCTGCTACATTATGTGGCTGAGGTTTCTTCAACTCTATCTATATTTCATCAGATCCCACTTCTGCCCTTCTGGGCCGTAAAGTGGAGTTTATATATTACCCATGATGCACCTCACTAGAATCCTGTTATTAGATTTAGGCCATTTGAAGTGGCCTCCGGGAATGTAAATTAATAGAGTAAAGGGTGGTTTGTGTCTTATATCATACTTTTTCTTCAAGACCTCCTCAACATTCAAAGATTGCACTTGCATTCCTGTGACGCCACCCTGTTGCTCTATGAAATATATTGGTGTAAAAAACACATACATACATGCATCGTATGGACGAAACCTGTGATGTTAAATCATGAAATATCGTCATTGTGTTAATTTTGGGTGTGACGATACACCGGTTTTGGCGATAACCATGATATTTAAAATTAACAGGACTCTTATGATAACATGACATGTAAATTATCCAGCGCTAGTGCCTGGTTGATCCCCCTTTTTTTGCAGTGTAGAAACTGTAAAAATGTGAACAAACATGCACTACTTCAGTGTGGCGTATTACATACGTTTGCATTAAGTGCCCCAGCTTCTTGGAAATCCATAGTGCAGGTTTGACTGCACCATCACTAACAGTGAAAAGTGCTTTGTTTTCCCGTTGATACCGTGTGCCATGGCCCCTCGGGGGATGTGCTGAAAAGGTACTGCTTTATAGTGGAAGAGAAACGGCAGCCTCCCTAAGCGTATGCCGGGGGGGCCATAACCAGATGCATTATGGTGCCTCTGTATTATTTTCCTGATATAAAAGCGAGGAGGGCCCATATTGATCATGGCACTCAGACGAGCCCGCTGTCTCCCTCTGGGGAACTCTAGCGTCTCTCTTTCTCGTCGCTTCTGATAAGGGGAAGATGCTCTCACTTGTGAAACACAAGAAAGCCTAGCAACACAACAGCACTGAATAAGTGGTCACAGTTATACGCTCCATTTGGGTGTGGGATGCAATCCTGCTGTGAAGTAACAATAAATGGAGAAGAGCATGGGCCGTCTGGAGATGAAACCAGAAACTGCACTCACTATTGGTGAGACCAATCAGTTTAATCAATACACTGTGATAATGCCATTGCATTCCTCATTAGAAAAACTAAGTGACCACTTGAATGAGTCAAACATTATTATGAGGTTCTGTGTTGAATCTTTAATTAATATTCACTTGCTGTATGGGACGCCAATCAATGCAGCAGTAGGTCATGGCACTTGTAAACTTGAATTGTACACCAAACAAAACCTGATTGCATAGAATCCAATTATTAACCTGATCCATTTGATGTTTTTTTTTTTTTTACAGTTCAGAAATGTTTCCCCCATAAACAAGTGCAGTTTTTCATTTTCAGCCAGTCGAGGAAGCCTATAGAATTCATGTGGTTATGCATACTGTTTATAACACAAAAGTATAATGCTAGATTTAGCGGCACTAGGCCTAAATCAATCCAAAAATGCAGCGCAACTTAAGCACCACAGTAGCCTCTATTCAATTAAAGTCCATTCTCCATGCTAGATTAATACCAAGAAATGGCAATGAGCTAAAACCGCATGGAAAAGAAAATGTGTCAATACTATTATCCTTTCGCAGACATGGAACTTTGATTTTTCATTATAACTTGACTGAACCAGGGCCGCCGTTCTATCCCATAACACTTTTTATGTTCCCAAAGGAGATTGCAGGCTACATGCCCAAGAGGAATATCCAGCAACTCTTAACAGATTTCTGGCAGCCCGGTCTCATAGTGGAGGCAGATGTGTGAACCTCATGATGTGCCTGATCTCCTGCAGCACCTGGTACTCCCATGGATAAATGTGATGCATTAAAAGGTACATTAAAGGAGTGGAGAAAATAGCTCACTTTCTGAAATGTTAATGGGACTTAGGTTATGCGTTTTTAATAAATCATAAAGCAGCCACAGTTTCGGCAAGAAAGCGAGTGCTAGGAATTGCCCTGGCCACCTTGATATATAATTTAATTCTTGAAAAAAAGCCTCTTTACTTACTGAAACAGCTGCCAGTGTACTGTTAATTGAATGCTTTGATGCTGGCATTTCATAAATGAGGGATTGAAAGGCGGAAAAACATTTACAGACTTTTTTTTCCATCTAGGCCCTGGGAAATGTGTGTCACGAATGGCCTGTTTTATCAGGGAAACCTCCAAATTCAAGTCACACCATGTTGTTGTTAACCTGTATGACACCATTTCTTCTGTGGAACTCCTTTCCATGCAGTTACAATGAAGACTAGTGATATATCATTAACTAGTTTGTGAAAGAAGTAGCAATCTCAGATTCATGAATGAATCATTTTTTGAGTCAGATCTCTGACTGATTTAGCAATGGAACTGATCCGGTTTTCACTGGAATGCAGGATTACTCACCCTCAAGCCATGCTAGGTGTATATGGCATTCTTCGTTCAGATGAATACAGTCGGAGTTATATTAAAAAATGTCCAGGCATTGAATTGCAAATTGATGCAGTTGTGTAAAAAAATAAAAATCCATATTTAAAACTGTATAAAACATAATCTCTAGCTTCTGTTCCAGTGGATGCCGTAGGTCAGGGCTGTCAGCTCTTACTAGGCATGTTAGAAACCAAGGTGTGTTGAGGCAAGTTGGAGTTAAACTCTGCAGGACACCATGTGAACATGGAGACAAACATGAATTTTAAGTAAAAAAAGAAGAGTTTGCAAAAAAAAAAAAAAAAGATTTTAAAAGGAGACTTCCTTTTTCTTTGAACAAAACTTGGTTATCACCAGACTAGATGTTCACCAGAGCTTATATATTATGCCTATGTCTTACACTGGAACGCCACTCTCTCATGAACAACAGTTTGCAGTAGCTACTTTATATATTCAGTATATATAGTATATGGTTCACTTTACATATTCCAGTATATAGTTTTAAAAATTGATGTTTTTCTTACAAAACTGCATCTTAAGAATGTCTTTATTAACCCTGCAGTGTGGAGACATTTTTATGAAGGATGGGTGCACATTGGACATCAAAAAATCAACAGCCATTCACTGTCATTATAAAGCTGAAAGAGCCAGGGATTTATGCATGTCTTTATTTTGCTAAATTTGATGTGTTCCTGTGACCCAAAAAAATCATATTTAATTATAGATTAATTAATGTATAATTTAATGATATCCATTTTTGAAATGTTAACATTCCAGTGCTAATTCATGTCCAAGCATATCTTAATATGCTGGAAAATTTAAAAACTGATGCTTTTAAATGTTAGCATCACACATACCAGCTTCATACCTATGGTTTTTCATAGGCGGTTTGTACGGTAGCTTACGGAGTGCAGAGATGTACTCAAGAGGCAAAAAGCACCAATTTAAATCCTGTATACCTACGGTTCTACAAAACAGTTCAAATTTGTTGATAAAGGCCTTCTGAAGTTGAAATGGCATGGTCGATCCTCCACTCCGCCGAAGCAGCACCAACCAGCTTGCGAAAAACACACTTAATCTATGGCGACCATTAATAAGCGCCACTGATGCTGGCGAGCGCGGTAAATCATTTCCGTGAGAAGAAAACGTATGTGCATGCGCAGAAACAGGGCCCGCAAGCTCATTTCAAACTCTTGAGCGCACTTAAAAAGCCTATGTCATCTGCGTGCAATTCTAGCACTCACGCGCGATCATTCCTGCACTCGATCCTCTCTCACCTGCTCGCGCAAACACTGTTTTATCAGTCGTGGGGTGGGGCTTGGTGTTTTAGTTACAACTAAACAACCCCGCCCCCCCTCAATCGACGCAGTGTTTCACATTAGACATCGTACAATGCATCCTAATGTGTATATGAAATCAACCCTAATGTGTATATGAAAAAATAGCAGAGCCTGTCAGGAAAAATTTCACATTTTGTATAAGAAATATAAAATTTTGCCAGGCAACAGAAGGCTTGCATGCTGCTAGTTTGAATAGGTTATGCTTTGAGATCCAAGACAAATTTTGGAAATAATTCCAACAATAAAGTGTATTTGGATTGAATAATTGAATTGAAAAACTA
This sequence comes from Enteromius trimaculatus, assembly GCA_032361065.1. Taxonomy (NCBI): domain Eukaryota; kingdom Metazoa; phylum Chordata; class Actinopteri; order Cypriniformes; family Cyprinidae; genus Enteromius; species Enteromius trimaculatus. The sequence goes on from JAUMHP010000084.1 coordinate 5,519,478, forward strand.
ATCTTAAAGCTAACAAATTCCTCTAGTTTTATTCATTTAACAGGCCTTTGAAGTTTGGGCAAAAACTTTTTTATATGGTGAGTGTGACCGATGAGTCGACCGTTTTTTTTTTTTTTTTTATCTGTAAATACATTCAGCCTTACAGCATTACAGAGAACGAGGGCTCCCAGTACCTGTATATCTGCATATTTGTTTTATTGCGTCATACTGCATCTAATCGTGTTGAATCGCATTGAAATCGGTTTACATTGCATCATAACAGGGGTGTATCGTATCGTATTGCATGGCTAGCTACTTCATGTATCTTTCAAGTATCGTATCGTTGGCCATGCATCGAGATGCGTATCGCATCAGCCTCAGTTATGGAGATGCACATCCCTAATATCAACGTAATAAAAACGTCCCAGGGTTCACGTATTGAACATGTGTTTTAGCGCCACTCGGTGGACATTCCTTTTTGAAACTGAGGCAAAATGTGCAGTAGTGCATTTAAAAACAGTGTTGCACAAAACGTGCACAGAGGTACATTTTTTATGAGGCCAGGTTGCCTTTTCTGTCTGTGAACTGTCCCTTTTTTTTCTTTTAACATTTTCTTTAATTTTCCTTTTTTTTTGTCTGTTGATGTACATAGGAAATGTATCTGGATATCAACAAGGGGTGATGCAAATGACTTTCCTAGGGATTCCTACACTGATATTATAAACAAAAAACTATAATGTGTTGTGGTAATAGATATAATAATGCAGTAATCGCTGGGGGAATATTGCGTTAAATTAAACCATCATTGATGCTTTGCACACGCATTCTCTGTCACTTGTGTGCAACACCTCTGTCTCCATTGTGCAGTGTGCACCCGAGAGGAGGCCGCCTTTTACCCTCCTTCCCAACCTTCAAAGGCTTGTCAGCTCACCCTGTCTGCATAATTCATTACCAGTCTGACTTGCATGGTGTTTGTAATGTCTGATCTGTAAATTGCACCGACGCAGGTCTGGTCTGATTCACAGTTGCCTGCCATTGCACTGGGAGTTCCATGGTGAGATGAATTAACTGAAGTCTTGTTGGGAATCAGAAGGAGTGGGTGTGAATAAAAAGTAAATTGCAAAACTAGCAAACAAAATAACAAACCAAAGATAAATGGCATGTAAAATTAACTTTTCTGATTAGCAACACCCTATAAAAGCCTTTAGGATAAAGGTGAATTATTTACCACTAGTGCCAGCAAACAGAATTGCAATGTGTTTGACTCTGTGTTTACTTGGCTGCTATGCAAAGCTTCACAAAGACGCTCCATAAAAGTTCTCTTTCCCACCATAGATGGCATTCAAGAGGTAAAAGTGAAGAATGGGGTCATTATGGATTTAGATTGGCAGGTCGATTTTGTCTTATCTTCAATCGCCTGGTGTGCAGCATGAGAGACGTGTCATGTTCATTCCTCAAGACGATCTCGCACTGTCTTAATTAAAGACAAAGGGCTCTGCGGCCTGCATGTAAATTAGAGATCTATTAAAGTGCTGTGTCTCACTTTTATGCTAGGTCAAGACTATGGCAGTAGATCCTCAAGAAAAGATTTACAGCTATCAATCACACCTTAACGCTCTGAATCAGAGACGGCAAGGTTGACCTCATTAACAAGGAACCAATCAAGATTTGAGAAGTAGCATATTTTAGATGATTCATTTGAAATAGTGTGTTTAAAAAAAAGAAAAAATACAGACTCTTTGTACTGCCTTTTGTTCCTCTTTCTTTTTATAAAAAAAAAAAAAAAAAGACCCCTGGGAAGAGAATATGGCTACCTTGTGCTGATGCAGTGCTGAATCTGTGCTGATTTCATTATTCTCTTTTTGGATCTGTAATACATAAATTTCAAATTCTAGGTACAATTAGTAACACTATATAAATTTGTGCATCTTTGAGCTACAATTATCAATGGGCACAGTTTGCAAACAACATCCTAACATTAAACACCTGATGCACACAGTGTGTGGGCTTTTTCAGTCGCTATTTCAGTCGCGAGTTTTTTTTTTTGATGGAAATATGAGTTGTGGCTGTCAGTGTCATAATGTATTCAGAATTTTTGTTGTTCGTATTTTGGTTTTTGGCTGAGGTATTTGCAAAGGCAAATGATATAGTTTAAAGTGATAAAGTGATAAAGTGTAGTGATAAAGTGGATTTTAATGCATTGCTCTCTGGTTACTTTGGGTTGAATGGAAGGTGATCCATACAGACGAGTTCTCACAGTTCTGCGTGCATGTGATTCATGGATTAGTTGCCAACCATCACAGACTGATGCATGTGTTTCTAAGTCTTGCCAGTTGAAACATCAGGTGATTTTTAAACCATTCAAGCGCAAGAAGATGTGAAAGAGAGACTGTTTTCTGTGCACACACAATCAAAAGATGCAGATTCAGCACATGGAACAGAATTCAATTCACATCTTCATATTTTTAGATAGATGCTGAGGCTTTTTTAGCTCAGGTAGAATCTGCACTCTTTAATCCATTTCATTTGCTCACTTCCATGATTGTATACTGTGTTTTCTGCAAAATGGCAACCCAGGCAGTATAATGGTATTTGCCTGGTATTTTATGTCTAACTTTGTTCTGTTGTATTTATTTTTAATAATGTTTTAGTGCATTGCTGTCTGTTTGCTTGGGTTATGCTTCCTTCAGTGTAAGTCCATCGGATTTTTAATGCTCCATGCTAAATCATAAGTCTGGTTGCTTAGAAAAGTAATGCTTGCTTGAGCTATTGGTTCATAGAGATGAAAGATGATGCTGCTACAAGGCTATGGATTTTTCCTTTAGTATGCAGTGCTCCAATGCATCCGAAATAAATAATTATGAAAAATAGATCTGTCAGTCTTGTGAGCAACTCAGGGTATCAAATAAGGTCTAATTTGCCATTGTCTCTGAACAACACTACTATTTATGGGTTAAAAGAGGACTGTGCTTTACAATGCATTGTCTGAAAAGGTCACGACTAAAGAGGTTATCGCCACACTGCAGGTACGGAGGCGCTAACTGCCTCTACTTTTCCACCCTGGAGACAGGCTGTCGTGGACGCAGAGTGATTTGGGTGCACATAATATATGGCTGTGATGGCAGCAGTAGCTATATCATGTTCCCCGGCCTGCTGTGTGAATGGGAAGATAGTTATTTCTCTCAAGGTCAGATGGCAAAGCAGCTAAAGGGGTTTGAGAAGCCAGAGAAGGTGCCTCCTTTGTGCAGATGACTTTGGGCTGTAATTCAGGCATTGTAAAGCTTCAAAAGTGACATTAAGGTAAAAATATTACCAAGAACTGGTGACAATAGTAAATGCGGAAGCAGGTCTGTTGTAATAGTTGTTGTTGTTGTTGTTTTTTTCCCTCCAAACCACTACTGATAGTATTACTGATTACTTGTGTATAATATATTGAAAACCACACAAAGGCAAGTGTATTTTTTCTTTTTATTTATAGAATAAGTCTACATAAATCATCATAGGATACATAGTTAGTTACAGCTGTTTTTAGTTTATAGATGGATCAGTGAAAGGAACACAGGTGGATTAACGATGAGTTACAAATAGATGAACCGTAAGATTTTTTTTTTCACACCTTGTCCCTTCATCATTCTATCGAGGGTCCGGACAAGATGATAGAAATACTCAAGAGAAATCGTAAAGTCAGCACTTCAGCTAGGACTTCTCAGATGGAAAATGCATTACTGTGGATGCCAGAGGGTGTCACAAAGTTATTATTTTTCAAACCGTACACAGCTCAATGGCAATGAAAACACAAAATATCTGCACTCGTCACACATAAATATTCAGACATTTGAACTCAACATCGCCCGACTGCTGTTCTTGCGTTATCCCAGATGAAAAAGACCACATACACTGTATAAACAGATGCGTACAGATGTGTAGCTTAAACGTCTCCCACAGATTAATATTGCAACGGATTTTTCCCACACACAATTCACAGGAAGAGAAATATATTAGGTTGAAAGATGAATACTAACAATGATAGTGACACACACAGATATTGCTAATGTGTAATATGAGTTTCTTTTAACATGGTTTTATGAATCCTTATCCTTGTTTACAGTATATAATGCTTATATGACATCATCAATACCAAAGGCGTCAATGAACAAAGTGTCCATTTAAAAAAAAAATGTGGAAAACTAAAGTTGTAGACATGGATTTGAGGCCACTGCAATACAGCCTACTGGTAATATATTTCTCTTCCGCCAATATGAGTTCCTGGAAACACATACATGATTAGGATTTTATCTCCTCTCCCTGCATTCCAGATCCCTGTCTGGTCTTTCCACTAGAGCTCAGGCACCATGACAATAAGAAAGCGCCGTCAGCTCAGACATCTAGTTTTCAAGTGCAAGTCCACTACCTGGAGGGCCAGGATGTTTGAGAGATGAAAAGATGGACAAAACAACAAACGGTGAGCCATAATGTTTTGGATGAGAATCCTGTTGCCTGCAGACTTTAATATAGCTGAGGTTGGCTTTTAAAACAAGGTTGGAAATGTCAGCTCCTGCTGTGGCTTTGGCGGCGTCGATTGGATTTAGCACTGAGAGAGTGGGATGACAATATTTCTTATGCTTATGCTGCAGTGTTTGTCTGTATATGGTACATCCATTCCAGACTTACACAATTTCCCGCTCATTTTTCCCTGATTCACAAATAATAAAGCTAATGGCATGATAGAACAAGCGAGTGCATATACCAGCCCAGTCTCACGGCAGTTCATACGTATTTTACGAGGGGGCTGAGTCTAAAAATAACCCCATCCCTAAACCTGCCCATCACTGGGGTTTAGACAAATGGTACAAAATCGTACAAATTAGCGCAAACTTTTCTTCCTCGTATGAATACATACAAATTGCCTGTGAGACTGTGTTGCATATAACTATAATGTAAGTTCTAACATAGTTTCCTGTATGGCTTTAAATACCAAATATATCTCTCTATGGCTTTCATCACAAGATTTACATTAAGAAAAGATGGATGCTCGATCTGAAACTGAAAAAGAAAGACCCCGTTTTACAAACAACCTCATCTAAATTCTTTAACCTCATCTAATTCATTCTTTAAACAAGTACTTAAAAATATTCTTATGAGTTTACAAAAAAAGGTTACTAAATTCTCAAACTTTTTTTTTTTTTCAAACGGGCAGAAGTTATTTAATATAAGATTTTAGTTAAATCAAAGAGTGTCTTTGCAGGAGAAAGATCACAGAGAAAAAACTAACTGTAAGCTACTAATTTTAACCCATCAAAAAAAGAACATCCTAAACTAGTCGAGCACAGAATGTAATGCTAACATCTTAGCTTAGCCTAGCAACAGCCTAGCAACAGTCTGAAAAGTCAGTCATCGCCCAGCAAAACTCCTAAGCAGCAACTTTTGTCCAAATATTATGTTTGTTTACTATTTATTAAGCATGTATGCAAGACCACTTTTGTGAATATAGCTCTCCTTATACCAACTTTTCAGCATACTGTACAAAAAAAGCTTTACTGGTAAAATTGTTGTCTCTAAAAAACATCCCTGTCTTGAATAGCATGCTACATGATTGTAAAACCGCTGCAGCTAATAAAGCATATGTGTCCTACATTGCTTCTACTGTGACCTAAGGCCAATTCATTATTTCTGACCTTCTTTTCTTTTGCTGTCGTTCAGCCATCAAACACTCTCTGAAAGCAATGGCCTAAAATGAGAGTCTCTAGGGTTTGCATGTAGTAATAAATAACTGTTTGCGTGGTCGCATTAGCATTACATGCACCAGTAAAAAAACACACTGGAGACACTGACACAGATTTCACCACCTTCCTGTTTTAGTTCTGACCTTGTGAAATGCATTAACAACACTATGTACTAAATGCATTAAACATGTAGTGAACTATAATTTCAGCTCTATCATGATAGATTTAGTTGAAACTGAACGGCCAGATGTCGCACTATAACAGTGACTCAAACATTGTTCGCTGCGGTAAGAGGCTAGTTTGCAGTAGTCTGACTTAAACGTATGGCATTGTGGGTGGCAGAGCTAGTGCAGACGAGCTGTGATCTGAAATGTCACCCAAGCTCTGAGCCAAACGTAGGCAGCGTGAGTCACAAACTCACCACCCCACTCCATCAATTCTTCACGCAGTGTTATTTTTAGTCTGGTTATTGTATGGGTAGGTCCCTGTTAGCACCCTCTTAATACTGCAGGGGTGTTCTACTGTTAGCCATGCTGCTAATGAAGACATTTAAAGCAGTTTCTCAGCAGTTGGTCCTCAAGTCAGAGCTCTGAGTGTCTCTAAGGCTCACAGTCGCTTGCCTCTGAAACTTCAGATCATTGGTGGGAGGTGGGAACCATGAGTTAATGACATTGTTTTAAACAGTGCCTTTAGAATTACAATCATGTGAAATAATAACTTAGCTGATCTCCCAGTCCAGCCGGACCAGCTGATTAGAGAACCAGCCTGGTTTAAGCTAATGTTTTCATCAGTGTTTTTCATCTTGGCAAGGCAGAGAGCAGCTGTTTTTTTTTTGTTTTTTTTTCCAGCTGCAAAAACCTTATACACAAGCTTACTGCAACAAAGCTATTTCAAAAGGCTTCTGCTAGAAAGAAAACGTGACTTATTGGCTCCTTATTGAGTTGACAACTGGCAGTTTATTTTTCAAACTTGGCCGACAAAAGGGTTGGCGACTAATCGTCATGCTGTTTAGATATTGAGTTTTGAGCAACAAGGTTACAGTCATTATCTGGCACAATTGAAACGAAACAATTACAGGAGAAATAACTTTTCTTTCAAAGTTGGAACTACCTTGTAGTAATCACCTTGATAAAACAACTTTCTCCCACAGCTGACCAGAGAATGGAACAAGGTTAAATAATACATTTAAGAGGCTGAGCAAGAGCTCAAAGGAGCTCACTCCCATTTTGCTGTGATTGACACACATTCTTCTGTGGAACAAAGGGCCGTAGTCTCAATTAGGAAATAAAACAGTTCTGTTGAAAAGGACTTGAAAGAGACTTAAGATATCCACCTAGCCCCTTTGGTGCATCTTTTGCTTGCTGGTGGACTGGAAAACTCAAGGAAGGCTGGGATAGATCACCATTTGTTCAACATTTCCGTTCCAAGAGCTATAACATCCCCTCTCACATGGGCACACATAAGGACCTCCATTGGATCAGTGTGTATGTGCTGGCTCATGCTTCCTACTTTCCTTTTCAAACAGGGAGAGATTAGGCCAAGGTACCTTTGGAATAGAAGAAGATCCGAGATGCTTCTTGCATCCCAATGAATGAGAGCCGTCAGCACGCTCACAGTAGCAAGGTTAATCTAGATGTCAAAGTCTGCTGACAGTGCAGGAGATTGCTCTGGGGTGACATCCCCATCTGAAGTCTTAATGCCGCAGTCAATTTTAACCTCCCTTTTAAAGAAAACCGGAGTTGCATTTGGCTGGGCTTTCCGTGTTAAATGCACAACTGTCCTTGAAAGCGGGTTCAGCTTTTCCCACAGCTCAGGAGATCTGCCGGCCTGAACTATAGATCACTTTAGGTTTTAAGTAACAAGATTCAAATGCTCGTCCATGTGCCCAGAGAATACAACTGCAGCGCGAGCTGAGTCAGGCTCTCAAAATGCAGCTGGCCCTTTCTTAGGGATGTCGCTGCTTCAGATGTAAAAAAAAAAAAACATTACCATTGTTATTCATATCATCAGCAGAGCGTGCCATGAATCGACCGCAAGTTTGGAACTGCATCTTTCCAGAGTACATTAAGAGTACTTAAGTGGCAATGCACTGGAGGTAGATAAGGAGTTGTTCTGGTAGTCTCATTTGTAATTTAGGAGTGGGGTTTCAAATCAGATAAGGATCTTTAATTAAATGTTTTGAAGGCAATGAAAATGAGTTTTGTCCTGTAGGCAAGAAAAGGATAGCATTTTTATGTGAGTCACAGTGACAGCTGAAGATCTGCACCGGCAACAATTTGGGATAACAGATTCAATCAGTGAGATATTCAGCGTGACTGCATCTCTTGAAGATTATTGCTCCAGGTGGCCACATCAAGTGTTGGGGTGCTAAACGAGTTCTAAAAGCTGGTCGGCTAATTTGATGGGGTTGTTACTGGTTTCTAAAGAAGCTATGCTTGGATTAGCATTGCCTCCGAGGGCTCAAAATGCAATATATCAAAGCCAGTAATTTGAGTAAAAAATGTAACACGATGTGTTAAAACGTTTTGCCAGGATCTGATTTTAGCAACATTTTAGTGGGTGATAGGGCAATTATAGTTGTTCTTCTTCACTTTGCCCCAGTCTTGCATGCGTTAAATGCTTTGGTAAATCAAGCCCACAGAAGGTAGGATAAATGGATGAGGAGAGGGCTGATCTGAGATCAGCAGCGAAGCGTGACAGTGCTGAGGTTTCTGCAGGGTTATGAAGTGCTGAAAGAGAGCTCATTCTAGACGTAATGTTCCAGCTTCCTGCCTCGCTTCTTCTCCTCATGATTAAGGTCTTAAACCTCTCATCAATCGCCCTGTGCCTGTTCGCTGCCATGGCGGCAGTAAGCGAGAGAGGGAGATTCTGCTTTCCTCACAGCTCTGAATGCTTAACTCAACTCTGTTAGCCTGCCAACAGACAGCGCTGTGGCACTTCTATCCACTCTGTTAGTGTGACCTTCAGCGATTCATCTCTCCAACCCCTCGCTTTTTCACACAAACCGGCACAACCACACACACCTCTCTTCTCTGCCTCAAGGGGATTACCGAAAGACTGGCCATCATATTTAAGGGATATCTAAAAGCCGGGGCCAAAAACTCATTTCATTGGTAATTTCCACCCATTTCTGCAAGGTGAAGTCATTAGAGTCACGGCAACCCCTGGAGCTGCCATACCGTCACCCTGCTGTCACACTCTTTCTCGTCTGATCCCCCTCTCCAAACCAGCTGTGGCTCACGTCCTTTCATTTACAGAAACTACTAATTCAGTTCACGCCTGTTCTCCGACAGCTTCAGGTGATAAAGATACAGCCTTCCTGCAGCTAACGCCACCCAACCTCTCCTTGCCGCGTTTATATAATCCACCTTTCACAGGTCGTTGAGCAACGATCGGTCTCACCGAGTAAACTGGAGAGAAATATTTGACTCTTTCAACCCTGTTAGTCACAGTTATGTACCCAATGACTCAAATAATCTTCAGTAATCACCACCTCGACCGATTCACAACAGTGAGCCACAACCTTTAATCCTCTGCAGTTTTGTTATAAACATACACATGGTGAGAAGAAATACAAGAGGGTATAAAGCTTGTTTCACAAGATGATCATAAAACGAATGCCCAGACAATGATTAAATAAACATAAATTTTCTAAAAACTGCAACTAGTGCTAATGATAAGGTTTACTTTTTGAATAGAGGAATTTGAGTGGCCAAGAAAGGTTGTTACAGAAAATTGCCCACATTGGAAAAAGAGGTTGAACAAAGACCAAGGAAATAATAGCCTGTTCATGTTAACATATAATTTTCATATTTTGAAATAATCCCCACATGCATTCTCCAAGTCCTGCCTCTCTACAGGAAAGCTGGGAATTGGCGACACTGCCAAAAGTGACATTTTGTCTGCTTCCTTCCAATTAGAACCTAATTCAGCGTGAATGCTCACTGTGTATTACAATTGATATGTAAAATCTGGTATGCCACATCAGTGAAAGATTTGCAGAAATGACATTCAGCAAAGAGGACTGCGCTGGAGTCGAATTGGGGGCTTGTCCGGGATGCAGGTGCACTTAATAAACCGAAAACCATTTCGGTACCCATACCAGGGTAAATCTCCTGTTACTTTTCTGCACGAAAGCTTGGGAAAATGGTGAAGCAGGGCCCTGCAGCCGACGAGAATATCAAAATGAGAAGCATCTTATCACACGTAAGCACATCGCTGGCGGTGTTATTGAAAGACTTTTGCAATTTCCCCCTTGTCATAGATGTGGAGAGAATTATCTGGCCACTGTGGGAAGCAGAAAGAAACAACACAACAAGATCAACAAATGTTCAAGTCACTTCCTCTGCACCAGGAACTTTTCCTGATGTGAAGGGTGAGATTATGGTTAAGCGCAAATGTGCGAACCGTGATGGGCAGGTTGCCTCGAATAGCAATTTAAGTCAGGGTTCCTGATAGGGAGCTGGGAAAAGAAGGAAAGTTTTTGACAGTTTTCACTTTTGGTAATGGTTTGGTTCGGATAAAGTTGTGAGAGTTAAAGTGAGCATTCTGATACACATGAAATACATATTAATGTTCCGCTTTTAATATGTGTGAGGGTTAAGCAAAATTCAGGATGAATTTCTAAAATGTCACATATGCTTAAGAATCATTTGCTCATGTCTGCAGCCAAAGCTGAACTAGTGTTTACTTGGTTAATTTACTTCAGGTGCAGTGATTACAGATTTATCATCAGACAAACGCTGAGTCATAGATCAAATTGAATGAGAAGCATGAGCCACTGAACGAGAGAATACATTACAATAAAATCCAAATGTCACTTCAGAAGAAATGAAGAATGTTCCAAACAAGCCCTTTAGTCTCAGGAAAGCTCCATCTTGAATATACAATTATCGCATGATGTGTTTACAGTCTTCGATTGTAAAACATTGGGGTGATAAGAATATTTATTACATGACAGAATCCAAAATGTTATTATGGATTCTTTTCTATTACATTTTAATGACTCTATTAGCAGCTAATATATACTAAGTAGTAAAGAATGAGTCACCGAACTAGGAAAGGACAGTGTTTCTTAAGGAATTTAGCACTTTTTTTTTTTTTAAACGTTTGCTCATGCTAGTTCTTCCTGATAGCTGAACCATCTCTACTCAACGTATGGTAAAGGTTGATATAATATGTCTGCAAAGAAGCATAATCACAATTCAGAAATGCAATGAGTTAATGAATGGAATATGAGCATATTCTGGGCATGGTTTTGCTTTTGGAAATAAATCTACCTTTTCCTGTTACATTCATTTTAGAAACAAATGGTCTCTGGAATACAAGGAGCGAGGCTACTTCTTTTTTCTGATTTTCCCTTTGTGGTGTGTTCCACCATGAAAGCGCTAGCTCTTTGTTGAGGGGGGGAGGGGGGATGGAAAAACAAAAAACAAAAAAAATAATAATTTCGAAATATCAACGTACATTCTATAGACGTGAAAAAAAAAAAAAAAAAACATTAAAATATTATCAAAATATTTATATAATTCACTCACCGTAACAGCACGCCAAGGAACTAAAATCATCTAATCAGGAAATGAAATAAGTTAACATACTGTCGCTTCTGACACAGAAATTTACATTATATACATTCATTTTTTTTTTTTTTTTTTTAAATAAACTCCTTTGTATTGATTGGTGGTTCCTTCAAGTTAATCCATTCACTAAAAAGCTCCTCAGAATATTTAAAAGCCCTGTTGGATACTTCCTGTAGAGTCAAAGAGAAGTTCCAGCCAATCAGAGCACAGTAAGGCTTTTTTAAAAAACAAAAAGTCCTTGCCAATCATCTGACATGGCAACGCTGAGCAGTCATATCCAGAAGGCGATAAACCCCTTAGCAAGAAACATGGCATACATCCACGCTCGGAAAAATAAAAATAAATGAAAAATATATTTATATTTATAAAATGAAAAACAAGTAATCACCGGGACAGTTGTCAAGCAGTCAGAAAAAGAAGAAGAAGAAAAAAAAAATAAAATTCATACTTTAGGGGGAATTTTTCATTATTCCTTTTTTAAAGTTTAAAGGTAGGCTCTTCTTACCAAAAGAAAAACAAATGAAATAGAGAAAGGAGACTCCTCTTCTTGCAGTAGAACTGTACATCTTTATATGCAGGTAAACAAAATGTAAAAGTGCTTTTTAAAGACTGTTATCCAGTGTATCGAAAGGAGTAGCAGGCACTTAAGTCCATCCCCATGTTGTAGGTGTCTGACAGTGTTGTTTTGGGTAAATCCCAGGTTGTTCGTTCCTCCGATGGATAGGCGCAGACAGACATCCACACATATTCCCAACAAACACTAGCCCAGGATATCCAGGTAGACAGGTGTGGCTTTGCCCAAGGCATAAAGAATTTTCTGGATGTCTTTGATGTTCAACCTCTGCTGCGGTTCCCTCTGCCAGCATCCCAGCATAATGTCGTACACTTCCTTGGGACAAAGCCGTGGCCTCTCCAGCACGCGTCCTTGTGTGATGCATTCGATTACCTGTAAAGACGGTGAGGAAGGAGAATGGAATTACTTGATAAATATTCTATTGCAGAGGTCTTCAACCTTTTCCAGGCCAAGGCCTCCTGTTACATACATACTTTATAAACTTGAAGGTTTGCATTTTAAGCATGGCCTGTAAATAGTTTTATATTTTGACTTTGAGAAGAAAAAAAAGAAAAAAAAAAAACAAATATATATATATATATATATACATATATATATGTGGTCCCACTTTATATTGAGTGTCCCTTATACCTGTGTATATATATATTGTATTTTGCAACATACAAATAAACTACACTGAAAATACTTTGGTGTAGAATTTGCTTTGAAACCATTTTCAGAAATTTCAGACATTGCTAATTAATTTTACACATACATACTAAACAAAAGTAATTTCTATTGCAAACATTTATATTCTAAAATGATTAAGCTGCAATATTAAGCAATTAGTTTTAACATTAATAATAATAACAAAAAAAATTCCCTCGAACAAATCAGCATATTAGAATATTTTAGAATAAAACAAGAAGGGCATCAGAGTGAATCAGACACTTAAGATTTGATCGGAACATTGAAACGTGAGGAGCCGAAATTCAAAAAACAAAGAGGCCTCAAGACAACAGGAAGTCATAAATTGGCCCATGATATACCCTGTTGCCTACCTTTCGCAAGCAGATCCAACAGACATTGTCACAGGACAGCTTGCAACATTAACACAAAAGAACACTTACTGAGAATCCCAACTCAGGAAGGAGATTGGCAAATAACCAAGATAATGGTCAAAGACACCGGACATCATTATCATTATCAATAATTAAAGATTTTGTTGAATGGATCTCTATCCCCCAGCTCAGGATCAGACCGAAATTTCTGATGAGACCTTTAACCCTGGTTTTCACAATACTGCCCTCACGTTCACAAAACTGCTTCTTCATGACTATCCAGGCTTAAAATACACTAAACTGGACTTAAATCACTGAAATGCATAACTGTATGTTATATGTAACCCACACCTTGAATTATCATGTGGCAATCACTCATTGCATATGTATTTTGAATAACTATTGAATGGCGTATAGTTTAATCTCTGTGTTTAGTATGGTTTAGCTTCAATCTTCTTGCTTGAAATGTTTCTTCAATTCTTAATCAAATGTATCATATTCATGTTATAGAAATCATGCCCAAAATTATACTCTGAAAGAGCGGGAAAATTCGGACCATGTGACTGATAGGATAACATTTTGGATTTATGATTTGGGAGGAGAAATATCACCACACCCTGAGCTAGAATGATATTTATTGGTTAAAACATGATTTTGGGATGTGTCCAAAGATGAGTTTAAAAGCTCAAAACACGCTTAAAATTACGCTCTTAGCCTCGGCTTTTGAAGCCCGGTTTTTAAACTATGCTCTTTGTCACCTTTTGCGTTTTTTAAGATCCGTTCCACGCGGTCCAGCGTGCTTGCTGCTGCTGCCTAGCCACGATGAGAAGAAAACCCATCTAGTCTTTTTACTTTATTTCTGTACTTTTTTTTTTCTTTCCGTGAGAGTTAGTGAAAGTCAAGTTTTGCCTGCCGTGTGTCCAAATCTCCGACTGCACAGCATCAAACTTCAAACGGACTGCGACTCGGAATAAAAAGTTGACGATAAGAGACTTTAAAATATATTGTATATATATTTTTAAGAGTGTAGTGTCCATAATTCAGTCATATTGAAACCACAAGAACAAAGTCATTTCTGAGAGTTATTCTCTCATTTAACAGTTTCTGGTTTCTGTAGAGAAAGCATCTACAGCCTGTATGTTATGATACGCAAAATGGGACCATCTCATGAAACTCAAGACATTTGCCTCTGTGGATGGCTTGGTATCGACTTTTAGAAGAGACAGATGATTGTTCGTGGTCTCTCGGGTTCCCCGCGCTGACTCCAGCTAGTGGCTGTCTGTGTTCTATCGACTGAAAGTTTGATTTAGTTTCTTCCACTGGCAGAAATGACACCATACGTTCTGATGCAATACAGTAGCCACCATCCCTCTGGCAACAGAATATGAAGCAGTGCATGTGATTGGTATTCAAGCCCATTCAGTGCAGAACACAAAAACACACATCTTTCTTGCATAAATCGCACAGCACCTATAGATTATGATTCGCTGAGTTGATATTGATAATCTCTGTGTGAAGTAGTGCTCAAAACAGCTGCGAGTGAAGCGTCGAGAGAGGCGCTGTGGCTTTTTTCACTTTTCACAGCTTGGGAATCTGAAGTGGGGAATGAAGTATTTTTGGCAGATCCAGCTGTGTTTGGTCAGCAGAGAAAAACAGAACACACTTTCTCTCACAGAGTCTCTGATTTATATCACTGCTGCATGTTCTCTTTTAAATCTGGTTTATAAATGTGACTCTAATGAAAATATATAGGATTTTTAATTTTAGGGCTGTCAACTCAATTAATTGCATCCAAATTAAAAGTTTGTGTTTTTGTTTACACACACATATACACACACACACAAAGATGGTGGACAACCAGAATGAACTTTTTACCGCCTCGGGTACCGCCGCCACGGCGCTGTAGAGTGCACTTGCAGCTGTTGACCACCGAGAGGCGCTTTAACCATAAGTTATTGAACAAATGCTTTAAAGCATGTTTTAGCAAACAGCCGTCAGCTTTGCCTCGCTGATGTGTTATATTTGACAGCAGCAGGCAGCGGAAAATGAAAGAAAAGAAAAAAACTTAAGGTAATATTCACAAATTGCAATTTAGTAGTCTAATTATGAAGTTATTTGTGTTTCTTAGAACGAAAATGTAAATTTTTAGGCTACTTTGCATCGGAACATTGAAAGTGGTAGCCTATTTTAGTAGTCTAGGAAACATACATGAATGTGTGAA
>JAUMHP010000084.1:5612184-5642377 GCA_032361065.1 Enteromius trimaculatus
TTTAAAAGTCAAGACTATTTCTGCAAACTTTTGTGTACTCAAAGAGCACTTTTTAAAATAAGTAATAGTTTTAAAAGTTAAAAGTAGGCAGTTTATATAATAATAAAAATAAATTAATTTTGCACAAAATAAAGTAGATTTAAAATGTAGCCATGTGCAGTAATACTGAACGATAATGTGATATTCTCCTGGTTTCATAGACAAGGCTTAAACTAGTCATAGACTAAAATGCATGTTTGAACTGCTTCTACTCAAAATATCTTGCTCTGACATATCTTAAAATTTTGTTAAAGATACATTAATATCTTAATTTAACTAAGGCCTAGTCCTGGCTTAAGATAAGCCATGTTTGTGAAACTGGGCCATTGTGTTGATAATAATAATCTTATTGAATTGAATTGTCAAACCAAGATTCACACCCCTACATTTAAGATGGCAGTACTAAAACACAGATATCCCAAATATAATTGGGCTTTACTTTTAGTCATTATTTAGGTAGCACACACATTCTGAATGCCTTTAGCAGAATTCAAATGAGCCATTTTAATCTAGATAGATTTTAAAATGAATCTAGAAAATTAATCTATGCCCACCCCTAAAATATATACACACACACACACACACACACACACACACACATAAACAGGTCTGAATACCATACAAATAAAGAAATATTATTATCATCATCTTTTCAGTGGTATAAAATATGAATATATACTTAAATGTGTATATAAATACATTTCAGACGTAATTTAGATTAAATATGTCCCCACTACCTCTTCCAAATGAGCCAATTAATGGCCAAAAATAAAAATAAAAAAGGAATAAGCTTTGGGCAGTGCTGTCTAAAACACTTTAGTAGTAAATTCCATAAACCAAATTGGTTGTCAAATAAGTGACTTCCAAAATGTGCAATGTTGCTTCTGCATCTGTGTGCATGTGTGCTAACAAATCGAAGCCCACAACTCCTTGCAGGAAAACTCGGAGCCCCATGCAGCGAATATTAGGGTTCTCTCTGCAAGCTCTCATTACCGTTCCTGTGATGCTCCGAGTCATTCTTACAGGGATTAAATTGGCTTTCCTGCATCGTTAGCCTGATCCCATATGAGGGGGGCATTGTTTAATCATATTATAATTAAAGTTTTAAGTCCCTCTAGTCATCACAGCCCAATTATCAATCAAACAGGGTGTCACATAAAATCACACGTTACCTGACGGAGGGCAGAAACAAAAGAAAAAATACCTACTGTTTGCTCAACTTTCCATTATAAGACAGTGAATGCCATTTCATTCCTAACTTTCTCAAACAAAACTGTGAATTAATTCTCCCACAGATAAACTGTGGGGAAAAGCGAAGTGATATTTGTAGGGCTCTCACACCTTCTGCATCATTACCCTCACAATATGGCTGCACTGCCAGCTTCAAAGTATGGAAATCCACATTCGTCTCAATCCATATGGATTTTCTGGATGTGCTCCAAACAGCAGGTATCATTTCCCGACCTGCACTTCTCCACCACGTCTTGGGATTGACTCTATTACCGTTTATGCTGGCAGAAGGCAGTTTCCATTAAGCATCTTTGGTGTTTTTCATAAGCTCCAGACGGGAAACTGTCAGCGGGTGGTGGGAGCGACGGGAGTGATAAAGACTCGTCATTGACCACAGCTCTAAATGACACACGTCAATATGGATTGGACGGGAGCGGAACATGCAGCGCTGCTCTGTCAGGCATGAGTAGTGTTTGCACAACAGAGAGAGAAGGAAGGCCGACGACAAAGATTGATGGTGGTCGGCCATGACCCGAGAAAGCGTGAGTGACACTGAAATATGCCCATGAGTGGGCAGTGAAGTATGAGATTGTGTTTGCCAATGCCATGCTGACATCAGATAACAATAGATATACACGGCTAACTTCTATTTGTTGGAATGGAAACTGCAGGCAAGTTTACTACTGGCTGAGTGATATATTGAATCAATTAATCCATACATAGACACCTTACTGCTTTTATAAAACGGTTACCACACGATAAAAAATTATTAAACCCAAAATTATATATATTAATATACTACTGTTTTGAAGCAAGTTCTTTAAAAGCAGTCCTTCCGCTAAAAAAACAGCAACTGTAAACGCATATAAAGCTTAAATAAATAATAGCTTATCAGCTGCATCATTTATTTTTTTAATGCTTTATATGACATTTTCTCACACACATACATCTACTTATCTCTCAGCGTGACAAAACCTCAGTTTTCTCTCCTTTTGTTTTAAAACCGATCGATTCGCGGCACAGGGCGAGATTGCAAGCATTATTACGGTTTAAACTGATGGACAAACAAAACCATACCTGAAACAGAAAACTCATACATACAGTAATATTTCCTCCACATGTCAGAAACTGTGGGTTTTCAAATAGACGCACACACATCCGCATTAGAAACTTTTATTACGGGGTAGAACATGGTCTCAAAATTAAAGATGAAATATGCAATATAATGCTAGCAGGGGTCACTCATACTTTATTAAATAAACAATAAACATTTAATTTTGCCACAATATGTAATACACAGAACAGAACACTGCTGTATTAGTGATTGTTTATGTTGCTAAGGGTTTTGCTCAGTGATATACAGAACTGTTCTGTATCGGGAATAAAACACAACTGCTGACCATCAGAATCCAGGAATGGAACTAATTGTAAATGTGCGGAAAAAAACATGGTCTGATGAATTTTATTTGAATATAAGCATTTTGAATATACTCGATATGATATACATACATTATATATATATATATACTCACACACACCTTCACTTGATAATGTTCAGACTGTATCACCCAGCCCTACTAATCAGAACCACTTCCTCACACTGCCTTTCTGTTCTGGTTACCCATAATCCTTTGCGTTCAGAATTCCATTTAAAATCCATATTTCATAAAAATATTTCCATCAGTCCTGGATTAACATCTTGATATAAAACGCATTAAGCAAATTGTGAAGAATGGACATTGATATTGTAATAGATACATGGCACAGAAAGACTGAATAAATATTTTCACTGTTTTAACGGAATTGCATTAAATATGTAACTAATCGCCGGGGTAAGTGGGAAGTAATAATCAATACAGGGGGACATCATTACCAGTGCATGAACATTTCGCCAGGCATCAGTCATGCTCCTCTCTAGTTCTTTGCTGAGCTTATTATCTTCATCTTCTGAGTGATTACTTCAGGCTAACAATCAATATGAAAGCATCGTCCCTATTATTCCACACATAAAGGGACAAACACCATAAAAGAGAGAGAGAGAGAGTGATAGAGCAAGAGAGAAAAACAGAAAGCAAGAGAGGTTTGCATTTGCCACTTAAAAACGGTTGATCATTTGAGATTTTCAGATTTTCAATGCAGTAAAATTTGTGACATCAATTGGCCCATGTTATCTCTCTCTCTCTCTCTCTCTCTCTCTCTCTATATATATATGTGTGTGTGTGTGTGTGTGTACATACAGGGTGAACCTTAATTACATTATTAGTAAAGTAAAAAAAAGAATACATAAATAATAGTATATATATATATATATTTATTCAGTTCTCTATAGTCAATTAATATTCTAACATTTTCTCCCCCATAATCTGCAATTCTATAATGAACTGTAAATACAAACGTGTTTGTACAGTAGTCCACTTTCGAAGTGTTGTCCTAAGTCAAGAATAGGTATTGTTTTTGATTTTAGGACTTTGATGAAAGGTTTCGATCCACTTTGAATGTTAACTACTGTATAGCCATGCACTTTGGCATACCAATGACCTTTAAACTTACGAATTGCTTATGATTAGTTTTTACTGGGGAAGCTTTCGGAGTGCAGGTACACATGGTCTGTGTTCTTCAGAGCAGCATGTTACTTTAAATGGCCAGGAAATTACTGACAGATTTCTGTCAAGCATCTCTGTTTTCCTCTCACACTTACACTAGATAGTACACAAAAGCTTGGCCTTGTCTCGATAGAGAGCACCGTGCTGGTTTGGTCTGACATCTGAAAAGACAAGATCACGTGTACTCGTTGTAACAGGTGAGGCCAGAGATCAACACAAGAGACAAGAGTAGCTCTATACCCGCTAAATTTGCCCAGCTCAGTCTGAAAACTGTCAAAACACTTCCTTCACGGTCCTATCCTGCTGTTATATTGAGAAAAATCACAGCTTTTTTTCATTTGACAGATATTTTGTTGAGTTTCCCACTAAATGCATTATAGATATGCCGTTTTTTCTTCTGTGATGCTAATTAGTATACTTCGTCTGAACGTTGTTAAACAAGCCGTCTTCTTTAAAGCGTCACAAGTGCTGCCAGGTTCTGATAGGAATCAGAACCGTTTGTAGGAAGTAAAGGGAACTGTGAAAAATGGATTCTCAGCAAAATTGCCAAGTTCTGTTTAACACTCCCAAGACTAATGAATATATGCATTTTAATCTTTTTCCACATGCATAATGACTTAAGCATCCTTATAAACCGAGGATTAATTTACGATCTCCCTCCACAATGTGTCACCGGGCTTAACAGTTTTCTCCCAATCAGTAATCCCATTAAGTTGCAGACAAACAAGACGAGTCAGTATGTGCATTGGTTCTTCGCCCGCCCTTTGCCGTGTCGTGTTTGACAAGAAGTTTAAAGTGAACCCGAGCCAGAATCTGAACCTGCATGTTGAACTGCCATTGGTTGGATCCGTTCAGCTAATCGCCTGCAATGGAATCACTAATAAAACAGGCCCCGATTCGGCAGACCATGTCAACAAAGTCAAGAAAGGTCAGGTCTCCTCAGAGAAAACTTGCAAATTACCCAAATTATCACAACCACAGGCTTTCATTCAATTTCTGACCTTTTTTTTTTTGTCAGTGACTGATTTATTTTATTTTATTTTACTTTAAAAATAAAATAAGTAAAGAGCATAACTTATTTTATCCATGACTAATACATTCCGAAGGGAATCCAAGTGGAACTGTTTATTAGTACATTTTAGCAGGACTGTCAATTTGCTACTGTACTTGTAGGCTCACAACTTAAAATATATTGCTATGGACTACAAATGTATTTGTAATAAAAATAATTAATATATTGTGACAACAACTTAAAAAGAATAATGTTTTTGTAATGCCACTCAAATATTTAATCACTTTGCACAATAATATATTTGAATTATCTTTAGATGAAGACAAATATTTTAAAACAATGTGACTCATATTAATTTGATCAATCATAGCATGTAAATAATTAAATCATTTAAAAAGTCTTCATATTTTAAAGATAAATACAATTATGTTAAATATTAATTTTAGATGATAGTCTGATAATCCTAATTGTATGTACAGTATGCTTATTTCCTATAGAAATAAATAATGCATTGACTTAAAAAAACACTTTGTCAGTCAATACTCCATGATTTAATCATTTGCAACAATAATATACTTTATCTTTATTTCAAAACAAATATTTAAGTATGCATCTGACAGTAGTAACTTGCTAAACCAGTTATAATAACATATAATAATATTTATTTTAATAATAACAATAATAATTTTTCAAAGCAATCTCAACATATTCTATACAGAAGTTTTATTTGTTAATGAAATTGGCTCATGAAGGCACTGTTATGTATTTATTTCATATTATATTTCGAACCCTGATAATTAGCGTACTCTCATCAATTGTTTACATCACAGATTTTCCCTCCATGCAATTAAAGCTCACATAAGGTCATTCCTTCATCCTGGAAAACCTAATTAGTTATATTATTGAACTACCTTGGCTTACTGACAACACCAGGCTTGCTAAATCATCTGATTTAACTGTTAACCAGCTCCTTGGCTGAAAACCAAATTGCAGTGTTTTGTTTCGGTTCTTATATTTTCATTCATTTCAGACAGCTGTAAATGTGGGAAATAAATGCCTTAAAACAGACTCTCCCTGCAGCATGTTTACTGTGACTATAACTATTACTCTTACTCCTTTTTTTTACATTGATGATCCTGCAGCGATGAGCCAGACATGAAGTTTGTGTCTGCGGGAGCCGCTTTATACAGACGGAGATTAGAGAAAGGTCAACAGAATAAAACGGATTGATGGCGCTAGCCGAGAGCCTGAAAGCGGTGGCTGAGTGACTGAGTCTGCGGACTGTGGCGAATACGCTTTTGTGCTTTGGCCGTAAATAGGCTTGTATCATATCATCATCCTCAGAGCGGGTACAGAAGATTTAAGATTTGTCGCCTCGCTCGCACTTGAAAGCAGTACGAAACAAAGGGACTAGCTAAAGACATTAGGTTCCACACCGCTAACCAGCTATCTTCAGGTAAAGGGGAGAGAAAAAAGGATGATAAATGATGTAAAACCAGCTGTTCGTAACTAGTTTTTGAGGATGAGGCCATGTCACACAACCAGTCTATATTAGCCTATGGCTAATCTGACTAGCTTCTAGCTAGCGGCAGATGATTTTGTACCAGAACATAGTATCTTTACAAGAAAAAACATTTAAAACACTATGTCTGCTGTGGTTTTAAGGACTTTAAGAAAAAAGATCACTTCTGCTAAACACACTCAGATATCCTTTTGAAAAAAAAAAAAACATTATGCTTAGGTGGAGTTTGAGCTGGTTAAAGATGGTCCTTAGCTGGTCATGTGCTGGTCCTAAGCTGGTCCGACCAGCTCAAACCAGCATCCCAGCTTCAAAACCTACCTAACCAGGGGCCTGTTCCATAAAACAAGATTAGAGTATAAGCCAGGCTTGTTTCGGTTAGTCTGACTTAATGCCAGTTAATTTGTATTAAAACAAGTCAGACTATCTGCCGTAAGCCTGGCTTATTTTTTAAACTTGTTTTATGGAACAGGCCCCTGCATATGCTGTCAAGGCTAACCCCAGATATCAAATCTAAAAAACAAGGTAAGGGCAGCAATGTTGTAGTTTTCAAAGACGTCACATCTATCTGGCTAATCTGACTAAAAGCAGCACATTTATCTGTCACATTTACTGACAATTGATTTTGCACTAAAATATATATATATTTTTTTATTAATATAAAAATACCTTACTTCTTGTTATGTTGCTGAACATGGTTAATTCCACTTTATCATTAGCATTGATTTCACCCTGCTGCCCATGACTGAATCCAATCAAACCTGACCAATATTAGAAAATTATAATTATATATAATAAAGATGATGTTCAACATGCATACAGCAGCCTACAAGGATTATGAATTCACTAATCGTGTTAATCGGAGTCTTCAGTATGTCAAGTTCCAGCCGCATGACCCAATAAGATATTTGCTGCCTTGATTTTGCCCAACAACAACTTTTAGTGTCAACTCAAATATGAACATGCAAGAGATATCAAGGACTTGCTGTGAAGAATTAGCGGACATCTTTAAAAACAAAATCACCTCAAGGGTAAGTTGACAAACATCCAGGCATACTCAAGGCTTCCCTTGAGATCACAATCACTGAAGAAAAATAACAAAATGGGGGATGGGGGTGAGGAGTTAAGGTATATCCTGTCAAAGAAATGTTTAATCCAACAATTACATCCCTGTTCAGTTGAAGGCCTCAAACTCTTGTGCTTCTTATGTCGGAAAGTAGATCACTGAGAAAACAGAAAGCTACAGGGCTTCCTGATGTTCCTATGTTAGCTTATTTACGACGAATGCTTAATTAAATTTGTGGCAAATAAACATAGATGACACACTTGGCTTACATCCGCACCTCAGATTAGGCTACTCCACTCCACTGGCCTATGCAGTGTTATCATACAAAGCAGACTAATGATGGCCATTCACTCTGAACAATACGGTCCATGCGAAAGATCTGATTTCAGGCCACAATTTTCCTGCTGAATGCAGTTTTTTTCATCTCACTCTATATCTGTCTTGATTACTGCAGTCCTTACTGTTTCTCGTCATCCCTTTTGGGATAGCTAGGGCCAGAGGAAAATGGAAATCAAAGTCAAATTCATCTTTTTTATGCAAGTCCAAAAAATACGGCTCTGAGGGGTAAATTCGGTGCCACCTGTGCAATGTAAAGAGAAATGTAAGGTATAGAGACCAGTCTTTAATCGATCCTCCTATTTTGTATTAGTAGTAGTAGTAATGATTAAAGGTCCCAATGTTTATTAAAATCAAATCACAAATAATGTAAAATGATTCTTATTGCACATTGATGTCACTTACCAGATAGCACTGTAAGATGTCTGTTAAAGATCTTTTGATCTGGAAAGCATCTGCTGTCTACAAACGTTTGCGCAGGGCCCTGGGAAAAACCTTCAGACAACGTTTGTGCCTGCCCCTGGGAAAAACCCTCAGAAAACGTTAGTGTGGGCACTTGCACCAGACCTTGGCACAACGTTTACAAAACGTGAACATGAAGCATGAGCAAACAACCTAAAAAATACGCATTGTAGATGTAAATGCAGACGTCTCCTAGATGTACGTGTGCTATCAGGGTTATTTGGAATTAAATTTATTTAAAAACTGTCCATCTGTTCAAATTGATTTAAAGCTCATAACATAGACGACTGCATAGATTTTGCAATTCACACACAATTCCTGAGTTCTGAATGCAAAATGACACTCGCTTTTATTAAAAAAATGAATAAATTAAGTCTGTAAACTGAGTATTAATTAAACAAATTAAATAATATGCCAGTTAATTAAATCAGTTAAATCAATATTCACTGAGAAAAGTGCCCAGTGAATGACCTCACATTCTCGCAGCTTAGAAACAAGTGATCTATCTAAATGTGCAGCGTTCAGCACAGCTAACCAATCCTCAGGTAAAAGCTTTATTTCATCAGAAAATCAAACTACCAATAATGCTTACAAAAATAGATTACTGTAAATCCATCTGCGATATATTTAAAGGTATAATTAGCCTCAAGCTACAAAATGTGTCTGATGAAACCACACTTTTAACCATCAAGTGCTTGTAATGACTTCTGATTGGTGGACACGCACTAATGGGCTGAATGTTGCTTTGTCATAAACATCCCTTACTGCTATACATATATATAAAATAAGGGAGCATTTATCTTCATTGTCATATGTCTATTTGCTTTCACATTTTATGTATGTATATATATATGTATATAGACACACAGACAGTCTAGAGTGAACATGTTCTGACAGTGTTCAGTGGAGTATTAATAGAAATGATATACTGTATAAAGAACATGTATATAATGTATATAAAATAAATCTGTTCTCACATAATGTGAAACTGACTCTACTCCGGGCACATGATCTAAGCTCAAATCTGATTGGATGACCCGTTTCATCATAGAGTGACGAAAAAAACACCACACAGGCCACAAATGTTGGTGCCTGGTGTGAATAGCCCTCAAATTGCACCATTGTACCAACACTTGCGCATTCAGTGTCAAATGGCAAATGTAAAAAATATTTTAAAAATTAGATGAAGCAGTTGTTCTACACTAGTTTTGTAGTATTTGAGGAGAAGGGGTACATGGCACATTTTATAAGAAAAACACTCCTGCTAAATTTTCTAATGCTCGGAAACAACAAGGCTAGTTCACTTCAATTTGTGACATGGGTCTCAGGTGATTGGCACATCCTCTCCATGCTCCCCGCAGTAATAAGGAAGTTTTGGGCTGGCTTAGCTTTATGGGTCATTCCACCATGTTATGATTACACCCTTGGTCCGAAGCCGCACGCACACACACACTCACACACCACCCCTCTCACCTCCCGGCCGTCAAGAAGAAAAACTGACAGCAATTATATGTGTGAGCACACTTGCGCGTGGGTGCGGACAAACACTCACATTCGCGCTAGGACGCTTTTGCAGGTGTTCGCATCAGTTCTTATAGAGTGACAGTACTGGCACTGACTGCAGACATTATGTGTGATTCCCACAGCCTGCTTCTCAAATCTTGGCTGCAATGTGACGGGTACATCTGAGTCTTCCAAGAGTGCATATCAAAGTAAAGCACTAATGTGCTTAGACCACTATGCTAGTTATACAGGCCTTTGTGCACGTAGTGCTGGCTGCTTAGCATTGGATGCACTTCATATACCAAAACCACATTTGAAATCACAGGCAGACATGCTTATTTCCTAAACAACAGGCCACTTTATAGTTGAGGATTAGCCTTTCAGATATATCAAGTCAAAGCCACAAATCCTTTCAATCAAGTCTGTCATTGTTGAATTCAATTATTTCTCCTTTAAATGTGTGTACATGGATGAAAAATTATTTTAAAAAAGGCATTGTTCCTTTTAAAATAGTCACATTTTGTGCTTTATAGTTTATACAAACACACATTATACAGTATATAATTTTAATATATTATTTAACAAGCAAAAAGAATACATTTTTAATTGTTATAATAGTGTAATAATTTATTATAATATTGTACTTTTAGAATAATCCAAAATATAAAAATAATAATAATAATTAAAAGAAAAAAAAATATATATATATATATATACACACATACACACATTATCATTTATAGAATTTATAAACCTATTATAAAGGATGGATGGATAAAATAATGATCCAATTTCATATTATTCTGACAAAGATTAAATGCAACTAAGAGAGGCAAAAAGAGAGCACAAAACATCCCATCTTTTAAAGAATTTTGGCTCCATGCTGCTCAGAGGACAGGAAGTGTCTTACAGTTTATCTGTTTTTAATCAACAGATGTGCCCCAAGTGAAGCAGCATGACGACCAGTTGTCTGTCACAGTCTGATAATAGAAGCTCTCAAAGTGCATCAACACAACGATCAGAAATCAAGTAAAATCATATCATCACAGGGGGTTTCATGTGTGTGTGTGTGTGTGTGTGCCATCTTTCTCATCCTCGACATTCGTGGTAAAATTCAGTCAAGAAGAAAAGAAAAAGGGCTGTTCGATTATGGTTAAAATCAAGCAATCACGATTATGACCAAAACTTTATATGGTTGATTTATTTGAAAAAATATAAAAAATATATATTTTCTGTAAATGAGAAATACCTTATAAAAATTTGTAATAGGGCTGGGCGATAAATATTGAACGATATATTATGCGCATCTCGTCAGTAAAGCTGGTTCTTTGATTAGCGGTAAATCTCCATCAGCTGTTTTCAAAAGGAACGCCAGCTTATAAACAGAGCCGTAGATCACTGAGAAGCCGCGCCATTGAATCACCCATGAAACTCAACGCGTAGCTTCTCACTGATCTATGGCTCTGTTCATAAACTGGCACTGCATTTAAAAACAGCTGACGAAGATTTAGCGCTAATCAAAGAACGGGCTTCACTGATGAGATGTGCATGATATATCGTTCAATTTATAATTATATATATGTAGCAAGCTAGCACTGAAAGCATAAGATCCCATCCTCCATGCACAGAAATCCTCCTGAGGAACGGCACAATTTCTATTTTGCACTTATAAAAACTAATAAATTTTAATAAATAAAGCGTGTCCCATTATGCAAAAGTCATGTTAAATTTTTGTAATAATTTCCTCAAGATTTGGGCTTTTATAGAGGGCCGAATGCATGCTGCTGCTAAGGTGAGGAATAGGGTGCAATAGTCATTTTATCTTGATTATTGTATTTACATACTGTAATAGTTAGAGGCAGAAAATAAAACTATTATTACTGAAATTGAGAACAACTATATAAATATAGTGTTTAAGTAAATAAAAATGTATTTGCATATTTGTAAAAGAAAAAAAATATATATAAGTAGCCTCCAAAATATGTATGTCTAACAGCGGGATTAGACCAATGAGAAGTGAAAACATCAGGAGGCTTGCAGATGGCATTTTTGCTAGTATTACGCAACAGTACACATATGGAATGTGGTTGTGTTGTTCCTCTAGAGACGGTGTCCCACAATCATCATGGCTTCATGGCTCTGGTATTACCCATATGACCTGCGTTATGTCACATGAAATTCATTTACCCTCAAACTAATCACATGATAAGCGCAGCTGTGAACGCAAGGAAATTTGTCATTTCCGTCTGACCTGCAATATATAAAGGACCCAAAATGGACCATAAATTTCATAATATGACATTAACCGCACATTTAAATTCTAAATAAGTTTGTATTTAACCAAAGTGTCACTTTAGATGCTTGACTTGACAAATATGCTAACCAGAAGGCTATGCAGCTAAAATTAGGATGTTCAGCCACTAAGATGGAAAGTACATGGCTGCATGCTTTTGTTAGCACTTTTCTTTTTCTAAGGACAACACATGTTCAATATCTCTCAGGAAATCCAAAAGTACTCCTCTCCTTGGAGTATCTCCAAAGGACGTGCTAACCCTGCAGAGAAGATGGGCCACCTCAGAGGAGCTGTCCTGCTTCCCTGGCTTAAAATATCACGTTTAGTCACGCGCACACGAACACACAGAGACACAGATTCCTATATGGATAAAGCCCTATGCACTCAGCTGATTGGTGTTAGCATGTTGTAAAGGACTGTGATGGCACCTCCACCGTAATTATGAAATTACTGTACTTTATTTGCGATAATCCTGAGACAAGAGTCCAGCAAATGGCTACCGCTGCCAAATGAGTCTTTTCACACATCAAATAAACATCAACACATTCAAAACCAATGCTAAACCAATTATTTAAAGCATGCAATGTACTCGGGCGGTACACAGGATTGCTAAAGCTCATAATACAGAGCATAGTGCATAGACAAAGTCTATTTTTTAGTTTTAGTAATTTAGTTATGATTTGAGATATTCTTGTATTTTATATATAACATATATCACATATGTTAGTAGTTTTCCTGTTGCAAGATACTAAATATTTTATATTTTTTACTTTATACTAAAATATTTTTATATACTGTAATAAATCAATCCATTGTCCAAAGATGTTAAAACAGTGAGTTTTAAATGTCTTTAAAACGTAAATTTCAAATAGACCAGATATAAATGTCCTTTAAGTCACAACTGCGATAGATCACATGCATTATAAAAAATACAATAGGGCAAAAAATTATGTGGCGTTTTGAAATCACCAGGTCTTACTCCCATTTTGACAATCAGTGTAAATTCAATTCATTTGCATCACGCTTTTCAAATCTTTGTAGAGCAGCTTCACAGAAAATTTTGATTTCTGCATTACATTTAGGAGTAGCTTATAAGTAGTGACTACAGTATGTCAAATTGATGTCCACATGGCAGATGTGTACAGAGAAAACCATCCAGTTAGTTAACGATGTGTATTCGAACAAACATTGAAAATTATTAACAGCAGTAATTATATGTAGCGATTCAACTTTGGGGTTAAACTTTTTTGATAGTCTACTTTAGACACTCTTCTAACTATAAGTAACTTTGTAACCACATGTCAACTAACTGTCATTTATTGGTTGAATTGTCACTGCTGGTTGATGTAGTTGCAAAGTTACTTACTGCTAGTAGAATGTCTAAAGTGGACAATCGTAATAAAGTGTTACCAAATTTGGTAGATCCTTTGAGGTCCTCCAACACAGTCTCACGACCAATTCGTACGCATTCATGCGAGGTGGAAAATTTTTGCTAATTCGTACAAATTCGTATGACCTCACTCATATGATTTTGTACAATTTGTCTAAACCACAATGACGGGTAGGTTTAGGGGCGGGGTTAGTTGTAGGTAATTCCTACAAATTCATACAAATTGGCATCTCGTAAAATATGTACGATTTAGCAAAAATCGTATGAATTCGTATGAGTGTGGTCATATGAATTTGTACGAATTAGCCACCTCGTAAAATATGTACGAATTGCCGTGAGACTGGGCTGGGTACTCCTGTGAATACTGGCATGATGCAAAGGTGCTGAACTAGAATATAGGATGAGTTTCAAATATTTATGGACTGCTAAAATAAATTTAAAGCACCAAGCACTCAAGGCTTATTTGCTTATGGTGTTAGATATGAAATTCAACCTTGCAGGGTGTCCATCCGCCAGTTAAAAAAAAAAATCTATGAAGGCTTTGGAATATAAAGAAAGAACAAAAACACATTTAACTTACAGCTCGAAAAGTTGGAGATTCTGAAAGAGTTGCCATGAGAGAGTTGTCAGAGGGTTCCCGGACAAGTTTCTGCAGAGAAGAAAAGAAAGAGAGAGTTTAATTATTTAACACTGACTATTTGCGACAAGGTGATAAAGAAAACACAAGGGAGGCAAACAACGGCAGTGCAGAGACCGGCCCAAAGTAAAGGGAATAAGTGTAGCGGTACGGTACCTTGCAGCCTCGCCAATCCAATAAACAGAGACTTGGTCATTTTCAAGACAACAAATTAAATCGAGGAGAAGGAGGCCTGGAGCCTTAAAAGCCACTAAACTCAATACAATGCTAAATGACTGTGAAGCAGATAAGGCATGTTTTCAGAACAGAGCTTTTAGATGTGGTAGGCAGAGATGGAAGCATTACTCCAAAATAGACGTGAGGGTCTCTAAATGATGTTTGTGTCAGTTTCGGTAACTAATACAGAAAGGTATTACGTGGGCAAACCCCTCAAGTTTTCACTGAAGGTCTTTTTAAGGTTCAGAGTTAAACTAAAAGCAAACACCTTTTCTCTTGCATACTTACAGTACATGCACAAATACACATGGCCTTGTGGGACGGTAGCAAGCAATGCCTCTCCTGAGACTGAAACAAAAACCCTGGAGCCTCACTAACAGGCCTTCATTATCAATATTTATTGAATACTTCAGATCACTTAATACCCCAACACTGGCCCGCTCAGATCCTATCAGGAGCAGTTGACAGATAATCAATGCGCCCAGATGCTTCCTTTCGCCCCAGTGCCGCCCAGGGGACCGAAGCCGTCCCTGACCCGTTCCTTCACCTGCATTTTATTACTAACAGCAAAACAAAAGATCTTTGCAGCTAACCAGAACAACTGTGCGGAGAACAATGGAAGCCTACATGCAGATCTGGGCCTGTAAAGGCTAAGATAACCAAGTCATTTTTTTGACACATACTGTACAAGTCAACACAAACTCAAAAATTGTGTTATGTTAGCAAGCGCAGCTGCACTGGTTCTACAAATTAATACCAATGTTTTGTACATATGTCTGTAAGCTGTTCACTGCAGACACATTGACCACAAAAAATAAAGTGTGAATATCATACGTTTCATGCGTTTTTTTAAAACGAATCATTACAAAAGGTACTGTAAGACAAAATGGTTTGCATGACCATTATCTACCTTTCCTCTGACACAAACACAGAAAAAAACAGAGCCTAAAAGGCCCTTTTGGCACATCATGGTTCAAAGATGTTAACAAGGTGTGCTTCCTGGAGAGTTGAAAGGTACCAAGTAAAGTGAAAACACCTACTTGTTGGATATGTTGAAGAAAATGCGCTTCAACATGCTAATGTGCCTAGTCTGAATCTGTTTAGCCGGTCCCTAATGTGGCATATAAGGAATCTCCAGCAGCAAAAAAAACAAATATAAATAATTAAATAAAATAAAAATGTGCTTGCTGCTCTAACTTGTTGCCATAGCAACTTCAGCCTGTGAATCCTCACACTTTCTTTTCTCCCCATTTCCTGTGTCGCAGGATGAGAGGCAGGAACAGGCTAACCAGTGACGGAGAGCGTCCTCACACACACACCGCAGACAAGAGAAGGTGGTGAGTGGGAAAGAGATAGACTAAAATGTATAAATTGCCAAACAAAATAACCTTTGGTTCCTCAAACGAAGTTTCTCTGTAACGCGCCCACTCTTGCTCCGCTTGCCCTCTGCATTCTAATCACCTCATTAAATTGATAATGAGATTATTAAGGTGGCCTCCACAGGGACACACAAGGGCTCCGTATTTTGGTGGGGACATTATTATTCTTAGCACACAATAGAAGAGTTCATCTGGACAGTGGTCTCTAAAGCAAGGGTCTAGGGGATCAGGACGACTAAACCCGAAGTGCTGTCCGTCAAGGCTTGATTCCTGCTGGACCCTCACACAATAACAAATCTGCAATGGAAAAATGACTTTCAAGGACTTCAACAGCTGGGGGAACTGGACCGTGAAAAACAGAAGATTCGGAATATTACATATTGATGAAGCAGTTTGCCATGACTTATAAAGAGACTTATAAAGTTAAAAATTTAAATAAAAGTTGAGGGGGGAGAGATAATAGAGTTCTTCAAAAAAAAATCTAAAATAAATAAAATATTACAGGCTCAAAAATTACAATTTGGGTCTGTAACTTCACTGCTAAATTCTAAATACTTTAAATGCTCACTTAATTTGAATAATTCCAAAACAGTAAGACAAGTAAGTAAAATCAAGTGGTTTTCAAATTGCATTGTTACTTGTAACCATAAAACTTTTACCAAATTATTAGTAATATTGTTTATGAAAAATGTAATATTATCAGTAACTACAAACCAACATTTGTTTCCAAACAAACAAAAAAATAAAAATATAATAAATAAATTTTAAAAAAAATATTTTTACAATATAATAAGACAAGGTATGCAAATATACTAATAAATACTGAAAGTTATATTATTATTATTATTATTATTATTAAATAATGACTAATTTGATTACAATATCAGGATGCTCAAACTGAAAAATAATAATAATAATCACAGTACAGTATTTCTGTAACAGGGTTGCTATTAAAGTAAAAAAACGTAAAAACAAAATAGAGAAACTAAATCAACACTGACGAAAAAAATGTTTTTTAATATTTAGTTAAGAAAAAATTTCTGAAGGTTAAGCACCTACTTTCCCTGACCAAATAAATAAATAAATAAAATAATAGATTCAGTTTAGGCTCTATTTTGTTGGCTCCTCATGAAGAATCACATTTATTCAGTCTCAGCATTCATGTTTTCATTCTCATAAATTGTAACTCAATGAGAATACGACGTAGACTTTCAAAGAAAAGAAAATAATCACACACGCCGTTAGTCTGAAAATAGAGCACAATAAACAAAGATGTGTGTGAACCATCTTACTCCCTTGAGGGAGTTTAGCTCCCAAATAAACCCTTTCAGATCGACGCAGAATATCAATTACGGTAATGACTTTCAGAGAAGAACGAGGCTTGGGTGATTGGTGAATGAGAGCAGGAGCGTCTTTAAACGTTTCTTGTTAGCTGGATAACGGCACTACGTCTTTATGTATTTACACGCCTACATGTACTTGATGCGCATGTAAAGCTGGAGGGTGTCTCGCCATGTGCCCTTGCATACGAATGATGTCATTACCGTGTCATCTATTTGGAGTCAGGCGCATGTGGGACGTGGGAAGGAGGGTTAAGGGCCTTATTGAGACAGATCATTCACCCGCATTAGCATAGAGAGAGAGGAATTATTGAGTCCCTCTGAAAGCTTCATTAGCTCCTAACCAGATATTGTACTTGCCAAGCACACACTTCCGT
The DNA here is from genome assembly GCA_032361065.1 of Enteromius trimaculatus. Classification (NCBI taxonomy): domain Eukaryota; kingdom Metazoa; phylum Chordata; class Actinopteri; order Cypriniformes; family Cyprinidae; genus Enteromius; species Enteromius trimaculatus. The sequence continues at coordinate 5,629,587 of JAUMHP010000084.1, forward strand.
GCACTCGTTTCTGCTGTTCTTGGGTGTGTGACGGTCAACCTGGGTGACGGCGATGACGACAAACACGTCAACAGAAGCTCACGACATGAAGGCCTTTTCATGAAGCAATGCAAACACATGAAAAGCCAACTCGGGCTTCACTCGACTGTAGCATAGCGGAGCTGCCCAAACTGCCGTCCGCATTCAGGAAGTGTCCTTTTCAAAGGTCATACTTCGTTACAGTCAGAAGAAATGTCAGCTTAAATTGGATTTGGAGAAGAGGCAATAAAGAAATAAATAATCAGATCACACATCAAACGTGACACGCAACCTAAAAACAAAGGTTGAGAATGTTATTAAAGATGGAAATAGACAATATATTTCTGAGAGTGCATTTAGAAAGCCAACTTAACAGGTGATATTTACTCTGATAGCATGTCCATGTTAAACGGACAGTGTCTGTAAACAGTGTAACTCACAAAATAGCTAAGATGCTAAGCTACATAAATAAGAGCTAAGCTAATAAGCTAATTATTATTATGACTGTTATTGAATGTATTAGATGCTAAAGACAAGATTAGATACTTAAAACAAGATTAAGGAATAGCTTAGATCTTTCAACTACTGCACGTAAAAATTAGCTTTTTTTTTTATTTTAATAAAAGCTACAATAAAAGTGGCATTGCTAAAGTAGTTTGTTACATATAAAACACATGAAAACAATCATGTTCTGTACAAAATAAGCAAAAACACATTCATAATTCCATAGAAAGCTGGTCAAACTATGAGTTGTGAAAAATAACAATAAATTATTTACTACTGAAAAACTAGCAATGCTAGCCTACCGTCTAGCTACTTAGAAATGTAGTCATACTCTGCCTTCAACCCTGTTCATCTATGTAAAAATATAAAAATAAAACACGGTTTCACTTTATTTTGATGGTCCCTTTAATGTATTCTGCTGATTATAAGTAACATTGCACCTACATATCTACTAACTCTCAATAGAGTGCTAGCAGAGTATTAGTAGACTGGTTAGGGTTAGAATAAGTCGATATGTACATGCAAAGTTACATAGTCAGTAGAGCGTCTTTTGGGAGACCATCAGAATAAAGAGTTACTTTACTTTAGCGATCCTACAGCTCACTTGCCCCGGAAATGCTGTACAATTGCTTGATTTATGATTCATTTCATATTTCTTATACGTTCTATATGACCAAACAGTCAGAATATAGAGAAATTAAAAAATACATGTCCCACTGCACAAACCTCAGTAATTAAATTCCAAATTTCTGATTAACACCTCAATTAAATGAGCATCGTAGTGTAGCTGGAAAGGGGAGCAGACAAAGAAAAGCAGCAAAAAGCCACATTATTTTACCTCATTTTCTGCAAGCATATCGCCATGGCACAGCTGTGTCTAATTAGCTACGATATTCTCGACATCTGCGAGTCCGTGAACAGCCACGGCATGGTTTTGGCATATACGCACGTGACGACGTATAAGCTTCACAATGAAATGACAGAGAGCTGTGCTCTCAATGCCCGAAAGCATTTGGTGAGCTGCTCTGGGATGGCAGCGCCTCATCAATAATACACGCCGAAGGAGTCACGGGGAAGGCAAGGGCTAAATGGTCATAAAACGGCAATTAGATACATAGCCTGCAGTCGCGGGTAAGGTAACTATGCATGAAGGGGTTACCGAGGGCCGGGGGCAGGCCCTGAGCTTCCCTCAGCCAGCCAGCGGACCATGGGAAAGGCTTTTCTACCTGTAAACAACCGACAACAGGTGTCACTCCCTCAGGAGGAGAGTGTTATCTGCGGGACGCTGCGGATGCTAGACAGGCACCAGAACGGGCTTGGCAGTCCTGATGAGAAAACATCTTTTATATCAGACACCTGCGAGACAGTAATTGCCGCTGTGGAGTTCTTGCAAGACTGCGATGCCTTTTGCGACCTCAAATAAACCTTGAAGACCATAAAAGGCAGATCTCCCAGCCCTATTGTCTTGTAAACTCATATTTCGTGCACAGTTTTGAAGGATAACTGGCATTTGGCTTCATATACAACAGAGTTGCTTTGAAATGAGCTGCAAACAAACCCCCACCTACACCACACAGTCCCATCAAAAATAAATAAGTCCGTATGAATATTTCACTGGCTTCTCTGTGACTATTAGACCAATACACATTCATCAAATGCGTCTTCAAGGTCAGGGTTTCTTCTCCAAGGCAAAGCTGGCCCTTCTTCCCACACATGGATATTCAAATCCCCTCTGTCAGCAATGTATCGCTCTGTTTGCTTTGTTCAGACTCGTTTCTACGGCTGCCTCATCCTCCACGCTTGTCTGCTTTCTACAGCTGTCAGTTATTCATGGCTTTTTGCACTGTCCCAGATACTGTAAGCCTGCTTTAAATGCTAATTCACCCAGCCTTAAACCTCAGCAATAAAAATAAATTAAAAGATAAATAAATAAATAGCCTGCGTACAGTTAAATGGGGATACATGCTTAGCGAATCAATCTTTGGGGACTTAGCGTTTTAAAATAACTGATTTCTCATTTTGCGATTATGTTAAAGGCAAGTCATCACGCAGAGTATAAAAGATGTGGTCTAACATCTTTTTTTCTTTATAGGCCTATATAGATATAAAAAAAAATATTTTCAAAAAAGCAGATTTCGTTGTTTCAAGAAAATCTTGTAGTAAGTGGGTAATTGTTGAGTTCTCTACCAATCGTACCACAAAAATAATAAAAAAAAAAACAGATTTTCCTGAAACTGACACTGTCTGCCATAGGGCAGCCAAACTTGCAGCTCTGCCCCAAATGCACTTCATTGGTTGTTCCAATGTTGCTGTGCTGGTTTAAAGGCCCATTTACATCAAGGAACATAAACATAACGATTAATAGAGTTCTAAAAAGCATACTCAGTGTTAAAGAATAGCACAGTTCACACAGCTATAAAGATAAAGGCACACTGAAAAGAATTCCAGAGCAATTCTTTTTCAGCTAATAAAAAACAATCAAATTTTTGTCGCCAAATCAGAAACAATCTTACTCTTACTATCTTGAATATTTAAAGTGGCAGTATACGCGTATGAGCTTACGTTGCGTTTTCAATGGCATGTATCAAGCGCAGCAGAGCGAGCAGTTTTCAATTAATTCCTATTAAAGCTGAGCTTAAATGCTTGTACTGTGCATTATGGGATTGAAAGCGGTACAGTGAAAGCATTGAGAGCATAAAAAGGTGTGGCATTCCTCAACTTTATGCAAAAACCAAGCAAAAAACACCAGGCTACACCCAGTCACTGTTAAAAGAAGATAAAACAGTGCGTATACAGTTTTCAGGGGCGTGGTCTGCCCTATATTTGACCCTCCCCCCAAAAACAGTGGCGTTACCAGCAGCACTGATTGCAGATTTAATGCTGTAATGGAATCGCACTATTACAATAAACAGATGATATTCCTTGTTTGAAGCTTGCTTTCATTCAAAAGCTTAAGCATTAAATCTCCATGTTTGAAAGGTCTACAATTATAGTCCTCTGTTCAATAACATACAGGAATCAAAGAGTACAGAAATGGCCGTGGCAATATCCTACTCATTAGACGAACTTGAAAAGGCAAGGTGAGTTTTGCAGTTACAGTATCAGTTTATATTGAAACCAAGTTGTCAATCATGTTAGTCATTAGATACGGAAATAGGTTTTATATAGAACCTACATCATGCGGGATATTCTCATGAGATGGCTATTCTATAACCTTGGGGCATTACTGCTGCAGTCAAAGCCATGATACATTGCAAATCCCTACCCACCATGCCGCAGAGACCCGAAGGTGCCTGTGACACCACTGTCCTTCTTGGGGCCTTCAAGGACTGCGGAAAAGGACAGTAGACGCTAGGACACCAAAGACAAATCTTCTTCTATAATCAGCAGGGAGCAATAAATCAGTCCAAATATGCATTACAACCTGTGAAACTACGCCTAGCTGTCACAGTCACAAACAAAACAACGAAAACAAAAAAGGATATGTTTGTCCAGGGCATGCCGAGCGGTGGGCCTTGGGTCGGTGCGCTAATTGTCTCTTTAATGATCTCTGACCGGCGCTTGTCTCAGTTCTGCACTTCACAGTGAAAGATTTATGACTTTTCGTGAATAATCCATTCAGTGCGTTTCTAGCGCAAGGAGTGTGAGATTGCGAATGCTCCTTTGGGTCTTGGGCACAGGGCATCAATTAGTGTTGTCACTGCTCAGAGCTGTGAAACAGAAGGGTATGGTTTACTATAGTGTTTTCAACCTTTGAATTTTATAATTACAGATTAACTGGTGCTACAGCAACAGAATAAAAAGAAAAACAGTTTCTTATACTTTATGAGACATGGCAGAACGGAAAGACTGAGGTGAGAATGAACGGGTGGAAGTATCACACACACAGACTGACAAGGATGTTCTCATAATGATCAGTTAGCATGGATAAGCAAGCGCTTCGCCACAGGCTAATTTGGATATGTGTGTGTGTATGGGTGTCTTCATGTCAAAAGAGAAACTCAGAAAGAAATTGAAAATAAGCAGCTGGTATAATGCCAGCAGCACCCTGTTTCTCTTGCCCTTCTCTGTTGGTCCATTGGGAACAGTTACCAACTGAGCATTATATATAAAAACACTGATCTGGAAAAACAAGGATTACGGTGTATACAACACCAGCAGAAACAACCAGATAAACACACACACACAAAATTTAAAGGGATAGTTCTCATAAACTGAAAATGTTACACAGCATTAAATTAAAACTGTAGTTTAGTAAATGACTTTAGATACACAGTCAGTCAAATGTTTAGAAGTGCTTAACGGAATTCATCTCGAGATTAATTTTTTTTTTTTTTTTTAAGATTCATGCTTAAATGCTTAAAATAGCGGCTACATTTGATTGATTGTGTGACTGGTCTGTATTAAATCTCAGTCGATCCCATACATACTTAATGACTCTGCTAAAATTTAAATGTGGGTGTCCAAACCTTTTATATGTTTTATTTTAAAGCTACATAAATGTATTCCAAAAGGCTGGAAAATAGACCAAAAATAGTGCTGACTCATGCTGCAAGCAGGGGCGTAATGCACATTTTTGTCTAATCAAATATTTGAATGTCTCCTCCAATATTACCACCTACTACAACCAACTAGCAATAGCAGGCAAAAGATATGTTAAAAGAAAGAGAAATACTTACAGTAGCTTACATTTTATTTTTATTTAGCCTGGGGCCAGTTGCATAAACTTAGCCTTCATGTTAAAACAGTGTCTTGAGAGATAGTCTGATCGACTTGAAGTTAGCCAAGAGTAATCTGTTTAATTTTTTGTATTTACCTTAGACTAATATGCAGTTTTATGTAACTGAAAAAACAAAACGAAAAAAAACCAGTGAGCAGTCTTAAAGAGAAATTTAGCTGACTAAATTTTAAGACTAGTCTTTTATATAATCCATGTTAAACTTCTAGGATATAGCATATATCATAACATATAACATTACATATATACATATACATAATTCATAGTTAGCTATTAGTTATTGATTCATTTTTATATTTTGTTGTTTGTTTGTAGCAGATACATTTAGATTAAATATGATAATATTTTGTAATTATCATTTGAATTAATTTTTTTTTATATTGTGTGACATAAATCAACATCTCAGGCAAATTGTATGGGGTTTTAAATCAAAATTTGACTTTTAAGGACTCTGGGACTAAAAGAATGCTTATTGGGAGACATACTGTAAATGAATAAGGAAATAAATCAAATTTCAGCATTCTATGAAATATTATTTATTATTATGAAAGTATTGCCAATTATTACTCCCATTCTTCATTGCCCAAATAACATCGATATGCAAATTAGATTTAGATTTCATTTATAGACACATGTATGTAATGAGAAAACCTGTTTATGACTATTTTACACTCATTTTGCAGAAAGAAAAATGACAGAGTAATTATGTATAGTTGAGAATCTTCTTTATACATCTTATACAAAATAAATCTTAAATAAAAAAAAGTATTAGTGATTTAAAAAATCAATTTCTTTTGCCTATGCATGTTCATTTGTGTCTTTTTATTTCTTTTAAGAAATTGCCCCCCGATGTCCTCAACCAAGGTTATAGTATGATCTTATATTGTTATATACTGTAATAGTCAAATATATTTATACTATAGTATAAATATTGCTTTTGTTTATTTATTACATTTTTAATGCTCTAAACAATGAAATCATTTTTTTTTTTTTTTTCCCTCTGGTCTTAAGAGACTATTAGACTAAATTGTTTTCATGAAAAAAAACAAAACAAAAAAAAACAAGGGTTCAATAAGTTTTGTTTGTTTGTATGTTTGTTTTTTGATGGAAACATGTCTCAATGCAAATTTGCAGTTGATTATAAGAAATTGGCAAGGTTTAAGCAAATGACTGGAGAAGTCCATCATACAAGTCTATTTCTCCACCAAAAGATCAAGAAACCTGACCTTTATCACAATAAGATAAGTGCACTGTTATATGTACTGTTAGTGAATCAAAGCAATATATCCTAAAACTTTCTGAAAATGTTACATTTGAGACAGGCTGGTTAACAGTGTCTTGTTTAGGCCAAATTTGGACTTGGATGCAATGTTCATTCAGACTTATATTATTCTCCTCTCTATAAAAAAAAAAACACATTTGTTTATCTGCATTTTCGTTTTGGTAGCAAATGGGCTTTTTAGCTACATAAGCTTAAGCGAAGCACAGTCACACATCTCTCACTCGCTCATATCTCTCAAAACAATGAGCTGTCTGGCCTGGCAATGGACCAGACAATGGACATTTGGGTCAAGGGACATACAGTCTTCCAATATGTCCAATGCAAGACTGGTGGAGCCATACACTACCACAGCTGTTTTGGGCTGGAAGCGGATAAAAAAAGGACGTCTCCTTTGCTTCCTCCTGCCTCCGGTGCCACGCTATCTCTGCTAGCAGACCCGGGAGGTATTGTAGAACGAAGAGGCCCACTCCAAGTATTTCCTCAAGAGCACACTTGACGTTATTGGCTCCTTTTGGAGGTATCAGATGAAAAGATTGATGGAGCGTTCTAAAATTTGCGAGATACTATACTGCAGGGTGAGGTTTGAGGCTGAATGCCCACAATCAACATCACAGGGAACCAATCAAAGATTGCCATCCGAGCAAACAAAGTAAACAAACACGCTTCTCTCTCGTACAAAGCTGGTGTATTTTTTTAATCCCTGTTTCCATGGCACAAGCCGCCGCAATCAAAGTGGCAGGAGATGAGATGCATTTAATTAGGACTTAATGAGATGACAGAGAAGGGATATGAGTCAGTTGTGGAGAACAACACGGCGGCTTCACACTCCTCAGGTGACTGACAGGCTTGTGGCAAACACGGGCAAAGAGGGCAGCCATGCCTTACCACGCACGGTCCCAAATCGCAGTCCTTTATAAACAAGGACGCCTGCAGGAGTTGCTCCACCTCAGGCCATTTTCTGATGAATATGGCATCACTGGGAAAGGTTACATGTGTGCCCTGTCAATCAGTATTGTGAGTAATGATGCAAACGCTAACGTTAGGCATGCTGACGCAAACTCAGAGTCATTTAAGGCATCCTAATTTGGTATATAATTGTGGTATAATTTGTAAAGAGCGAAACAGGTCATGTATGCAAGTATAATTAGCTATTAATTGCTACTTGCTGTTTACACAGCAATGAGGAATAAAAAATTAAGGGAATAGTTCATGTTAAACTCAAAATCTACAGCATTTGTGGCATAAGTCTGATTACCAGAACAATTGGCATTGACCATGTTTTTCTTGGAAAAAAAGAACAAAAATCTGGGTTACAGATTACAAATGGAAAATTCTAATGGCAGTGAAAGGGGCCCAATATGCATATATATTATATATCATTGTTAATATGATTTCAGCTAAACAAACTAAACTTGTTGACTAATATACATTTCTATTCAATTTCACAACTTTGTTACAATGACATGGTGCCATAAATGGCACTGTACAAATGAATTTAACAATTTTAACAAATGCAACAAATTTAAAGCTAAAATTTAATAGAACATTTAATGTGCATTTAATTTAAAATTCAAGTCCTGCAAAAACTGGCCTCATTCTCTTAAACAGCAAATGTTCCACTTTATTCTTCATTTTTGGTTTTTGAATAAACAAATATAATTTTCTTTTTAAGCTGAACTGGTGAATTGAATTTGTGCCACATGATGACTTAAAAGCATTTTAAAATATTTATATATTCATGTATTGATGTATTAATATAATGAAATGTATTTAATCTAGATGCATATGCTACAAACAAACAACAAAATATAAAAAATAAATCAACTAATAGCTAACTATGAATTATATATGTGTGTATATGTATATATATATATATATATATAAATGTGTGTGCATGTTGTACTACTCCTATATATAGATCTTAAAAGTTTAACATGGATTATATATATATAAAATTATTTAAATGCAAAAAAAAAAAAAAAAAAACTTTCAGTTAATTCATTTAATATATAAACATTTGCTGTTAATAAAAAAATATAAAAATTCTATAAAATATAACAGTTAACAGTTCTGTTAATAAAAATAAGTTTGAATATTGTGTTGGACAATTGGGAGCATTCCACTCAAAACCACTGCTTTAAAGTTTATCCATATAATAAACATCTGCACTGCTAACTTTCACTGTTTGGACAAACACATTTTAAATACCTTCCAAAATAAGTTTCCTGAAAAAAATGTATTCATTCATGCAGGTTTAGAACAAGAGGTGGTTGAGTAAATGGTGACAGAAAGCTCATTTCTGTGAACTACCCCTTTTAAAGGAAAAGAAACACTGGATGTTACCTGGAGACCAATTGGTGCTGAATAAATGAGCTCATTTAATGTGATCGTCAGACCTGGCGGAATAACAATCAAATGGATGCGAGGACTGCAGCACGTGTCACTGATGTCAGAAAAATAATGAGTTGACTGAATCAAATGCCATTTCTTAAGGTAATGGTAAGAGAGGTGCACTTCGAGAAGATTTAAAGAATAGAAGGGGACACCAGAAGTGAAGACAAAAAGGGATGGAGTGACAGATAAAACAAACAAAAAATGGATAGAGAGAGTTGTTATTTAGATACACACCATTACCCAGAATCTTAATACCTTTCTGAGGTCACAGAGTGGCCATATTAGGAGGAAAGAGGAATATACATTATGTCATATACCTATCCAAGAGATTGGCAGCACCTACAGTACTTGCTTATCCAATCAGAGTAGAGAATGTCTAGTACATTCTCACCAGGTTTCAGGTGAACTTCCAGTCACTGAGTGTAAGGAAGTCATAGAGTAACTGAAATAAAATCTTAACCATTGCTTGCGCATTTCAGAGAGTGAGAGAAAAGCGTGTGTGTTTGCTCTAAAATCAAGACTATTACCTAAAGGAGAGCTTTAAAGTCTAAGTGACACAAATGCAGGCTGACTGATTACCCTAAAACAGTTTCAGGGACTGTGTATCTGACTTTCTGGTTGTCTGTCTTTTGATCTTTCTCAACATCCTATTTTTGAAGAAAGGGAGCAAAAAAGCAGAAAAATCAAAAACCCAGCCACTTACTGACAGCCGTAGACTGTGTGCATGGGCTGGTGTAAGTGGTATAATCTTGATTGAACGATCCAATCCACAGAAGGCACAACAGGGCCCCACTTACAGACTGTGTTCTATTCTAGTGCTACACAATCGTTGGTAATTACTTAAACAAGCTGCATTATTCAGGGTACGAATAGTCCATAAGAGTGCTATTTCATTCACAATAACGGCAGATTATAACTCTGTGTGTTCCACCTTCTTCTGTCACCACCTGCCAAAAGGGCACTACACAAGCTGCAATATGGTTTAATAGTTTATAAGTGTTTCCTAATTTAGCTGATGGTTTTTGATTTGAGTCAATAAGTTACCATTTAGGTGTGTATTCTGGGATTTCTTGGACAGCTGATGCAGAGTAAGATGTGAATGGGGCAGGATAGGTGATAACATATCAGTCAGGTAGGAACAAGGACAGATCAGTACCAATGTTTTTCCACACTTCAAATTTAGAAACACTCCAACAACCGTCCATCAACCTACAACTGACTGAGAAAAACACCAACCAACCAAAGAACAGACCCAGAAAACACATCAACGAACTAACCAACCAACTGCACACCCAGAAAACACATCAATCAACTAACCAACCAACCACTGACCCAGAAAACACATCAACGAACTAACCAACCAACCGCACACCCAGAAAACACATCAATCAACTAACCAACCAACCACCGACCCCGAAAACACATCACCGAACTAACCAACCAACCACAGACTGAGAAAACACATCAATCAACTAACCAACCAACCACCGACCCAGAAAACTCATCAACGAACTAACCAACCAACCACAGACTGAGAAAACACATCAGTCAACTAACCAACCAACAACACACCCAGAAAACACATCAATCAACTAACCAACCAACCACCGACCCAGAAAACTCATCAACGAACTAACCAACCAACCACAGACTGAGAAAACACATCAGTCAACTAACCAACCAACAACACACCCAGAAAACACATAAATCAACTAACCAACCACCGACCCTGAACACACATCATTTAACTACACTAACCAACCAAGAAAATCCAGGAAAATACCAATTAATCACTGAACCAGATAAAAAAAAAAACTGACCACTGATCCAGGAAAAGTACCAACAAACCACAGCCTAAAACACCAAACCAACCAACCACTGAAACCAAAAGCGCTTCAATCAACTAAATTAAACAACCACTGACCCATGAAACACACCAAACAACCATAATGCAGTTTACATTATTCTCACATTAGCCACTATTCTCATGTTTAACTCACTGAATGTGGACAGTTGGTTCAGGTTTTAAAAAATACAGTTTTGCATTACAGTTGAACTCTCTTGTACAAGTGATGTGCATTGATTTCTGCTTATCTTCTGCCTATTTGAAGGTGGGATTCTTCATTAAGCTGCGTCTGGAAGGTCATGCATTTGGCCTGAGGATCCATTCACACATGTGTTCCTGTAAGACTGGGTTTTGTGTGACATATGTCATCCAGGCAGGTGGTTTGAACTAGTGCAAAAAAACAACTCCAACTGCAGGTGTCATTGTCACTTCCATGACCTCCCTTCATTCTCACACCCTTGATTGACTGCATGTAACATGAGCCCTCAGCATGATGCGTCAGGATGGTGAAGCCCACACCACATGTAATTTGCAGCATTGGACCGGGACCAAGAATCCTGTCGGGCTCAGTGATGAAACAACGGCTGACATGAGTAAAGGAACTAAGCAAGACGGTCATGCCCGCAGCTTTCAAATCTGATACCCAGGTGTGGGACTCTTTCTTTTTCCAGCATTAAACACAATGAAGAGATTGTCTTCATTCTCAATAGCATGAAGCTTTTTGTCTAAGAGCCTCTTCTCAAAAGGAAGTCTTTCATGCACCGTTGTCATCTACATAGTTTTATTCTATTATATATATTTTACATTCAATCAGTGGCACCACTTCAACGAAACGCTCTCCATCCTCTACCTGCAATGACCCACATCACACAAACCCACATTTACATTTTTATTTTTCTATAATCCCTTATTTATCTCACATCAAGATACATTTCTCATGTGATTTTGACAAACGGTGTGTCTTAACAAAATGTCTACATGAACAAGCAGCCATTTACCGGCCTACAGTCCTCCCACTCTATTAAAAGCAGCATTTTCAAAGCTGTTCGGTTCACAGCTGATTAAGGTCATTAAATAGGTGGGCTGGTTTACAGACGCCGTGGAAAGCGTTTAGGTAGCACCACATCTCTTGCTGGGCGACGAATGTTCAGTGAAGATGGAAGCCTCTCTCATTAACGGCTCTGTATATTCATTGGTGCTCCCAGTTAGATTGTGATGTCCTGAACCCCCCTAAACGAGAGGAATTTTAATGGCTGTAGTACCTCTGATGACACGAGGCAGTAACACATTGCCAACTGGCCCTTTTTGTAGATGCTGTAAGTTTGCAGCCGTGGCAACAGGCCATAAGGGAAAAAAAAGCAGCCGCGCATCGAAGGAGGAAGGGGCCATCTTGAACTGTTTCCGAGCTGAGACATCCTGAGCCGTAGGCACAGATGGTACCTTGAAACTGGCATGTGTGTTGGCTTGAAGGCTCAGAGCCAGAAACAACATCGGGGAAATCCATTTGTAGCACACCTCCACCACTCACGGGACACGGGAAATGGTAAACTTGGCTACCTCTTCCTCAAGCAGAGGTGAATCTGGATTAAGTCAAGGGAATGAGCTGCATAGTAACCACTTGCAAATGACACCATTACTAAAATAGCACAGCATTAATTTATGAATAGACATACATGAACAATGTTAATAAATTAAAATTAAATTTTGAAAAGTTTATATGATTCTTATTTTATTATAACGTACTTATACATGCAGAATTTATTGCAATTTTTTTGGGTTGTCGATTTTATCCACAGCACAGCTGTGATTTTGTATATAAAGGACAATTTATATTGCTCTTAAAAAAATCATGTATATATATATATATATATATATATATATATACATATACATATATTCACAAACAAACACAAATGATTTTTTGTAATTATTTTAAAATAATTAATCACAATTATTCACATTCAAAATAAAGGTTTTATTGACATAATATATGTGCATTTACCATGTAT
>JAUMHP010000084.1:5642477-5658794 GCA_032361065.1 Enteromius trimaculatus
TAAATTAATGGTAATTTAAGTTTCATGTTTAAAATCCTTATTGTCATTGTAACAGTGCACACATGATAACAAATATAAAAACAACTAAAATAGTAAATTATAATAATAACAACAATAAAACAAATAATATAATAAAACAAATAATACATTCTGTCATTATTGCCCTGAAAAAATAATAATTATGTTTTAGCAGCATTGAGTGTGATAACTTTTTGAAGGTTAAAATCTATTCTTAAAATTATTAGTCCTTTGGGACTTTTATTTTGTAGCACAATAATTGTGATGCCATTTTGAATTGGTATGATTATATATTTCTGATTTATTTGATTTATGATTTTTTTATTATTATTATTTGTATATTTACAAAAGTATTATATATGTGTATATTAAAAATATATAAATTATGTAACATATTTACATAATTTATTCATTTATTGATCTTTTTCTGAAGGATCATTCAGCAAATTAAAAATTCAGCTTTACAATCACAGAATGAATTATACTTTAAAATATTGCAAAACTTACAGCTCATTTGAACAACTACAAAAAAAAACAACAACTGTGACTTTGTATGAAGTTTCTCCTGCAAGCACTAATATTATAAATATAAAATAGCTGATTCTTAGAATGTATTTTAAAGTCAGTCAAATCATATGGGAGGCTTGCAAACGTGAAAAACCCTTGCTATGTTTGTATTTCAAGAAAACTACCAAAACATCCTGAAAAGTCTGGATCTCCTTTGACTACAGTGACCTGTGGCCTGTGTTCCTGAAGAGAGAGTGTGAAAAAGTATATAAATCAGTGAGGGATGACAGCAAGTGACACAGAGAATGTGTTAGAAAGAGAATGACAGATGCACGGATGGAAGAAGATGCTTTTGGTACAGTCGGTACCTCACATATTTAAGAATATAACTTTATGACCTCAATAGACAACTGACTTCATCTGTGTCAGTCTGCTGCTCTGAGTTTTATGGGAGCTGTCTTTCAGAAGTTTGTAAAGTGGCATTGTAATGCATCATGGGTCATGATGAGTGACGGTCTCATTGCCTGGATTCATGGGCTGGTAATGGCAAGTAAAGCACAATGAATGTGAAAACTGGTAGGCCGCAACATGGCTTAACGGCCTGAATCCAGATTTTGCTCTGTGAGGAATTCCTGCATACTTTAGTTAGACTTAGAAGCATTATAAAATATCAAACAAAACAAAATTAAGCAAAGCAAAACAAAAACTTAGAAGCCCTTTAAAATGTCAAATCTGTTACAAACAACAACAAAAAAACTAAGCAAAGCAAAACAAAAACAAAACCAGCAACATAAAACAAAACAAACAAAAACAAAACAATCCATGGACAGTTTCAATGTTTTTCAAAACCAAACAACCAAAAACCAAACAACAACCAAAAAAAACCCCAAATATATACATATTTTTCTCTTTCATTCTTTCTTTATTTATTTGCTCTAACATCTACTTTATAAAATAAATAAAATTAAATATTAAAAGGCACAGGTTTCAAAAATCAAAAATGGCGGTGTACTGTAGCGAAGCATCCCATTTGTAACCTATCAAGAAGAAGTAGGAGATATCCAGCACTAAAACTGACTTCATTTGTATAGCAATCACATCAGACATTAGCATTAACCATCCAAATTCCTTAAGCTTTACATTTCACCTGACACAAATGAATAATGCAAAAATGCAAATAATGCCTCCCGGAAATTCGATTTGTCATTCCAATCTGATGCCAACATTTCATAAGGCTCATCAAAATCACCAAAAGGCATCCTCATTAATATCCATTTCATATTTCAATGAACGAAGAGGACGGCGTCAACACATTTAATGTGTTCTCTCAAAGCACTCAACTTTCATCAAGCCAAATAAAGCTCTCATTGGGGCTCAGGGGCCTTCGGAGCCCGCAGAGACAATGGAGCATCTCTCCTTTACTGATGAGCATCCTATCGTATTTCAGAGAGGGAGACATGGCTGACTGACTAACCACAAAGTCAAAGGCTCATTTTGGAGTTCTTTCACAGAGAAGGAAAAGATGTAAGCTGTTTTAGCACGCTCCTCCCGTTGCGAGGGGAATAAAACAGCAGCCACATCAATGGTGGCATGAATAATAAATAATGTCATCTCAGAAACAAAGAGAGAGAGATGGATGGATTGAGAGGGAGTGATGGAGGAAGATGAAAAACCGAGTTTGCATGCCAAGGAACAAGAGAAAAAAAGAAGAAGAAGAAGAAGAAGGGGACGCCCATGAGTGACAGGTTTTAGAGAAGGACAAAGTTAGTAAGACTGAGAAAGGCCGAGAGAGAGAGAGAGTGATAAAGAGAAATTGGTATGAGGGAGAAAAGAAAGAGACCACCACCAGAACTAAAAATAAAAGTAAAGCTAAGACAAAAGAAAGAAAGAAACAAACAAATCTTATTGACTCCAAACTTTAGTAGAACTGTAGTTTAAAGATATTTATAAAGCAGTGCCCTTAGTAGTCTACCAAATTAAGTAATGAAGTGACATTAAATAGAAAACAAAAAAGATAAAGCTAAGACAAAACAAACAAACAGAAAAAACAAAGCAAAAAGAAAAAAAACATCTTACTGAACAAAATTCTTAAACAAACAAAAAACACTGGTTGGTTTATTTAAAAACATTAAATGTATATTTTTTTTTATACTTTATAAAAATGTTTTTAAATTCTTTTTATATTTACCAACATTTTAAAACATTTGGTGAGTACGGTCTTTTACAATTTGACACAATCTTATCATTTTGCACATGCTTATCAACCAAAGTTGTCTACTTTTTCAGAGTAAAATTGACTAAAAACTGAAATCCTGCAGGTTGTCTATATAAAGGAAAAGTGACATTTTATTGCAAAGAGGTTCAGTAAGCTGACTGAGTTTTTAATAAGAGTTACTCTCATGGGGATAACCTTTACAAGTTACCTATCAAAAACATTGCTGGATATACTGTGTCTTCTCTCCATCGTTCCAATGAAAAAAGATGCTCCTGTAGAAATCCAGAAGGCAGCCTTTCATTTCGCCAAACATGACCAGTAGACACATGAAAGCGAATGCCCCACTTCAAAAAGCAGGTCGACCAAAGCTATAGGCCCTTTTATTGATTTCTTTGTCTTTTATCCAAAGCTGCTGAAAACAAATTTCCTTTGGTGGTCGGGGTATGAAAACACAGAATAAACACAACGCAATCGCGCCCTTGATAGCGAGACTCTTACTGCAAGGGTCACAAAGCTTGGCGAATCTCCAAAACAAGAGGCTGCCAAAATGTATTGTTATAGTCAGTTTAAATTCTACATTTATACACGTCCATAATGTTATTCATCAATAGCCAAAAAATAAGAGTGTTCTAATCTTTCAGCAAAATATGATAATTGGTTTTCAACTTTTCCTATGTTTTAAAAATAATTCAGAAAAATTGGAAAGATACATTTTTAGTTATAAATAAGAAAAAACAAAAACGTTTTTGTGCGCATTTATCAAGAACAATGATACATTTTTTAGTGTTCATAACTTGAATTTCCTGTAAGTACGGTGATTTATTAATTATCCATGTCAAATGGCAAAAAAGAAATGGCAAACTGATAAGAACAATGTCTCTTTGTTCCCGGGACCTGACCCCATGTGTGGTCTGGAATTCCCTGGGATTTTTTCAATCATAAAAGTCACCACTCTGTGAAGACCACACATGGGATAGAGAACAAGACAAAAGGGCCCAACAATGAGACATTACTGTCTCATTACTGACTCTCTCTTGCTTTTTCTCTCTCTCACTTTTCTTTCTCTCACAAGTTCAAGTTCAAATGAGCTTTATTGCCATGACTCACCCAAGTATTGCCAAAGCATTATCTATTACATGAATAAGGAACAAATAATTATAAAATACATAAGCAAAACAAGAATAAATCTGTAAAATAATTACATGTACACACATGCATGTGCAGTATATATTTAAAGGGGTCATATAACGCAAATTTTTCACAAGCTGATATGATTCTTTAGGGTCTTAATGAAAAGTCCACCCATTTTACCCTGTCAAAAACAGCTCTTTTTAATCACTCTGTTCTGTGTACTTCCCCTTTAAAGCCTCACGAGCTCTGCTGACCCCGCCCCTCTTTTCCGATGTGTTCTCAGAGGATGTTTATGTAGCGTATTCTTAGTGAAACTTGCTAATTAGCACATTATTAGGAAAGGCGATTTGCAAAGATTCATTAAAAACCTACTCACTGCTTCTGTAGGTGAGGCTGGATCATGAATGATTCGCGCGAACATAAACGCATTTAGGTAGAACAAGGGCGCGCTCACTTCAAAACCAAACATTAAGTTATTCTACTGCATCTTCAGCCACTCAGATGTCGGGGGTAAATGACTACTGCTTTGTTCATTTTTCCATTCAACAACAAAACACCTCAATCTCTTAGGAGTCTTGCTTGTCTCTGCATCTCGGACTGATGACGGCTCAGTCAGGACGGGTCTAAGGTAAGACACCAGTCCAGTCTGTGTGACACGCTGCTGTAAATCAACAATCGCGGGAGGGGCCTCCGACCGTGTGACATCACAGGGTCAGACGGCTTGTTTTGAGAAAGGGGAAAACATTTAAGGAGATTACGAAAAAAAAAAAAACACTTGGTGAATTTGTATCATTATTAAGTGGTTGTGTACATAAAATGCCAATGCACATTTCATTTTAAACAACTTTTAAAAGTGCATCTGGCATTATTTGACCTCTTTACGAAATGTATTCATGAAATATTTATTTAACACTGATTAATCGACTTGACGGCACTAAAAAAACATGAAGTTACTAAAAGAATTCAACGTGGTTGAAGTGACACAGCATTTCAGAGAATTGACAAACGTGTAAAAAATGGTGTAGATTCTGTGTATACACACAGTTTAAGTTAACAGACTGCTAGTGTCCAGGTTGTACCTGAAACTTGACATGAAAAAAGGTTCCCGAACACCCTACTGAAAGTGCTTACAGTGGGCTCATGTAGTGACAAATACATGACACAAAGACTTTCCGAACATTATATACAGAAGACATTCACCAGCGAAGCTCACCAACACAAAATCGCACACGCGCCGGTTTATGACAGAGAGACAATAAGAAGCGCATTTGCAGGCCGTGATGGACAGCACAAATTGGGGTGGACTGTGTGGAGGTGACAGTCTGCGATTCCATGTCCTTTCCAGCGCTCACCGGCAGGAAATTGGGAAATAACAGTCCTGTCACACTCATCCAATTCAGCCTTCATTAAGTAAATCATCTCTCTCTTTGCCCACATTCTCCACTACCATCTCCCCCACAACTCAGGCAGCTCTACTGCAAACAATCTTTGTTTATTCAGAGCACACAACAGAGGGTCTTTGCTGACTGTCGGTACGACGAAGCGAGTGAGCCAATCTAACACCGAGAATTTCAAGAGGCGCACACTGCCGCAAACTGTTAAGCCAATTATCGAAAGGAGTCATTTCGGTCAAGCAATTTTAAACCATCAAACGACTATAGACAAAGACGATATGTTAACAAGCGCTCCGCAAAGCTGCTCTTTAGAGATTAAAACCAACAATCTCTGTCTGCCGGGTTACTCGCAAAGCTCACTTTTGAGAAATGGTTGCGGGTGGTGCTCAGAAACACATGGCGGAGAACTTTATCATCATAAATTATGCACGGAGGGCCAACGCATCTCTCGAATAAGAGCAGCCATGATACTGTGCAGAGTATCCAAAGATGGAAAACACATTGTCCCCATTTGCTAAACATGGCCTACTTAAGAAGATCTATTGCCTGGTGTAGATGAACGAGTGAACCCAACTTCATGATCCATCTCTAATAGTATGAGTCTGGAGGAACAAACAATTGACTTTCAAATGAGGTGTTTAATCAGAGAATATAGTAGCACACAGGACTCACATGTAGCGCAGGTGGGGGTTCTTGGCAAAGGCTCGCGATTGAATCGTACGCAAGTTGCAGTTCACGATGTTCCTGGAATGGAAAAGACAAATAAACATGTATTAGCAGTTTTGACCAAACATTTAGAATGTTGCTGGACTTTAAGTTGAACATTTAAATCTCGAAACACATGCAGAATTATAAAATAAATGCATGGAAGTACAGAATATATTGACTTTTAAAGCCATTTAGTTCATTCGTTAAATATATAATTAACAGCTTCCCATAAATTAATCTCACTGTTTGAAAACAACTTCAGTTTCATAGTGAAAAATCAAAAGAACATGCGGATGGATTTCAGCTGATCATTAATTTATGCCTGATTCTAGCTTTTTTTCCCACTTTTTTTTTTTTAGTTTGTTTCATCTGCGCATCAAATGTTTATGATAAATACTTAAAACGAGTGCTTTGGAAAAACTTGAGAAACTCTAATTCTACAGTGAAAAAAAAAACACCTGTGGCAAAGGACAATTAGGTTATGCTAATGTCAAATGCTGCGCTAAGTTGCTCTGATTAGCCTTTAAGATTTTGCGAAAAGATTTTGTGTGTGCAAATCATAGGTCTAAGAGGAGGTGAGATGGTAAAAAAAGTGAAAGACCAGTTCATGTTCGTCATTTTAAATGGATTTGACAGCAGCTAGGGGCTAAACGGCCTGCTAATTGCCTAGCCGAATCGCAGCAGTGTCAAAAGGGGGGAATGTGGAAGTAAAAAGGGAAAAAACATCATCTAATCTTCTCTTCCAGTCTGCCTCCTCTCCTCAAGTAACATCATTAAGGGCAGAATATCATCAAGAGCCTGCATCCTTGCTCCTGGAGTTATTTACGCTGGCAGCTGGAATCAATTATGTATATTGAATGCATTTTTTTTCATTGGCATTTGTGAGATGTTTATTTGCACCAAGCACTCTCCGCTCTTGTTATTAGGGATGTTTGCGTGAGCGATTACATCAAAGTATTTCTTTTAGCATGAGGTTGAGACTTGAGCCCAGATGAACATGATACTTAACATGAATAATCATTAACTGCCAATTCTGATTCGCGAACGGTGGCCTGAACGGGGGTCTCAGAGCAGGTGAGGCTAATTCTGAGGAAGATAATTGACGACATGAGTTTGCCTAGCAACTTATTTAGAGGATAGGATTGTTTAGTATGTCCACTCGAATCCTGTCGACTGCAACATTCGGCCTGATTAATTTACAGCATGTGGTTCGTTATGGATACAGTATATTCCCAATTTGCTGCTTATTAATAGTTAGTAATAGCCTGTGTCTGCCCATACTTCCTTTGACGCTGCATTCATTTCGCGAGCAAAGTTAGTCTGGCCAAGCTGCCGTTTTAGAGCATCGCGAATCGGGGAATCTTCCCATCCCTAATATGTTAATAATAGACATTATAAGAAACTAGTTGATAGTGACAACTCGCCACTAAACCAAAGTGTTAGTAAAATTTAAAGAGACAGATGACAAAACTGTGGGATGCTTATAAGAAACAGAACTTTATCGTTAAAGTTAGCATTCTTAGTGTCCCTTAAAGGGACAGATCACCCAAAATTTAAATTTTTGTCATCCTTTATTCAAGCTGATCTCCTGACGAAAACGTACCTGTGGGCAGTGTTGGGAGTAATGCGTTAGAAAAGCAATTTTTAACTGTAACTTTTTTCTGTAACGTAGTAGTGTAAGGCATTACTAATCAATTTTCAGTAATATTTTACTCAGTACATGTTCAGTAATGCTTGCATTACAACACACTTTTAGCCAAAATTTTTATTGTTCAAAAAACAGCAAGACACAAGATATTAACGCAGGAAAAATGCCGCAAGTCAGCTCTCAATTAATCTCGCTCTCGCTGGGGTAACATTGTATGTGTGACATGGTCAAGTGAAGTGTATTTAGGGCAAGTTTTACAGGATTGTCGAGCCGAGCCAGTCTTTCTTTTTTCTTCTACCAAAACAGATTATACTGTTTCATCTAATAAAATACTTCCGTTTTGTGCGTAATTTAGTTTTTTTATTGAGTTAATTTATAAAATTGCTTGGAGAAGATTTTTTTTTTTTTTTTTAAAGTAACGGCAAAGTGGCGAGTGGCAGAAAGTGCTGATCATAAACTATGTTTAATCAATTTAACGTTTTCAAATCATCACGACTTGCCTAAAATGCAATAAAAAATTTCAAGCATATAACAATGTTTAAACGTTAAACCACCTCCAGTGGAAACTAAATGTACAACGTCGTCATTTTATAATTTATAATTTTATTACATCATTCAGAAGGCTAAAGGGTCTACATTTATTTGGGTGAACCGACAACAGGACCGCTTCACAAAAATTAACCGAAACTCAGCCATAAAGACATAAATTCAAAAAGCTTTAAATGACCACTTAACAAAACAAACAAACGAAAAAACTTCATTATAATTTTAATCCATAAAGATGACTTAAGGTGCATCTGAGGAGATGACATGTCAGGAAATGTACCTTTCCTCAGACATACTGTATTTATGGTAGTTAGGCTACTTTTGCTGATGCTGTGACAAGCTTTAGTCTATTTTGTGTATTTGAATGCAGAACTCTTTAGCTGCGCTGACGGCGCGCTCTCTGTAGTTATTTTGGTGAAAGTAACTTAAAAGTAATACAGGAGTATGTAACGCATTACAGTTTTGAATTAGTGATATTGTAATGTAAGGAATTACTTTTAAATAACAGTAACAAGTAGTAATTCACGTATTACAGTTTGGAAGTAACTGGCACAACACTGCCTGTGGGAACTTTTTCACAAAATGTGAAATGCATACTAATGATTACATATCACTGTATCCAACAGAAAATTGTCATTGTTTTCGTACACAGTTATAATTACAATATGTTTCGATTTCCAGATGTATCAAGCTTGCTCGGTAGCTCAGTCAGCATTGAATTGGACTTCCTTGGGTACGAATCCTATGAAAAACATGACTCTTGATGAAAGAGCTCAAAAATGAGAGGTCAAGAAATTGTCTACGTTACTCAACAGACATTTCAATTTAACATTTTATCAATCCCTTTAAAAACAACCCAAATTTCAAGGATTAAACTTGTGAAATGATGTTCTGTGAAAACTAACTTTTTGTGCTAAAACAGTCTGCTACAGTAAGTGTTTAAAGAATTCCACCTTTGTGTTAAAATGTGGGAAGAGCAGGAATGCAAATGCTTGAAAGAAAAGAAATAAAGAGAAACTTAGCTAAGAAGTTCCCTCAAGAGGCAGACTGTGACCAGGTCCTGCCACATCACCTTAATAGTAAAAGGTGAGAGTTAACCACTAATGAGAACCTTACTGATAATTGCTCCTGGTTTCCTGTAGAGTTGTAATATGGAGGAAGAGGAGGACTGAGGGGCTCTTGTGAGCAAGGAAGCCCTACTAATGAAGAGCCAAGTAAAGATATGTGCATGACTACAGCAGACTGAATGAGGTAAAGCAAGGCTTGACCAGATGGAGGGTGTTGGGGGATGTAATTAAATTTTCTGGCTACTTCAGCAGCATTATTTGATCATTTTAAAACAGGCCTTGGGGAGGCAGTTTTTATGTGGGTCTGGCTAGAAAAAGCTTGTGGATGCCACTGTCAAAGTCGCCCATGCTAGCGCTAGGAATGCGTTCCTGCAGATGCCAGATCAAAAAGCTATCTTTGGTTTATGCTTTGTTTTTTTTTTTGTTTTTTTAAGTGTGACGTCACCCTGGCATTGATTTGCTTGTTATCAGTGTTGTCCTAAGCGAGACGAGGTACTCACAGTCTCTGAATCCCTGTGTATAACTCCATGTCAACGTCCCTCAACGTCTGCAAGCCCGACCAGTTCTCAATGTGTCTGCAAAGTAAATCCAGAACACAGAATTAGAAGATATTCATCAACAAATTCCCATTAGCCTGCAGAGAAAAGAAGGATGCTGTAATTAGCTGAAAAACAAGAGCGTGATAAAGATTAGAAACGCACCAATATCAAAAATCCTGACCGATAAGCCGATAATAATTATGTTATGGCAAATTAATGATAAATGGCTGATATCACTACTTTGTCTGAAAAAAAGAAAATAAATAAATGAATAAAATGCATAAAACAAAAATAAATAATAATTATTAAATGCTACAAATAAATAAAAATAAACAATTGTAGTGTTAAATAGTAGAAATAAGAACACACAATTAAATATGCAATATCTACTGATAAAATGAAATAAAAATGTTAATATTGGCTGATATATACTGTGTGTGTGTGTATATATATATAAACGTGTGTGTGTATATATATATATATATATATATATATATATACACACACACGTTTATATATAGCGCAAAAAACAAAAATACAAAAATAGACAGTGCTCATAATTTTTATCCAAGCAGTCCAATACTGATACCAGTGGTTGACAGAAATAACTAGACTTCTTCAGAGCAGCTGTGACGAGAGCCAGCTGGCATCGCCGTTTTGTGAATTAGCACCCATTACAACACAGACTCTGATTAATAAATATTTTCAGAAGTTTCGCCAACGCCATAACTATGTTTCTGTAAGTTTCCCCAGTTCAAACACTTTGGGCATCCGCTGCTAAAGCAGGTCCAATCCAAGATTTTCAGACATCAAGTAGAATGGGACAAAATTACACCCCCAAAACAATAATTCTTGTTTCATTCTGAGGTAACTGAATATGTTGAATGTCACGTAATGGTGATGTTCAAAGCATGCATATATGTACAAACAGCTAATCAACTTTTGCACTTGAGGGAGTAACTGGAATGCCAGAAAAATCTGTTTTTCTAATCATGCTGTACTGTGAAATGTGGTTTTTGAAACCCTTCGGTTTGAAGGACCTTGGCTGCAGGAAAGTGTTTTCTAGTGTCAGTGATGGTAGGCTTTAGATGAACAGCAGGAGGCTTCTCTCTCACCAGTATATATGTATATATATATATTTATTTATATACTGTAGATCATACACACATACATATACATACAGTACACAAAATCATATCAGAGCAGACCTTTACAAATATTAGGTATAATACACGTATTATAGAATATTTCAATTACAAATTATTTTATTCTAAAAATATAAAAGTACACCAAATACTGACGAAACCAAAAGAACTTTTTATCAACAAATATGTCAGTAATTGCATTAATGAAGTGTTGTGACACTGACAGTAGCTCATCATTGTCTGTTACTCCCAAATCATGTTCTGTCTCACGATTTATGACCAATTTAAATTACCCACAATGCAATTACACCTAAGCTAATGAGAAAGCGTTTAATTAAAGAGAGGGGTGCCACATTCCCTGGAGCTTCTGGCTTGTCATCTATGCTAATTCACGCACTTGTAGTTTGCTGTTGTGGAAACGTGATTCCCTGAGGTCTCAGCTCTCGTCCGTTGACAGGAAGCGGTGCTCGGCACCTGGCGGCCAGCGGATCGAGTTGGGTAGGCCATTTCGAGACACTCCTAAAGTAATCCAAAGTCTTAATCGCTTATTTATCTTTGGCCCTTAACAGCAAATGATTTAAAACTTCTGGGATTTGCCACTGTGTCATGCTCTCGATACTGTCAGTTCAATCATTCAGTGGCCCAGGCGCTTCTCTCTCCATTTCTCTCCCGATCACTCATTAGCTCGCACATACACACATCCAGATGCTGTTTTTCTTGACACTGTGGTAAGCAGCTGCACGACACACATCTCCGATAGCTGTGCCCGGGAAATTACGAGCCGTCCTCCATCTGTTGCTAGCATCAGGCTTTCTGAGTTAGGCTTGTACATATTTACACCAGCCATAGAAATTTAACAATGTCCAAATCTGGTCTGAACATGTCGATCGTCTACACTTGATCTGTATGTAAGAGTGGGTATATGTGGGTGCATTAATGTCAAAAACATTCTACTTCGTCGCACATCCGATTGGTTAATATATCTTTATGTGTTTAACCAGAAAATAGATTTATACTGTAGGTAGTTTGAGCCGTGTAAGATTGAGAAGATAAGACCCATGCAAACAAAAGTTATGATAACGCTCTAAACCGGTTCCACAAATATTAATCTTCAATTTTTCAAAAGTTAAAAGGTCATGTAATCAGGCTAATCACACTTGCAAAATGTCAAACCAGTTAACAGTTTACACAAACGTAACATTCTGTCATCATTTACTCAAACCAAATGTTGAAGTACAAAAATGACTGAAAATTGCACACTGCTAAATCTATTCAATAAATGAAATAAACGAAATACAAATGACATGACATTAGCAAAATTTAAACTAAAACTAAAACTGGCAATATAAAAAAGTTAATTCAAATTTAAAATACAAACCTAAATACTATATATAAATGAAATATTAGAATAAATTTGCAATATGATCTGCATGCATTTCTTTATTACCGGAAACAAAAGAACAGTATCAGCAATAAAATAATAATAATGCATTTTGAAGAACGTTCAAAACAGAACAGAATAGAATAAAATAGAATTAAAAATAAAATAAAATAGAATAAGAGTTTAAGCAAAAACTTAAACTCAGCTATTTTTTGGTAATTTCCGGAGCTTGACAGCCTATGAACTCATGTTCATTATACACACAAGAGCAGCATAAAAATCTTCAATGAATGAGTGCAAGTCACATCCATTTATCAGCCAACAGGATGATTTTCACAGTTCTTTGAGCATAAATCTGCATTTCCTTAAATACTCAATAGATTCTGCAACATAAACTGTGCTTAAATCGAAAGTTGAAGACATGGAGGAATCGACATTTGGGGGGGTTGGCTGGCGGATGGTGATAGACTAGACAGATCTGAAAGTGTGCTCTGGGTTTTTACCCCTGTGACTAACTGACACATCGACTAATTGATGGGTCCATTGATTGTGCAGTGCAGTTTCTAAATGACCAGTAATGAGTCATAGAGCAGATTCAGAGTTTCAAGTTTAGAAAAAAGTAAGAAAGTAGTTTTACATATGTACTGACCTTCTTGTAAGAGTGGAAAAAGATTACCAGTGGTTTTGTGACTGTAGGTAATGCATTTACTTACCCGAGTTAAACTCACCTGAGCAATGATACATCTGTGAATCGAGTACATGTTTTTTTGTTTTGTGTGTTTGTTTATTTACATGAAATACTGTTGTTACAGTTGTTTTAGAGATTTGAATGCTATGGTCGAGTGCTAAGCTCTTGTCTCTCCAGACCTCCAGGGTGGGGTCTGCATCAAGAGAGTCCCAGAAGTCTTCCTGTGGCTCCTGCACACTTCCAGACCAGTTTTGGCCTCTTTAGTCATCATATCATAACAGATTCATAAAGCTTTCTGGAAAGCACATATAAAACAATCTTGTAAACAAGCATTCCTTGAGGATTCATTAAATATGCGTGACGGTTTTCTATAATAAACATTCGCGAGAGCTAAAAAGCCTCTGCAGACGACCACAGAATGACTTGAATTAAGCACAGTTTGGTTTATTGCAGAGATTTAAGTGTTGCTTTTATGATCAAACTGTCTCTTTGACACTTCAAGCCTGCCTTCAAAACAACCTCCTGACATAAAACATCTCAAATTCAAATGCTTTATATCGCTGTCATATAAGGAAATGGTTATTGTAAAAGTAGCACCACAGTTTCCAACCATAAAATGAAGGCTGTTTTCCATATTCTGAGCACAAGCTTTACATATTCATACCATTGCCACCTCAGCACTCTTCTGTAGAACACGAAAGGAGATATTTTGCAGAATGCTCAAGCCTCTCTTTTCCAGAAAACAAAATTAAAGTCATTTGGGTTCGGAAAGACACTCAAATGAGTATATTATGACCGAATAAATACACATCCATTCTGTGAACAACAAATGCTGTTATCTAAGACGGGTCCCAACAGAAAAGCGAAACCTTGGCTTTTGTTTTTAGTTTTTTTTTTTTTTTTCACCAAAAGCTAAGATACGTGTTATTTGTGAATAACAACACAGAGCTGCAGCTAACAAGATAAGCATGGCTTGTTTCAAGTCCCAGGTTAACAAAAAAGCTTGCAGCACCATGAAGCGGGCACAAAGACACTACATTAAAAACATTGCAAAGAAAGGTTATGGTATAGAAAAACTTAAAGGATTAAACTATTAATTTAACAATTAAAAAGTCTGAAAATAAATAGAAATAAGTAAATGATTATATTTTAATTCAATATTAGATACAGTAGATAGATAGATGGATGTACAGAAGATGGATGGATGGATGGATGGATGGACGGACGGACGGATGGATTTAAAGCAATTTAAAAAAAAAATTTTTTTTGCAATAAATCCTACAAAACATACATGAAAAAACTTAGTTTTTAGAAATGTGCACAAGTTTGCATGTATACGACCTCTGGTCTGGTTCATAATGACATGTTGATGCCCAAAGATTTCTTATGGCATTATATTGACCGCTGCCTAAAAAGCTAGCTAGTGCATTTTCTGCCAAGAGTACAGTATAGATTGCTCTATGAATGCCTAAGGAAGTACAACATCACATTCCAATCTGCCAAAAAACATCTACTTCCATCTCCGAAATGGCATCGCAACAGGAGGGATTGGTCTGAGTTTCATTAATATTACAGTACAGGAGATCTGCATATGCTCTTTGTTTGATGTGGGGAACCTGAGAGATGGAGCAGAACACTGGAAGACTGCCAGCCCTAAATCTTCCCTTCACTTCAGCTTTAGGTGAAGAATGAATACAAAGTCATGGTGAGTTACTGAACCATTCCAATAATTAACTTCATGTAGCAACGCGCTGGCGTAGCGAGATCTGACAACCTCACAAAACTTCATTTCTCTTTCCATTGTTGCTCCTTCCCTTCTTTCCTTTCACCGTCAATGTGACAGATGCACAGCCACAGCCATAGGAGTCCAGATCATTTATTTTACACATCAATGACCCAACGTCTTCGCGCACTGAAGGGAAATGCTAGGGAATAAACAAGAAGCTATAGACATCAAACTCCATACAAGCATATTCCTGGCTTCTATAGATGTCTGTTGACGCGTCTGGGACCATCCTTTGATGAAATATAGGAATATGATACACATAACACATACAGAAATATGTGAAATCTTAACACATAACTTCCACTAACCTTTGAAAGACCATTTTTTAATGTCTTCGGGTTCACTGTGTGTTTATTTTTGTTTGGATTTTAGAAACGAGCGGCGCTGGAATAAGTGGATGTGTCAAAGATTGCGTGGTTCATGACTTCACACCTCACTTAAAAGAGTTTCGCAACAACCACAAATGGCCAGACTCATGTCTTGCCAACAAGTGCAACCCAAATGTTCAGTATTTTGACATCTAGACGGAGGAAACTCTGACCGTGAAGTCAACAAACAGTTTTAGCTAAACTGACCTTCCACTTTGCAGGAGAACTTGCTATGAAGTGCCAGGCTCTTCGCCAACAACATTGAAAGAATGAAGCAGAATTATGTTTACATTTATGCAGCCATTTTAAAGTTACTTTCAGTGTATTTAAGGTATGATCATCAGTAAGTGAACCCTCTGGGAATCATTTTAATGGAAACGAGATACACCAACACAAGATTTTCATTAAATTACAAAAAAAAACCTAAACTAAAATACACTTTAATGACTCAAAAACTAGCAATTTTTTTTTCAGTATAAAACTTTTAATAATAGTTTTTACATATAATTTGTATATGATATATTGATATTTATGATATATTTTAATAATATGCCATATTTTGAATCAGGTTAGCTTAGATTTTTCAGATTTCTATTTTAATTTTATTTTTGAAATTTCGTTTTCTGCTTTGTGTAACGGAACACAGAAGATTTTCACTACGGGTCTTTCGGTTTCGGTCCGCATTTTACACAAATTATTAAAAATGTCAGATTCAGACAATGGCCTAGATGCTGTTTTGGCACAGTTTATAGTTAATCATAAATCAATAAAACAGTCAGTGTTTCATGAGTTCAGGCTTGTCGGCTCGATTAAAGCGAAGCAGATTTGGCATGCTGCTAAAGGAGGAGAAACTCAGGGTTAGAAGGGCTGCCGAGCCCTAGGGTGAATAACCTTAAGGGCTCGGGAGAGGGAAGAGGCGGACAGCAGATTCCTAACCCTGTGTATGTTTAAATAAATATTTTATGAAACAAGTTATGACAACCAATGTGTAAATGATTGTATTTCAACAACAAATGTGTATAATAGTTAAAAACGGCATTGTCTGCAATTTACATGTTTGCAAACACATTTTTATTTGAATGATGATTATTATAGTTAAAATAAGTACTTGTTGAATTTAAATATACTGTCATTGTAATGTAAAAGGGCTAAAGCAGAAGCAGATTTTTATTTTTA